>OX465295.1:155971426-156389880 GCA_949987735.1 Leucophora obtusa | reverse complement strand
ATACAATTATATAAGGCAAATGTCGTATACAAATATATTTTATTTATATAAAATTGTACCAACATCGATCTAACCAGATACCATTAGATATAAACCGCTAAAATTGTATCAGGTTAAAAATTGGATATAATTTCATCTGAATAATGTATAATTTTATTAGTTGAGATCTAAACTAATACAATTAGATAAAAACTGATAAACAACTAATACAATTACATCGGGCCATTTTTCGGATGAAACAGTATATTTATACAGATATAATTTAATCGCATTTTATACGACTATATGTAACTGTTTTTACTCGGGAAGTTAACATTAAATTAAATTTTAGATAATGGCACCAATTTGTAGTTGTAATTATTATATATTAAATCGTATATTCATAAACATTCTATACAGTTAGACGAGGTTTATGGAACTATTTAACTTTATAAAGTGTTTATAAATTATAACTTAAATGTACAAATATATATGTTAAATGTACGTGAACAAATTGTTGATATGGACCCACAAATTGTATCTCAACTGATATTGGAATTATTGTACCATTACCATACATCAATATATATTAAATGATATACATATATTACAATATATGACACTGTATTATAAATATTGTTAATGAAGTAACATATCTGATAATATTTTTTATATCGCCATACATAGTTTTACATTATTCAAATTAAACCATATATGGAATTGTATTCAAAATG
Organism: Leucophora obtusa; assembly: GCA_949987735.1. Taxonomy (NCBI): domain Eukaryota; kingdom Metazoa; phylum Arthropoda; class Insecta; order Diptera; family Anthomyiidae; genus Leucophora; species Leucophora obtusa. The sequence continues at coordinate 156,389,167 of OX465295.1, read as the reverse complement.
TTGATGTGGTACCAAATTTGACCATATATTGTTTAAATTGTGCCATATATGACAATATATTGTTTAAATGATACCATATATGTCTATATATTAATATTGTTTAAATGACACCATATATCAATATATATGGGACTATGGTAGCATATATTATCATATCTGCATCTGTATTAAAAATGTCGTTCATCAGGTACCATATATGAGCATATATTGTTGAAATGGCACCATATATGACAATATATGGTTTAAATGGCACCATATATGGTAATATATTGCTTAAATAACAACATATATAAATATATATGGCACTATATATGGTAGCATATATTATCATATGTGGAACTGTATTAAAAATATTGTTCATGAGGTACCATATATGGGCATATATTGTTGAAATTGCACCATATATGATAATATATGGTTTAAATGGTACCATATATGATAATATATGGTTTGAGTGGCACCATATATGATAATATATGGTTTGAATGGCACCATATATGATAATATATAGCTTAAATAACACCATATATAAATATATATCGCACTATATATAGTACCATATATTATCATATCTGGAACTGAATTAAAGATTTGGTTTGTGAGGTACCATATATGACCATATATTGTTTAAATGGCACCATATATGATAATATCTAATTTAACTGTCACCATATATAATTATATATTGGTTAAATGATACCATATATAATTATATATTTCTTAAATGACACCATATATATTAAGATATAGTTCTATATATAACTATATATGCAATAAGATCAACCATGTTATGTAATATATAATTATATATGCCATATCTAATATTATGAAGGCCGATATATAATTAGATGAAATTATATATGGCATAATATAAGGAAAATTTTTCGGAAAAAACGTCATATATAATTATATATGGATATACATAAACACATGTCTAATTATATATTGTAATATATGCCACATATAATTATATATAATTTTTTTTACTCGGGTAACCATAAACAGAGGTGATTCAACTAATAATTTTGCGTCAAATCAAAAAAGTTATCAATTTTTTACCCTAAGCTTCTGGAGCGAAAAGCGATTGATTTTGCATTTCATTGGTTTTGAATCAATATTTCGAGTCATTACTGACATTAGTTTGACAAATTAAATTTGTTTCACACAATTTAAGAATTTTTTGATCGCGAAATGTTATGTTTTTAATATATTATTTTTTAACTGCGCAACCGCTGTTTGGATTTTAAAAAATTTTATATTTTTGAAAAGCATAAATAAAATACAAAATTAAAAAAAAAATAAAAATTTTTTGGCGGAATGAATTGTATTTTTATTCGCGAAACCGCCAATTTGATAAACACAAATTATATATCATTGGAAAGCAAGTTGAAATCCCAAATACGAAAAACTAATAAATTGAAGAAAATTCGTACGCAATTTGTTTTGTTATATCTTTTGCTTGCAGAAATTTAAACTCCCCCAACAAACAATTCGTTCCGTTTACGCACCGTTTTCGGTCCGTCATAAACGGAATCCAACTCCGTATACGTACCGTTTTCTGGATCCGTATACTGACCAGAAAATGGAACATAAGGAACATCGAAACTAATTCGAATCCGTTGAAAATCCGTCAATGACGGACCGTTTACGGACCGTTATGTCGTGTTGAAAACGGACAAGTCCGTTTAAAGTCCGTCAATGACGGACCGTTTACGGATCGTTATGTCATGTAAAAAACGGACTAGTCCGCTGAAAGTCCGTCAATACCGGACCGTTTCCGGACCGTTATGTCGTGTAATAAACGGAGTGCTCCGTTTTTAGAATGCCGTTTTCGGACTTTTATATCTACCTAAATTGACACATTACTAACTTTAATATTGTATGCTTTTTAATAGATTTATTAAATAATTTAGTAATTTTATTAAAAACTATGTTTAGCGCCGGTGGAACTAACTTCATTAATCGGCCTCAAAATTCGCAAAATTGACCCATAACTAGATCCAAAATATATCTACAAGCAAAAGAAACAATTTATTAATCGAGGTTAGATTAAATGTATTCACGATTGAGTTTTTTCATACGCAATTCGCAAACTATCGTGAAAAAAAACATAAAATTTCATAAGCACTTACTATTTAATGATTCTATGTGAATTAAAGTAATTTGGCTACTGTGGCAACGGCCAAGACAGGATGCTCGTTTTTGCGACATCCGGAAACTTTTTTAACCGACTTTAGCGCGCGACCCGTATTAAATTATTTAAATAATTCTATTTTGCGGACAAAAGTTCACGAATAAACTGAAGAAAGACGACACCGTTAGCTCCGGTGTTCAAACTGATGAAAATTGGTGAAGTCCGTATTTAACGGTGCAGAAACGGATAAACCAAAACGGATTCAAAATGTATTATATTCGAAAATCCGAAAGTACGGTCCGTTATTGTTCCGTATACGTACAAGCTTTGACGGATACCTGTTTTACGGACCGATAATGTTCCGTAAAACCCGGATTGATGATTCCGTACATCCCGGAGAGTCCGTAAAAATGTTTCTTGGGCCGTTACCATAAAAAAAATTAAAATTGTGCAAAAAAAGTTATTGCGACAACTTGTAGAAGAGATTTTTTGCAATTAGGTTTATAATGACTAAACTTACTGATTCCATTAAGAAAAAACGAAATACATATTAACACTTTTTGCTTCTCACAAATTTGGCCCAAAAATTTATCACATTTTTTGTTTTCACCCATATATTTAAAAAAACCGCACTTAAAAATTGCAAAATAACGGCGGGATTCGAAAAAGGCTTTATGCTACAGAAAATGAATTAAAAGAGGTAATAAGCGATCGACATTCTGCAAGCGAATATATTGTTGCAAAAATTTCGCTTTTTGCAAATGTTTTTTTTTTGCAATTTGTGCTAATATTTGCTAATATCTAAATATCTAAATATTTAATTTTTATGTTTTTTAACGAGCCAAAGAGGAAGGTATTTTTTAGTTACTTACATTTTTAAATGTGTAAGAGCGATCTAACATTTTTTGTTATAAGAGCCCGATTAAGTGAGTCTTTTCCATCCCTGATTAACCAGTCGGAGTTCGTTCCTGTTCCAAGCTGCCTAATATTTTTCAAATAAAAAATATTGAGAGAGTTGCAAGGCCATTGACTAAACTACTAAACGCAAAAAAGCAACTGCAAAAATATCGAAGTCAACTTTGTAATTTTTTTATAAATCTGTCAAACCGGTTTTAAATCGATTTGACTAATTTTTAACAAATTTTTAGTTGAAACACTGATTTAAGTAAAGATTTTAGTTATCTTCATTTACCGCTATACTAAAAAAATCCTCAGTACTTTAACTAATTTTAAGTGTTAATTTTCAACATTATTTAAAACTAACTAATTCGGTAAATTTTACAAAATTTATTGTTAAAATATAATATCTTCATGATACTATTATTAACCGGTAGATGGCACCATCAATGTATCCGAAGTTTTAAAGATGGCGCCATTTCTTCCCCTCCCGATTTCTTTAAAAGGTAATACCCCAGAGAAAGGGGCTATCTCAATCCAAAAATGGACGCGACGGGGCCTTGGACCCTCGGAAATTTTTAATAAAAGTTTTTCACTTCATAAAATGGCCCATATCTCGAAAACTAAGTGAGATAGAGCAAAGCGGACAAAATGTTTGCTCCATTGGAGTGCCCTTATATGTCCTCATATGATATGGATTAGGCCCGGGACGAGACCCTAAATTTGAATAAATTCTACGACTCAGTACAATTACAGATAAAACTGAATTTTTACAAATTTTTTACTTAAATTGATTTGTTAAATTTAACAAAAAAAAGTGTTAAAATCAACTAATTTTATTTTAAGCCAAAATAGGAATAAATTTTGTTAAAGTAACAAATTTTTCTGATCAGCCAAAAGACTTATTATTTTAAGTGTAGTTTTCCAAATTTATAAAAATTTAGTTTATATTTCACAATGTCGATAAAATTATACATACATTTGTTAAATTTTACACAATTTATTGTTAAAATATAAGATTTTCAACTCTCTGTCATCAACTATTAGATGGCCCCAACAGTATATCTGATGTTTTAAAGATAGCCCTCCCACACTCATAGAAAAAGTTTGTATAAAAGTTAGTAAAACTATTAGTACTTCAACTTAACAAACTTTTAACTAATTTTTAATTAAATTTTAATTTTTAGTTAATTTTTTTGCTACCTCCACATTACTAGCTTACAAACTTTTTTGCTGTTTTTTTTTTTGCTGGATTTTTAACAATAAATTCGCTAACTTTACAGTATTTTGCTGAATTTTAGTTACTAATTTTTAACAGAAGATTTGCCAATTTTACAAATTTTTTGTAAACTAAACCACCAATTTTGGAGCGCTTATAAACAGAATCATTTAACATAAAAATTACTGCATATTTTTAACTCGACAAAAATAATGCAAAAAGTTTTTAAATAAAGCTAAATTGAAATGGTTGAAAATTTGTGCTACCCGAGTAAAAAAGTTTATATAAAATTATATATGAATGGATATATTTGTAATATGTAACAATTTCATTTGTAATATGTAATTTCATCCGAAAAATGGTTATATTAAATTGTATCATATTGGATATAAATATATTTACAAGGGTACAAAGTTATATCAAATTATCAACTTATATCCGAGTTTTGTCCCGATCAAATTGGATATAATTTAATACAATACGATATGATTAAATTTAAATGATAAAAAAAATGTGTATTAGAGGGCGCAGGATTTCACGTCCTACACACTACCAGCCGCAGTTTACTGTTGATAATAAGTAACTATTAAAGACGTTATTGTATAAATCCGATACTGTTGAATTCTTTAAAGATTAGCCAACGTATTCAAAACGAAAAAGCATATGCTAACTAACTAGCTGCCAGCTTTCCATTATGGGGATTTGTGTGTAAAAAAGATATGTAACAGCAAGTTAGCTACCAAACACTTTGTCATTTTGAATACGGAAAATGATCTATAACAATATTCAATGTCTTATTTCTACACTCAAAACTTATCGGACCAGAACAAAATATATATGTTGTTGGAAAGGTACTTGAAAGACCTTACCTATGGTATGCAACATGCCTAGACGTTAATAAGTCCATTACGAGCCGGGTCATGATTTTAAATGTTAATTTTTTTAAATTGGAGTTTTTAAATTAAAAAAAAAACTTAAAAATAAAAAAGCTTACAAAATATTAATTTAATGAAAAAAATTTAGTAAAACATAAAAAAAACTTGTTTTTGATGAAATGAGTTTCGAACTTGTGTCTGAGATTAACTAATATATTGTAATATATAAAATAAAATCAAAAATATTTTTCGTATCTATTTATATATAAAATTTTTAACAGTTTTATAAATTATATATTCTTATATAAAATTTGCAATAAACCAAATACTGATATATGATTTCATATGATTACATATGAGAAAATTTTTAAAAAAAATTTCTAATATATCATCATATAAACACATATGAGGTCGCATACAATATTTTATATTATCATATATTTTAATATTAAAAAATATATGTTATATACCCGAGTAAAAAAAATTATATATAATCATATGTGGCATATATTACAATATATAATTAGACATGTCGTTATGTATATCCATATATAATTATATATGACGTCTTTTTCCAAAATTTTTCCTTATATTATGCCATATATAATTTCATCTCATTAGATATCGGCTTTTATAATATTAGATATGGTATATATGATTATATATTACATAGCATGGCTGATCTTATTGCATATAGCTTTATCTTAATATATATGGCGGCATTTTAGGAATATATAATTATATATGGTGTCATTTAAACAATATATAACTATATATGGTGCCAGTTAAACTATATATTATCATATATGGTGGCATTTAGACAATATATGGTCATATATGTTACCTCATGAACAAAATCTTTAATACAGTTGCAGATATGATAACATATGCTACTAAATATAGTGCAATATATATTTATATATGGTGTTATTTAAGCAATATTTTAGCATATATGGTGCCATTTAAACAATATATGGCCATACATGGTACCTCATGATCAAAATTGTTAATACAGTTCCAGATATGATAAGATATGATTCTATATTAAGTGCCATATATATTTATATATGGTGTTATTTTAGTAATATATTACTATATATGGTGCCATTTAAACCATATATTATCATATATGGTGCCATTTCAACAATATATGCTCATATATGGGACCTCATGAACAACAATTTTAATACAGTTCCAGATATAATAATATATGCTACTATATATAGTGCAATATATATTGATATATGGTATCATTTAAACAATATATTACCATATGTGGTGACATTTAAACCATACATTATGATATATGGTACCATTTCAACAATATATGGTCATATATGGTACCTTAGAAACAACATTTTTAATACAGTTCCAGATATGATAATATATGCTACCATATATATTACCATATACTTTGATATATCGTATCATTTAAACAACCCGAGTAAAAATAGTTACATATAGTCATATATGTGATCAAGTTATATCTGTATAAATATACAGTTTCATCCGAAGAAAGGCCCGATATATTTTTATCAATTGTTTGTCAATTTTTATCTAAATGTATCAGTTTAGATCAGACCTGATTAAATTATGTGTTAATCAGATGAAATTTTATCAGATTTTTGACCTCCCGAGTAAAAAAAATTGATCTCGCGCAATATCTAATTATATCCAATTTGATATTGTTTAAGATCTGCTGTAATATCTAGCTGATCCAATTAGATCTCAAAATTGGGTGTATCCAATCATATCGTATTAGATCCCATTGTATATATGGGGATAAACTAAGATCAAGTTATATCTCAAAATTGGGAGGTCCAGTGATATCTTTAGGGATAAACCTAGATCTATTTTGATTCGAAAATTAGCGGATCCAGCTATATATTTGCGGATATTTTTAGATCTAATTTGATCCGAAAAATGGCGGATCCAATTAGATCCAGCTATATATTTGGGGATAAACTTAGATCTAATTTGATCTCAATTTGGCAGATCAAATTAGATCCCGCAATATATTTGTGGATAAACGTATATCTAATTTGATCCGAAAAAGTGGCAGATCGAATTAGATGTAGCTATATATTTGGGGATAAACTTAGATCTAATTTGATCCAAAAAATGGAACATCGAATTAGATCCAGCAATATATTTGTGGATAAACTTAGATCTAATTTGATTCGAAAAAGTGGCAGATCGAATTAGATCCAGCAATATATTTAGGGATAAACATAGATCTAATTTGATCTCAATTTTGGCAGATCAAATTAGATCTAGCAATATATTTGTGGATAAACTTAGATCTAATTTGATCCGAAAAATGGAAGATCGAATTAGATCCAGCAATATATTTGGGGATTAAGTAAGATCTAAATTTATCCAAAAAATTACAGATAAAATTAGATCCAGTAATATACTTCGGGATTGCGTAAGATCTTAACTTTTCCGATAAATTGCAGATCGAATTAAATCCAGTGATATATTTGGGGATTTGGTAGGATCTTAATTTAGCCCATAAATTGCAGATCGAATTAGAAACAGCAATATATTTGGAGATTGACATCTAAAACTATCCAGAAAAATGACAGCTAAAATTAGATCCCGCATTATATTTGGGTACTACGTAAGATCTCCATTTATTTGGGATTAAATAAGATCCCAGACAGATATTGACAATAGTTCAAAAAATAATACACTGGAAGAGCACTGATTTTATAAAAATTAAAATATTTTGTTAAAATAAGGTTTAAAATCAGTAGGTCTCGAGTTCGATACCTTTCACGGCTATGCATTTTTTTTTATAAAAATGCGCATTCTCCTTGCTGGTCTTATCGAAATTTTTTCAATAATTTTTATTCTTTGTAATTTACTTGTAAAAATTGTATCATCTTTCTGTGATTTGAAAATAATTTAAACAGAAAGTGATATTAATTTATGATCTTGAGTCAAACTAAAACAACATTCATTTACTTAAAAATAACAGATCAACTAAAAACATTTCCCCCATTCAAAAGAATTTCTTTTTATAAAATTATAATTTTATTTTCTATAAATGTTTTTATAAAATTATATTTTTTTTATTAAATTGAATTTTTTTTTAAAAATAATTTTATTTACATATTTTTAACGCTCTACACCATTTTCAATTGTATCAATTGTTTTTAAGATTTATCAATTGTATTTCAGAAATAATCAATTGAATTTCAGTTTTATCAATTGTATTTCAGAACTTATCAATTATTTTTCAGATTTATGAATTGTATTTCAGAACTAGTCAATTGAATTTCAGTTTTATCAATTGTATTTCAGAAATTATTAATTGTATTTCCGAAATTCACAACTGTATTTCAGAAATTATCAAACTGTATTTCAGAAATTATCAAACTGTATTTCAGAAATTATCAATTGTATTTCAGAAATTATGAAATGTAATTTAGAAATTTTTCTCTATTAACTATGATAAACCATCAACAAGTTCTGAAATAGATTTGATTATTTCTGAAATACAATTAATAAATTTCTGAAATACATTCCATAATTTCTAAAATACATTTAAAATTTCTGAAATACAATTAATAGCTTCTGAAATACAGTTAATATTGTAGTTGCTGATGAGTTACCATATATGATGACACCATATATGACAATATATTGTTTAAATGGCACCAATATGGAGCTTTATATGGTAATATATAACTTAGAATTCATCCATATCCCATTTGATCCGAAAAATGGCCTGATAAAATTGTATTAGTTCTTATTTGTATCAGTTGTTATCTAATTGCATCAGTTTAGATCTGACCTGATTAAATTATGTGTTAATCAGATGAAATTGTATCAGATTTTTGACCTGATACAATTTTATTGGTTTATATTACATGGTATCAGTTTAGGTCCAAATAGATATATTTGTATACAAAATTATATAGTTATATCCCAATTTTGACTTGATATCAGTTTAAAACTTTGATACAATTGTATAAGGTAAATGTCGGATACAATTATATTTTATTTATGTAAAATTGAACCAATTACGATCAAACCGATAGAATTGTATCAGGTCAAAAATCTGATACAATTTCATCTGATTAACACATAATTTAATCAGGTCAGATCTAAACTGTTACATTTAGATAAAAATTGATAAACAATTGATAAAAATATATCGGGCCATTCTTCGGATGAAACTATATATTTATACAGATATAACTTAATCACATATATGACTATATGTAACTATATTTCCTCGGGTTGTTTAAATGATACGATATATCAAAGTATATGGGACTATATATGGTAGCATATATTATCATATCTGCATCTGTATTAAAAATGTCGTTCATCAGGTACCATATATGAGCATATATTGTTGAAATGGCACCATATATGACAATATATGGTCTAAATGGCACCATATATGGTAATATATTGCTTAAATAACACCATATATAAATATATATGGCACTATATATGGTAGCATATATTATCATATGTGGAACTGTATTAAAAATATTGTTCATGAGGTACCATATATGGGCATATATTGTTGAAATTGCACCATATATGATAATATATGGTTTAAATGGTACCATATATGATAATATATGGTTTAAATGGTACCATATATGATAATATATGGTTTGAATGGCACCATATATGATAATATATAGCTTAAATAACACCATATATAAATATATATCGCACTATATATAGTACCATATATTATCATATCTGAAACTGAATTAAAGATTTGGTTTATGAGGTACCATATATGACCATATATTGTTTAAATGGCACCATATATGATAATATCTAGTTTAACTGTCACCATATATAATTATATATTGCTTAAATGATACCATATATAATTATATATTGCTAAAATGCCAACATATATATTAAGATATAGTTCTATATATAACTATATATGCAATAAGAGCAACCATGTTATGTAATATATAATTATATATGCCATATCTAATATTATGAAGGCCGATATCTAATTAGATGAAATTATATATGGCATAATATAAGGAAAATTTTTCGGAAAAAACCTCATATATAATTATATATGGATATACATAACGACATGTATAATTATATATTGTAATATATGCCATATATGATTATAAATAATTTTTTTTACTCGGGCTGATACAATTTTATCGGTTTGATCGTAATTGGTTCAATTTTATATAAATAAAATATAATTGTATCCGACATTTACCTTATGCAATTGTATCAAAGTTTTAAACTGATATCAGGTCAAAATTGGGATACAACTATATAATTTTGTATACAAATATATCTATTTGGACCTAAACTGACCATGTGATATAAACCAATAAAATTGTATCAGGTCAAAAATCTGATACAATTTCATCTGATTAACACATAATTTAATCAGGTCAGATCTAAACTGATGCAATTAGATAAAAACTGATAAACAACTGATACAATTTTATTGGGTCATTTTTCGGATCAAATGGTACATGGATCACTCTAAGTTATATATTACCATATATAGCTCCAAATTATTTTTTTAATAGGGAACATATACCATATATGGTGCCATTTAAACAATATACTGTCATATAAGATGCCATTTAAACAACATATGTCCATATATGGTAACTCATCAGCAACTACAATATTAACTGTATTTCAGAAGCTATTAGCTGTATTTCAGAAATTTTAAATGTATTTCAGAAATTATCAAATGTATTACAGAAATTATTAATTGTATTTCAGAAATAATCAAATCTATTTCAGAACTTTTTGATTGTATTTCATAATTAATAGAGAAAAATTTCTGAAATACATTTCATAATTTCTGAAATACAATTGATAATTTCTGAAACACAGTTGTGAATTTCGAAAATACAATTAATAATTACGGAAATACAATTGATAAAACTGAAATTCAATTGACTAGTTCTGAAATACAATTCATAAATCTGAAAAATAATTGATAAGTTCTGAAATACAATTGATAAAACTGAAATTCAATTGATTATTTCTGAAATACAATTGATAAATCTTAAAAACAATTGATACAATTGGAAATGGTGTAGAGCGTTATAAAGATGCAAATAAAATTATTTAAAAAAAAAAATCGATTTAATAAAAAAATATAATTTTATAAAAACATTTATAGAAAATAAAATTATAATTTTATAAAAAGAAAATCTTTTTATAAAAAAAAATGCATAGCCGTGAACGGTATCGAACTCGAGACCTTCTGAGTTTAAACCTTATTTTAACAAAATATTGTAATTTTTATAAAATCAGTGCTCTGCCAGTGTATTATTTTTTGAACTGTTGTCAATATCTGTCTGGGATTTTATTTAATCCCAAATAAATGGAGATCTTACGTAGTACCCAAATATAATGCGGGATCTAATTTTATCTGCCATTTTTCTGGATAGTTTTAGATGTCAATCCCCAAATATATTGCTGTTTCTAATTCGATCTGCCATTTTAATACTGAAATAAATTGCTAGATCTAATTCGATTTGCAATTTATGGGATAAATTAAGATCATACCAAATCCCCAAATATATAACTGGATTTAATTCGATCTGCAATTTATCGGAAAAGTTAAGATCTTACGCAATCCCGAAATATATTACTGGATCTAATTTTTGATCTGTCATTTTTTGGATATATTTAGATCTTACTTAATCCCCAAATATATTGCTGGATCTAATTCGATCTGCCATTTTTCGGATCAAATTAGATCTAAGTTTATCCACAAATATATAGTGCTGGATCTAATTCCATCTGCCATTTTTCGGATCAATTTAGATCTAAGTTTATCGTCAAATATATTGCTGGATCTAATTCGATCTGCCACTTTTTCGGATCAAATTAGATCTAAGTTTATCCACAAATATATTGCTGGATCTAATTCCATCTACCATTTTTCGGATCAATTTAGATCTAAGTTTATACCCAAATATATTGCTGGATCTAATTCGATCTGCCACTTTTTCGGATCAAATTAGATCTAAGTTTATCCACAAATATATTGCTAGATCTAATTCGATCTGCCAAAATTGAGATCAAATTAGATCTAAGTTTATCCACAAATATATAGCTCTATCTAATTCGATCCGCCATTTTTCGGATCAAATTAGATCTAAGTATATCCACAGATATATAACTGGATCTAATTCGATCCGCAATTTTTCGGATCAAATTAGATCTAGGTTTATCCCCAAAGATATCATTGGACCTCCCAATTTTGAGATATAACTTGATCTTAGTTCATCCGCATATATAAAATGGGATCTAATACGATATCATTGGATACACCCAATTTTGAGATCTAATTGGATCAGCTAGATATTACAGCACATCTTAAACAATATCAAATTGGATATGATTAGATATTGCGCGAGATCAATTTTTTTTACTCGGGTATACTCTTTTTTACTCGGGCAATTATAAATGGGCATTTAGGCATTGAACTATGCCAATTAAAAAAATTTCAATTAATTGACACATTCAATAAACTGGTCCCAAGTATGTTTTTAAATACACATTTATTTTTTATTAATTAATTTTCATTTCATTTGCTCCTTTTTTACCTTTTCCCAGTCCTCTAGTAATCTGCAAAAGTTTTGTTGATTTCGGATAATTTTAGCAAAAATTTTGTAGATTTAACAGTTTTTTTTTTGCTATTTTCATTTTACTATTATTTAGCAATTTTTTTTGCTGATCTCAGCAAGTTAAATTATTATTTGCAATTAACAAAAATTATTATTTAAAATTCTGTAAATTTAACAGTTTTTTTTTGCTATTTATACCCTACACCACTATGTGGTCAGGGTATTATAAGTTTGTGCTGATGTTTGTTACACCAAAAAATATTGGTCGTAGACCCACCTTATAGTATACCGATCGGCTCAGAATTTTTTTTGTTTCGATTTAACGATGTCCGTCCGTCTGTCCGTCCGTCCGTCTGTCTGTCTGTCCATGCAATCTTGTGCGCACTCTACAGGTCGCAAATATTAAGATATTTTGATGAAATTTGGCACGCAGACCTATGTTGGCCCAAGGACGAACAAGTTTGATTTTGGTGAACATCGGTCCATGTTTAGAACTAGTGCCCATATAAGGGTCCCCCCAAAATTGGCTTGGTTACAAACTGCAGGTCGCAAATATTAATATATTTTAATGAAATTTGGTGCGCTGACTCACATTATAGAAAATTTTGACACAAGCCCCATTTTAACCCATTCGAATTTCGGATCCAAACAATACACCAGACTGGTGTAGGGTATTGTATAGTCGGCATGCCCGACTTTAACCTTTTTACTCGTTTTATTATGCTATTATTGAGCAATTTTTTTTGCTAATTTTAGCAGGTTAAATTGTTATTTGCAATTAACAACAATTTAGCTCAAATATTACTAAAATTCTGTAAATTGAACAGTTTTTTTGCTGTTTTCATTTTATTAATATTTAGCAAACTGATTCTGCTAATATTAGCAGTTTTTTCTGCAGCATCATTTTTAACAAATTTTTAGTAACTTTTTCTGCTATTTTTACGGACTTATTTGTATGAGTCATACATGGGACTAATTAATTAGGTGGACTAATTAATTGATGATTTCATTACCATTACATTGATATCAATTGTAATGAAATTATTTTCATTACCATTTTTTTAATTAATGGTAATGATTCTAAAATTTAATTTCATTGATTAATGACAATGATTTTAAATTTCATTACCATTGATAATGAATAAATTAAAAAAAATAATTGCCATTGACAGAAAACCGCAAAAAGGGAGTAAAACTCGCTGAAATCGAAGATGGAATATGCTCATTCAGGTTCATGCTCATTTGAAATTAAATGTTACTTTCCATTCCGTTGTTATTTGTATCCAGGTAAAGTTTAACGGAATTAAATGGATCACCCTTAATAAATTATGTTTTACAACTTCCCTGGCCAAACCAATGGCCTTGCAACTCTCTCAATATTTTTTATTTGAAAAAATATTATGCGGCTTGGAACAGGAACGAACTCCGACTGGTTAATCAGGGATGGAAAAGGCTCACTTAATCGGGCTCTTATACCAAAAAATGTTAGATCGCTCTTACATATTTAAAAATGTAAGTAACTAAAAAATAGCTTCGTCTTTGGCTCGTTAAAAAAAATAAAATTAAATATTTAGATATTAGAAAATATTAGCACAAATTGTGAAAAAAAAACATTTGCAAAAAGCGAAATTTTTGCAACAATATATTTGTTTGCAGAATGTCGATCGCTGATTACCTCTTTTAATTCATTTTCTGTTCCATAAAGCCTTTTTCGAATTCCGCCGTTATTTTGCAACTTTTTAAGTGCAGTTTTTTTTTAAATATATAACCTAGGGATTAAATTTTGGTACCATAAAGTCTTTTTTCAAATTCCGCTATTATTTTGCAATTCTTTACGTGCGATTGTTTTTAATTTATGATCTAGGGGCTATAATACACATTTCATACAACAAAGTTTGGTGGCTAGTTGCAAAAAAATCGCGAAAAATAAAATTAGCAAAAAGGAAAATTTTTGCATCAATATATTTGTTTGCAGAATCTAAATCGCTGATTACGTTTCCTAATTAATTTATTGTACCACAAAGTCTTTTTTCGCGTTCCGCTTTTATTTTGCAATTTTTTAAGTACGTTTCTTTTTAATTTATAATCTAGGGACTATAATACACATTTCATACAACAAAGTTTGGTGGCTAGTTGGAAAAGAATCGCGAAAAATAAAATTTGCAATAAGGAAAAATTTTTTCATCAATACATTTGTTTGCAGAATGTAAATCGCTGATTAAGTTTTTTAATTAATTTTTTGTACCATAAAGACTTTTTTCGCTTTCCGCGATTATTTTGCAATTTTTTAAGTGTGGTTTTTTAAATTTATAATCTAGGGTCTATAGTACCAATTTTATACACAAAAGTTTGGTGCTTAATTTGCAAAAAAAAAAATATTTGCAAAAAGGAAAATTTTTGCGTCATTGTATTCATTTGTAGATTGTTAATCGCTGATTGAGTTTTTAGTTATTTTTTTCTACACACAAAGTCTTTTTTCGCGTTCCGCTATTATTTTGCAATTTTTTAAGTGCGGTTTTTTAAATTTATAATCTACGGAGTATAATGCCCATTTCATAAAACAAAGTTTGGTGGTTAGTTGCAAAAAAAGAAAATTTTGGCATCGTTTGCAGAATGTAAATCTTTTAATTAATTTTTTGAACCCCAAAGCCTTTTTTCGCATTCCAATATTACTTTGCAATTTTTTATGTTTGGTTTTCTAAAATTAATAATCTAGGGCTATAATAATGTTGGAATAGTATAATTCCATAGTACAGTTCCATTCTTGATTTTTATAACTAAATTATTATTTTCCATCCCTGGTTACAATCGATGTTTTGAGTCATACAAAGAGCGCACATAATGACCCTGCAAACATTTAAAAGATACCTTCCAAGAAGATATTAAAGCGATATCTTCTATTTGTCATTTAAATGAAAATAATCAAGTAGTATTTACTTTGAAATTGTCTTCCTTTTATCACTTGGAAGATAATTCGGCGATATTAGGAAAAAAATAATTCAAAAATTTTATCTTTTGTCATAACCTTTTATAACAATATTGCGGCAATATCAACTTTGTATCATTTGGAAGATAAAGCAAATCTGTTTAAAATCTTTTATCAATTTGGAAAAAATTAAAACTAAATTTGTACAAAAATCGGCTAAGATGAAATCAAGATAATTTATAAGTTGGTCAACGGATTATGTATGCAGATATTAGCCGTTTTTTCTAATCACTTGGATTTAATAAATCCAAAAAGTATTTCTAAAAGTGTTCAACAGATGGGGTTAGATTCTCTCTATTTTAAAAAGAATTTTCTGTCCGACACTTCTTTCACCCTAATTTTTAATACCGAATTCGATGATGAAGGATTTTACTTTAACTTTTAATTTTTAATTATATTTTATATAAAACAGCGATAAAAAGTCTGCCTTTTCAGTTTTATCACTTCAATTTATATTTTTACACAATTGAAAAATTCCATTGCAATATTTAATATTCACTAATTGGATTTAATTAAATTACTTACTGTAGAGTGAAAAATTGCTATTTCTATTTCAGGTATTTCTCCATGTCCAAGATTAAAAATATGTATTTGGTGTTTTTTTCTAAACATATTTCATAAAAAAAAATTTAATAAAAACCTTTTATTTGTTAGTTTTTCAATTTTTTTGTTTCTCTTTTAATTTTTATTCGTATTTTTTTCTGACATTAAATTAATAGGCTGTTTCATATATTTGTGCTTTTATTATGGATTTATTAAATCCAGCTTTTTTTTGGATTTAATAAATTCACTTTTTGTATGAAAAATTCTAAATCCAGGTGATTAAAAAAAACGCTAATTGTTCTTCACACTTAAATTTAATAATGAAAAAATTAAATCGTTTTTTTATTGTACCGGGAGTTTATTTAGCGATATCCCTTTTATCTTCCATATGAGCTATTCCTTTCATATTGCCTGGAAGTATTGTTTTAGTGTAACCATTGTTTCCGACGGAGGAAACTTCCGGAATACGAAATTGATATTGCCGGCAATAAATGTTTTCTTCCTGGCGATATGTTCGGAGAATCTTCTTCGTATTGCCATGTTTGCTGGGTAATATTGGTTTGAGTATGTTCCTGTTCCAAGGCACATAATAGAACAAATACTTTCTCAGTGATAGAGAGTCCCCCAATCTCTTTGTTATGTATACTCTTTGGCCAAACCAGTTGTTCGTTTTCATTTGTCTGAATTTTTTGTAAACAAATGGTTTTTTATCAATTGTAATTAGTTTTTTTTATACATTAGTGTAATTTCATTACCATTAGTAATGATTTTTCTAATGAAAAATATTTCATTACAATTAAATGGTAATGGAATTTTTTTCATTGTCATTAGTATGAACAAATGGTAATGAAAATTCAATGGTAATGAAAAATTCCCATGTATGGTATGAGTGCAGCAGAAATTACTGTTTGCTTGAAAGCAGTTTTGTCAGGGAAAGTTGAGCACTGAAGCGATTGCGTTATTGATGATATCATGCCTGATTTTTGCGTGAAAGCACTTGTTTCGAGATCCAGAATGGCATGAATTCACCGCTTTTAATTAGTGCTCCTGTTTTTCTTTTAAAATGTCGATAATACATGCCTTCTCAGAAGTGCATATTATAAAGCTTTTCAACAATTTAAAATCATGCCTTCTGAAAAGCACAATATTCCTGAATATTTTCCGTGAAGAGAAAATGCCTCTTTTTTTAGTAAAACCTCTTATTTAATTTAAAATAACTTTTTTCCGCATTTTAAAAAATTTTGATAAAAGAACCGCAAAAATATTTAAGCAATCAAAATGTATTGCTCATTTCATGCCTTCTTGAAAAGCACAGCAAAAAGTGATGTAAACAATTAATCAACTTAGGACTTTCATTAGAGCTGTTTACGAAGCTAAACATTTTTAGAAGCGGTAAAAGTAGAAGCAAGGAAGCAGTAATCGTTTTTACTGCTTCCACATTTTTGCTGGGCAATTTCTTTCCCTCCCGGTTTTTTAAAATGGTACATATCTGCTAAACTAAGAGTAGTAGACCAAAATGGGAATGAAATTCGACTATTCCTAGTTTTACCTCACCCAAAGCTTTGAAGAATAAATTCTTTAATTCAGTTTTTGAATTCTGAATTAAAAATTCAATGAATTAATTCACAAAAAACTATTAATTGAATGGAATTAATTCATATTTGTTTTCGTTCGATTTCTTTTGTAACGAATTAATTAACAAATCTTTGAAGAGTTAACTCGTTAATTCTGGGCTTCGTTAAAAGAGAAACTATAGAAACAAAAAAAAGTCGCCAACGATGTCAAAGATTTCCGCGGAAAGTGGTATTTAGCAGTTCGAAAGGTATTTAATAATACCATAAAAACGTTGATGGAAAGGCATCAGAAAAATTAAAAAAATTTGGTAAAATAAAAATAATAAAAATTTGTATATAGTTTTATAATAATCTTAATCTTAGAAAATACGGTTATAAAATAGTTTTTATTTTTAAAATTGAATGACTGTTTCATCAGTTTTTTTTTGGATTTAGTGATGGACATTTTTTTCAAACGCAGTCCTAATAATGTGAAAACCTGTAGAATTGTAGTATCAACAAAACCGCTGGAAAGCTTATAAAAAATACACGATCTGATGTGGAAATAAGTATAACATTTTATATAAAAAAGACGGAGTATGTAAAAAACACATTTTATTAAACTTTTTGTATGGGAGCACATTTCAAATTTATCAAATTAAAAAAGAGTATATCACAGGATTAATATATCCATTAAAATATGAAGTTTTATGTACATATTTCCTATGCTTAGCACAGAAAGCGGCCTAAATTCTTTAAAAATGTACCAAAAAAGGTATTTCTTTGAAAATTTTGGCAAACCTTATGTAGTGCGAATATCGAAAAACGCTAAAACACGTGTCCGCTTAAATTTAATAAGAAATAATATATATGAATTCAGCAGCCATAGCAGTATAATTCTCCATATGAAGTACCCAAAATTATGGAAAGTTTTACAGCAGCACATTCGAAAGAGCAAAACAGTACCAAAAGAGGTACCAGTGAAAAGCCCTCAAAAACTCCTTTCTAACAATACCACACTTGCACATGGTTCCTTTGCTCGAGATATTTTAAAAAGCAAAAAAAAAACTTAAAATGGACTCATTTTTGAACCCCTTTTTGGACCCTTAAAATTCCGAGGTGGTCTAGTTCTGGAACTGATTCTACGTCACCCACACCTTCCATATAGGATCCCAGGAACTGGTTCCGGAACCAGTTCCATAGAATCGGTTGCAGTGGAACCAGTTGTAGAATGGGTGTGGTTGGCTACCGATTGTAAAAAATTTTCCTGGGTATATTATCAAACTTTGGTAATTTTTAGGATTCTAACCAAAAATTAGGTATATTTAAGGATTTATTAATGAAACAGATAATGTGTTTTTGCAAAAGTTTATACCTTTTTTTTTTAATTGTATTACCTATTAAAAAAAATTATACCATTTTATTAAAATCTAAGAAAGTTGGAAACTTTTTCGTAACCCATAAAAGATGAAATTAAAAAAATACTTTTTGGACACTTTGAAAAATATTTTTGTTATAGTTATATTAAGAAATTGGTTTTCTTCTTTATTTTTTAAAATTTTTTACAAAATTATAAGAGCATGACAAAAAATTTTAAAATCAATTAACATAATTTTTTATAAAGTTCCAATTAACCGTCTAATGCCCAAGGCCGCCAAAAGGCAGTCTTCAGATTTTAAATAGTTTTTGCCTAAATAATAATGTTTTATTAAACAAGTTGTATTAAAACTTAATTACCTACTTTTTTGCCTTCAAACTTTTTTTTGTATAACGAACGGTTTTCAAGCGACAAGCATGTAAAGTGAAAATTTAATAAATTTAAAAAAACCAACTTTAAAAAAAAAAAAAATTTGAAAAATTGCCAAAAATACATTTACGATCTGGCGTACATTATCGATAATAACAAAGCTAGTTTAGAGTCTCTAACTGTAAAATCAGTTAAAAATTTTTCTCTAGGACTCACAGGATAACGCCAGGATACATGTTAAAAATATCTCTCTCAAAAACTAGCCAACAGTTTTTCTTGAAAATAAACACAGATTATATACTTACACTCATAGAAATAAATCTGTAAAAATAGCAGAAAAAGTTACTAAAAATTAGTTAAAAATGATGCTGCAGAAATTAGCAGATTTTTTTACTAAATACTAGAATTAGCAGATTTTTTTACTAAATACTAGTAAAATGAGGACAGCAAAATTAAAACCGTTAAATTTACAGAATTTTAGTTATATTTAGGCTAACTTTTAGTTAATTGAAAATAGCAAATTGTACTGTAAAATCTGCGGAAAATTTTGCTAAATATTTGTAGACTAAAAATAACAAAAATAAACTGTTAAATCTACAAAATTTTTGCTAATTTTAAGCTAAATTTAGTTGAATGCAACTAGCAGTTTATTCTGCTAAAATCAGCAGAAATATTTGCTAAAAAATTGTAAACTGCTGTTTTCAAAATGCTCGATTTTTATTTGCATTTAAAAAAAAATCAAAAAAAAAAAACTTCGAAAATTTTAATTTTTTGGTGATTTTTTAGGCTACTAATTATTTAGCAAAATTTTTTGCTGATTTTAGCAGGTCAATTTGCTATTCTCCATTTACAAAAATTTGGCTCAAATATAACTAAAATTCTGTATATTTAACAGTTTTATTTTTGCTGTGCCTATATTACTAATATATAGCAAAAAATAATCTGCTAATTTAGCAGTTATTTTCTGCAGCATCATTTTTAACTAATTTATAGTAGTTTTAACTAAATTTTTTACGGACTATTTTCTATTAGTGTAGGGGTAGTAGTAAGCAGAACAAATTCCGTCAAAATTTAGTGATGTTTAGTGCCAAATTCGCTAAATTTCGTAATTTTCAAAAAGCGAAAATCGCCATAACTTTTGAAGTAACAACAATTGATCAACAATTTTCGATACATAATTTTATTTTACTGGTAGTCTTATTTATAGCAAAAAACCGAAATTATTTGACGACTGGGTTTGTAGATACGCCTTCAACCTTTGTTGTGCTATATCGCCTAAATAAAGCGATAAATTTAAATTATAATATTTGTTCCATAGTAGATTTTCAACGCCAAATATATATTTTAAATATTATCGTAATCAGAAGAAAGAGCATTAGAGAGTTAACTTTTGGTATTTTTAGGCTCCCAGCAAAAATATTGTAAAAATTTAAAGAGTAATTTAGTACGTTAATTACAGATTTTTTTACAATTTTATTATCTTCCCAGGAAAATTTTCTTTTCCAAAGAATCGGTTGTAGAAGAGCTACCCAGGAAAATTTTCTGTTCCAAAGAATCGGTTGTACAATAGCTGCTTTTCATTCACAACCCCTTCTACTGTCGATTCTAACACCGATTCTTTTTGTTTGAAATTGTCCCAAAAGCAACCCCTTCTATAGCTCCAAAGTGGAACCGGTTGCCCTGGAATCAGTTCTGGAACTAGTTCTAGAACTGATTCTACGTCAGTCATACCTTCCATATTGGATCCCTGGAACTGGTTCCGGAACCAGTTCCATGGCATCGGTTGCATTGCAACCAGTTGCGGAACTAGCATGGTTGGCAACCGATTGTAAAAATTTTTCCTGGGTACTTTTCATTCACATCCCCTTCTACTGTCTATTCTAACACCGATTCTTTTTGTTTGAAATTGTCCCAAAAGCAACCCCTTTTATAGCTCCAAAGTGGAACCGGTTGCTCTAGAATCAGTTCTGGAACTGATTCAACGTCACCCACACATTCCATATAGGATCCCATGAACTGGTTCCGGAATCAGTTCCATGGAATGGTTGGCTACCGATTGTAAAAAATTTTCCTGGGTTTTATTGATTCGAATATATTCAAATATTTAAAAATAGAATAGAATTATAAAGACACCTCTAAAATTAATTTTAACCAATTTTTTTGTAAGATCCAAAAAATTCATCTTTTTCCATTACATTCTATAATAAAAATTTTCCGATTTTAGCGACCTCTAGTGTAGACAGAATGAGTTATACCAGAAAGCATAATATTTGCAAGATTAAGTAATTTTAGTATATATATACACTTAAAATAATACGTCAGTAGAAAAATCTGTCAAAGCGGTTTCAAATCGATTTGACTAATTTTCAACAAATTTTTAGCTGAAACATTTAAGAAAAGATTTAGTTATCTTTATCGCCACATAATACTAAACATCCTCAGTACTTTAACTAATTTTGAGTGTTATGGAATAGGCCCGAGGAGGGTCCCGAGACCATAAATTTGAAAAATTCTACGACTCAGTATAATTACAGATAAATCCGTGGTTTTGCAAATTTTTTACTTAAATTTAGATTCGTTAAATTTAACAAAAAAAAGTGTTAAAGTCAACAAATTTTATTTTAAGCCAAAAAACAGGAATAAATTTTGTTAAAGTAACAAATTTTTCTGTTCAGCCAACAGACTTATTATTTTGAGTGTAGCATTTCCAAATTCCACTAAACTGTTATAAATAGGGCAAGTTTTGATTTTGGCATTTGCCATTAAATGCAATTTCTCTAGTTAATTTGGTAAAAGGCACTTTTTGTGGATCCTTGCCAAGAAAAGCCATTTGGGGATTTTTCCGAATTTTGATTACAATGCAGTCAGAGATGGGTCAAAATAATTACTATTACATTTTCATTCGCATTACTTTTTGTAATGGTAATGGAACTTTTTTATCATTACCATTTTCTAACGCAAGTTAATGGTTTTTCATTACCATTGCGTTAAAAAATGATAATGAATATTTTTTTAATTTTCATTTATTTCGCAAAATAAAATGGCTCTTATTTTATTTTTCACTACTTTTACCCATACTTGGGGCTAGTTAATTGAATGAACCAATTAATTGATGATTTCATTGACCAATGCCAATGAAATTTTTTTCAATTAGCATTGTTCAATGCCTAAGTGCCCAATTATAATTAATGAAAAATCATTTGTTTTCATGTTTTGATAAAAGAACAAATTAAGAAAAAAAAATAAAAATTCGCGTGTTTCTTATCTTATATTCGCTATTTCATGAAGTTTACATTACTAGAGGCTGGTTGATCTAGACCAACCAGTGTTAAAAAAGAGTGAACAGCTTGATACAACTTGATAAACTTGATAAAAAAGCGAATTTTTATAATGCATTATAAAATTTTTCATTTTTGTCAATGCAAATTGAAAAAAATTCATTGGCATTGAATGGTAATGAAATTTTTTGGCATTGGCATTGATATCAAGTAATGCCAATTAAATTTCAATGCCAATAAAAAGTTCCCAAGCATGCTTTTACGTAATGACTACACAGAATGAAACAAAAATTTAATTTTCCGTTTTTGTCAAAATTTTGATTTAAAAAGATGAGGCTTACTAATACCTAACTGCATTTTTTAAATTCGTAATCCCAGAACTATTCTACCCATATCTTATACAAACATTTGGTGGTTAGTTTGCAAAAACAAAAAAAAGGAAAAGTCACAAAAAGTCGTTTGAAGAATATTAATCGATGATTGCCTTTTAATTAATTTTCTGCTCCACAAAACTTATTTTCAAATGCCGCCATTATTTTGCAATCTTCTGAGAGCTTTTTGTTTCACATTCATAATCCAATGACTATAATACCCATATTTTATACCAACGTCTGGTAGTTTGCAAAAAAAAAAAAAAATTAAAAAAATTGCAAAAAAAAAGAAAATTTTTACATCAATATATTCGTTTGCAGAATGTTAGTCGCTGATAAAGTGCTTCAATTAATTTTCAGCACTTTTTTCACGCTCCGCTATTATTTTTGAATTTTTTAAGTGCAGTTTTTTAAAATTTAGAGGCTAGGGACTATAATACCCATTTCATACAAAAAAGTTCGGTAGTTAGTTGGAAAAAAAATCGCGGAAAAAAATTTGCAAAAAGGAAAACTTTTCCAGAAATATATTTGTTTGCGGAATATAATTAATCGCTGATTAAGTTTCTAATTACATATTTTCACCATAAAGTCTTTTTCGTGTTCCGCTATTATTTTAGAATTTTATAAGTTCGGTTTTTTATATTTATAATCTAGGGAGCTAGCGCTATG
This sequence comes from Leucophora obtusa, assembly GCA_949987735.1. Taxonomy (NCBI): domain Eukaryota; kingdom Metazoa; phylum Arthropoda; class Insecta; order Diptera; family Anthomyiidae; genus Leucophora; species Leucophora obtusa. Next base: position 156,365,282 of record OX465295.1, on the reverse strand, counting down.
GTCATTACAAAGTAATTAATTATTTCCATCTCTGAATACAGTAAAACTCCAGCTTTTGTATATAAATTTTGGATAAAATTTAAGAAAAAAATACATACGTATTTTTTTAATGTTTCTAGAAATGAAATTCTGGCAATTATTCGTGCCAATTTCAACTTCTTTTGTGCCATCTTAAACTTGCTCTGGTTATGTATAATATCAGGGACGGAAAATAACAGTTATTTTTGAATTTTTTAAAAAAAAGCACATATAACGAAATATCGGAGAACTGATTCAAGGACATCATAATGATCCTTGTGGCCTAGTCTTCCAAAAATGCGTTGCTTTTGAAATTTCGTTAAAAAAAATAAAAGTTATATTTTGACTTTTATTTTTTCTAGCAGAAATAAAAGTTATTTTTTGACATTTATTTTTTTAAGCAGAAATAAAAGTTATTTTTTGACTTTTATTTTTTTGAGCAAAAAAATAACAGTTATTTTTTTGAGCAAGAGTAAAAATTTTTTTTAAATCAATAACAACTAAAAATTCCCACGGAGCTCGCTTTTATAGGGATTTTTCATATTTTAATGTGTTTGATACAAAGGTTTAAAAGGCTTAATTCTTTCATTCACTTTTTAAAAATTAATGAAATTTGGGTTAAATTTCACTCCCTAATAGCATTCTTATGGAATTAATTCGATAGCTTAATTTCCAATAGCTTTAAATTATATGAATTCATTCTATTTTGATTGAATTCTAACTGAATGAAACCCAATTTACCTGAATTCATTTAATAAAAAGGTGAATGAAAAATGATTTGTTTTCATTCACTTAATCGAATGAAAAATTAAAATTTGCATGTAATTGCTGAAATATTAGCATAATACAAATGAAAAACGTTTAAAATTCATCTAACAGAAATAAATAGTATCGTATGCTTTGTTACAGCTTGTATGCTTTGGTTTTGATTATATGTTAGTTTCAAACTACACTGCACTAAGTGAATGGTAATAAAATTTTTTCATTCAATTAGTAAAATGGTGAATGAACATGCGATTTGAATGATTCAAGTTAGGAATTCATTCAATTCATATTAAAGCTTTGGGAATGAAGCTTATGAATGAATTCTTTACGAATGGTTTAAGGGAATGGTACATGAATCTTTTTAAAATCTGAATTTAATTTTTAGTGAATTAAGCTTAAATTGAATTAGGTTTTTCGAAGCCCTGGTTTGATATGAATTTGTCAAGATTTTAATATTTTAATGTGTTTTTTGTCGAAGCAGTAACATTTATTTTTGCTCAAAAAAATAAAAGTCAAAAAATAACTGTTATTTTTTGCTCGAAAAAATAAAAGTAAAAAAATAACTTTTATTTCTGCCTAAAAAAATAAAAGTCAAAAAATAACTTTTATTTTTGCTCAAAAAAATAAAAGTCAAAAAATAACTTTTATTTCCGCCCGAAAAAATAAAAGTCAAAAAATAACTTTTATTTTTGCTCAAAAAAATAAAAGTCTAAAGCCGAGCACACACGGTCAATATAATTTATTTCAATTTTATTGATCTTTTCATACACACTTTCAATGTTATTAGTAAAACATAAGTTGAAATTAAATTGATCAATATTTTCCATCCCATGAAAAATTGCAAAATTTTGCAGATTTTAAAATAAAACCACGTATAAAGTGATTACTTTTTTATTTTGTAATAATTTTTTTTTATTTAATTTTATTTATTTACTTTTCAACAACAAAAACAAATTTAAAAAAACTAACATTTCAATATTGGCCACACAATTTTCAGTAATATGAAATTATAAAACAAAAATCCAAAATATTTTGAATTTTTCAATTTAATTGATAACCATTCAATAGAGGGTATATACGAGTACCTTCAATTAATTTGTAAACAATCATTGATCCATCCCAATAAGCATTTGGAAGATATATTACTCTGAAGATATTACGTCAATATCATTCATTTATCATTTTGAAGAAAATCAAAGTAGTATTTTGAATATATCTTCCTTTTATCTGCTGGAAGATATATCGGCGATATTTAAAAAAAATGTTAAAAATATATTTTTATTTCATTTAAAATAAATATATCACACACCATTCAAAAACAAAACAGCAGCTAATTTTGGAAAAATTACAGAAATTAAGGTAAGCTAATTTGTATTTCAATTATTTACTTATGTATTCTAAATAAAAACCAGGGATGCCAATCGGGATTGGTTTTTTAAAATCCCGGGATTCGGGATTTCAAAATTAAAAAAACGGGAACTCGGGGATGGATAGGGATTTTTCCGGATCCCGAATTTTTTTCGTGACTTCATGATTTTTTGCCATTTTGGGAATTTTTTATTTAAAAAAATGTGTAAAAACTTCAAATTTATGTAAAAGAAATATGGGGTCATATGCACAAACACTTTTAAAATTTGTAAGTGACTTATAAAACAAATTTTTCATACAAATTTCATTTTATAAACATGTTATAAGGTTTACAAATTATTATGCATGAGCACTGTAAAATATAACTGTTTTATACGTTTTTTACAAACACCTGTTTATATATAAAGAACGAAAGAATTGAAAAAACTCAAGAATTAGGAATTTAACTCCGTCGATATGTTGTGTGCTAATTTTGTTTATAATAATTTCATATTCACTATTCTTATATCATTTTAATTTAAAATTGTGAATTGAATATTATAATTTTCAATTAGTTTCAGAATTTTGTAATAGTTTTCCACATATAGTGCAGAAATACAAATGAAAAATTCTGAAATACAACTTTTTATTCTTAATCTTAATTTCCGAAATATAATAAGAAATACTGCACGGTATAGATTTGTATAAAATTATATTTAACAAAAACGGTTTAAAAATATCAGCAGGGTAACAATTTTGGAAAAATTACCACATATTTTTGCAATTGCAAAAATCCCCGGATTCGAGCTGAAGAATCCCGGGATTCGGGACTCATTTTTATTGAATAATCCTGGGATTTTGGGGTACTCGGGATTTCGGGATTGGCATCCCTAATAAAAACCAAATATTTTTTTCAGAAAATAATTTGTTGCAAAATAAGTGAATATTCACGGAAGGCTAGTTGGAGCAGTAATTTTTTCAAAACCAGGGTCAAGAAAGTTAAGATTAATGTGAATTTTTTTATGTTTGTTTATAATAAAAAGCAAAAAAAAAATATATAAAAACATATTTTTATTATATGGATGGTTTTTTAGCGATATCTTCTTTTTATCTTCCAACAGATATATCGGCGATATTTGCGACACTTTTTTATATCTTATAGAAGATAATATAGCAATATCGGCTATTTATCTTCCAGGAGAATTGCGTTCGTATTGCTGTTAAGTATTGTATTCGGGACACGTTTTCTAATAAATGGGGTATCTTCCGCAATACGAAGGCGCTTGTCGTCACAATAAAATTTTTCTTCTAGGCAATACGATTGGGGAATCGTATTCTTATTGTCATGTTTACTGGGATAATATTGAACGTGTGTGCCCTACTTAAAAATAACTTTTTTATTCTGACTTTTATGACAAAATCATAACCGTTACGGTGCCTGTATAATATACTTGTTGAAAAACAGGTGTCTGTTGTAGTGAGAGTACCTGTCCCGTGACCGGTGAAAACACGACCGGTCTGAAAGAACCTGCCCTGTGACCCGTCTCGTGACCAGAGAAACAAGCCAGCCGCCGTAAGCCGTTTAAGCCGCCGCCGCCGGTCATTTTTGCCTCAGCCGCCGCCGCCGATTTTTCTCGGCTCATTTCGGCTGGAAGTATCAATTTTCCAAAATAAAAAAATTAAAAGCAAATGTCATTTTTAAAACAAATTTTCTACTTCATCATTTCCTGAACCATCAAGAGTATTTTTTTTTAGTTAAAAAAAATAAAAGAACCAGTTTTATAATCAGAGCTAAGAAGGATTTTTGTCATAAATATTTCTTAAGTTGGAAGTTTTGCTTGAAAACTTCTGACAGATTTCGCTGAAATTTGGATATGCAATAGAGAAGAGAATCCAAATGAACAATATACATATATACTTTACAAATGACCAAGTGTATATTGTAGACAGAGCTTCGAAAGAATTAATTAAATTTTAGATTAATTCGCACAAAACCGAATCCAGCTTTAGAAATTGAATATATATTATTCCATCAAAACATTCCTTTATAATTAATTCATAGGTTTCATTCCCAAATTTTAATATTAAATAGAATGCATTCTTATGTTGAATACATTCCTTATAGAATTACAATCAATTTAAAAAATTAATTTTTTCATTAATTCTAATCTTTTACAAAATGGCTAATCAAAATTGTCATTTTATTAAATCAGTAAAAGATCTAAGGTATGAATATACTAATGATTCTGACAACACTTTAGTTTATAATTACAAATTAAATAAAAATGTGGCTTATTTTAGGGATTTAATATTGATACCCATAAAAATAATTAAAAACGCAACATTTATTTTAAACTTTTACAAACCGAATGAAACGTGAAAGATCATTATGATCATTCGGAATGTTTCATTTTAGAATTTTTTATCTGTTCTGTGATCCACATCCGAATTATTTTCTTCGTTTTATTTCGTGTTGGAAAAGCTTGGTGAAAGTAAAAGGAATATTTTGTAGCAAAAATTAATATGTTAAAATTTATTTTAAAATTTGTTGAAACAGTCAATTTCCGACATTTTGAATTTTGTGTGATTTTAAAAAACCACTTAACAATTTGAAATTCAGCAATTTTTCAACCGATTTTGAATATTGTAACGTTCTTGGAAAGACAAAAAATTTAGCTTTCCAAATATATATAGATTTATTTATTTGTAAGAGTATAAGCACAATGCAAAGGTCCCCGTTTTTTTCCATACAATTTGACAATTAAAATCGTGCAACCAGTGTTGCCATTTCAGTGCTTTTCGGGAATTTTTTAGTGCGTTTTTCCTTCCCGTACCCGGTGATTTTTTACAAATACCCGTTTATAAAAAGCGGGTATTTACAGTGCTTTTTCAGATTTCTGGCAGTGCTTTTAGTGCTTTTTGTACAGTTTATATTTTTGGTATTTGTTCTCCTTTTTTCAATTTTTCTTGAATTTTTTGTCAAAATTGAAAAAATAATACGAAATATACAAAAAATACATTTTTGCACAATGTTTGTAGTACAATTTTAAATAACAACTTCGTTATATTTAAACTTTAAAATTTTGAAATATTAGTTTGGTGCTTTTTACCCCTTTTTTTGGTAATTTTTTTAACCTTTTTTACACGATTTTACAAAGCTAAAATGTGTTTTTAAAATCTTGACTTAAATTTTTCAAAAAATTATTATTGTGCTTTTTTACCCCGTTTTTGGTAAATTTTTACCCTTTTTACCCGTTTTCAAAATGCTCACGGTGCTTTCCTGCCTTCAAGAGTTGGCAACACTGCGTGCAACGATTTCCGTGAGAGATAGAAAATTATATCTTTTTGTATAAAATTATATAAAATGTTATAAAAGTGGACATAGTTTGATACAATTATATCTAAATATTGACCTTATATTTTTTATCATATTATATATGACCATATCTAACAATATAAAAAATTATTTTTTTAAATAAAAAAATATATACAATATCTGGAGATCAGACCTGAGGGATTTCAATTACAATTATTGTAATTTGAAATTGAAAATTTTCAATTACAATTGCAAATAAATGTAATTGAAATTAAAAAAAAAAAATCAATTACATTTCATGTAACTGTAATTGAAAATTTTCAAGAAATTACAAGTAATTTGTAATTGAAAATTTTCAAGCACGAACCACTTGAGTATAGTAATTATTACTCACGATCACGTGTGAATAACGTGAGTCACGAACATTTCTAGTCACGCGCCAATCTCTAGTAATTATTAAATCTAAAACTAGTAGTATCGGTCAAAGTAGTTCGGCCAAAAAGTGACATTTAGTCGATTTTCTGTTATTTGAAAGCATTGTGGAGAAATTTTCATACTGCTAAATTGTTTGTTGAGCGGATTTAATTCGATTTTCAGTGTCAAATTTAAAGAAAACTCCGTAGTTTAGCTGTAAAGCTAACTGTTCGGCCGCCGCACTTTTATCAATTTGGCCGAACTTTCGGTGGCCGAACAGTGAATTTGTTGCTTAACTTCGGAATTTTCCTTAAGTTTGACCCTCAAAATGCATTCTAATCGGACCAACAAATATTGTTTCATAAGCAAAATTTGTCCATAAGGCTTGAAAATACCAAATACCGACAAAATATATTTTCCAGCTGAACTGTTCCGTCGGACACTAAAAACTAGTTCAAAGTCATTGTTAACATGGAACCACATATAATATAATACGGTTTTATATGGACCTTGTATATTTTTATATAAAATCACTTTGAAAAAATTGCTTATGTGGGATGATATATAATTACAGATGATTTTATAAAGAACGTTACATTGTTATATATTAAAGAAATCATGAAATATTGTATGTATGGAACCATATTGTATATTGTATATATGGGTTCATTTTCGTCAATATATAATCATAACTAACACAAATTATAAAATATTTCTTATATGGCTCCACATATAGTTTTATATTATTATGTATAGCGCCATACTAAATTATATATAAACGCATATGTAATTATATCTTTTATATGTTAATTTATGTACTTATATATAGCACATACAATTATATGTAGGCCAGTATGTAATAATATAAAATAACATATGTCTCCATATTAAAACCTTTGAGGAAAAAATATCTAATATATGACTATATAAAAGTATATATGCTTGAATTTAAAAGCATATGTGGCCATATGTAACTATAAGTTAATATATGCAATTAGATAAAATAATATATGATTATATCAGAACTTTTTTACTCGGGTTGTATACTTTGACGGCTTTTTTACAGTATTAAACAATTCTTTACTATTGTAATTCATTCTGAAAGTGGGTTTAGTTCTTAGTAAAATCAGATTCTTTTGTTTAAATTAATTGAAAATTGATAAAGTTATCGTAATTTTTCTAAACATTTAATTTCAGCAACTCGAGATTCTTGTTTGCACAATCATTAAGGTTAATATTTTCAATTTTCTTATAAATGCACAGATTCCATGTTTATAAAAAAATGTATAACTTTGACAATTTTAAAGCGATTAAAATAGAACCTCATTTTGCCCTGAATAAAGAATAAATTAGATAAAAATTAGTTTTTTTTTTAACAAAATATTGCAATTAAAAGCCGTCAAAATTAAACAAAATAAGAAAAAATTAAGAAAATCAGTTTTATTTGAAAATATTTCCACACAATTTTGTTGAATATATAAACATATGTATATATTTGGAAAGCCCAACTATCTCTCCTTCTAGCTCCGTTCAAAAACTAAAAATCCTAAATTTGTAATTTTTATCGATGAATTTAACTTAAAATTATTTTTTATTTGATAATTCCAAATTTTTTGCACAATTTTCTACTGCTATATTTTGGAAAAAACCTTAAACATCTTTAAAATACGTGTATAATGTTCTATCAAGCCGATCAAGCCGCCGCCGCCGCCGATTATTTGGTTGCGCCGCCGCCGCCGATTTTTATCCGGCTCAACCTTAATCGCCGCCGCCGCCGCCGATTTTTTGCTTGCGCCGCCGCCGCCGATTATTTTGATCGGCTTGTTTCCCTGCTCGTGACCGGTGAAAACAGGACCGGTCTGCATGGACCTGTCCCATGAATAGTAAAAACAGGACCGGTCTGAAAGTACCTACCCGTGACCTGTTTCGTAACCGGTGAAAACGCAACTGGTATTAAAGTACCGGTCCTGTGACTGGTGAAAAGAGTACCGGTCTGAAAGTACCTGTCCCGAGACAGGTGCAAATGGGACTGAACCAGTGTAGTTAGTATACACTTTCTCATTTTAAATACGGGTGTAGATAATTTTTTCTCAAATATGGGAATTTTCTTTGGACTTAGAATTTTTGTTTTAAATATGTTGTTTTTTTTTATTTTAAATAAAATTTTAATCATTAGCCCGGCAATGCACTTCTTTCTTATTGGAGGCTCATAGTTCCCGATTTATGGAGCTGAAAATGATCTATAACAGTATTCAATGGATTTTTTTCCACTCAAAACTTATCGGACCAGAGGGGCAATTCTATAATTTTTTTAACGACAAAATTCGGTAGTTAAATTGCCAAGTTTCCATAGTAGACTGACAACTTAACTACCGAATTTTGTCGTTAAAAAGTTAAAGAATTCCAACACAGAACAAAATATATATGTCGTTGGAAAGTTATTTGAAATACCTTACCAATGGTATGCAACATGTCTAGACTTATTAACCCTTTAGGAGCCGGGTCAAAATTTTAAATGTTAATTTTTTTAAATTGGATTTTTTAAATAAAAAAAAAACCTTTTAAAAGTTTTATTTTTTTTTATTTTTATTTTATTTTATATTAATTTAATGAAAGAATTTAGTAAAACATATAAAAAATTGTACTTGATGAAATGAGTTTCGAACTTTTTGTCTGAGATTAACTGATATATTGTAATATATAAAATAAAGTCAAAAATATCTATTTATATATAAAATTTTGAACGGTTTTATCAAATAAGGAGTGAGATCATAAAAATGTTAACACACATTTTTGTCTATAACTTTGGTTTAAAGCTTCTCATATTTTTTTTCGGCAGTTAACATTTTACAAATATGTCAGTTAATAAATTGATTTACATCATGAGTTTTACAGAATGGGCGATGAAAGAAACGTGCGCTCAAAAATAATTAAATATTTTCAACAAAACCAAACATGAACAAAAAAAAAATTGCCTAAGAAACTAATGTATGCCGCCAAACAGTTTCAAAAGTGGTAAAAAGGTATCTGGAACACCTAACAATTGAAAAGAAGCCGGGAACAGGAACAACGAATGGTTATCGTAACATTGGTAAGGCATATAAAGTCAAAAGCATCCTTTAGCGAGCTCCTAACACATCTGGCAGAAAAACAGCTCGGTTAGCCCAATGCGCGGACTTTTTTGTACGTAAAGTAAAACGTAAGGCAGGACTAAAGTCCTACAAAGTTCAAAAAGTTCCCGATAGAAATGCTTTTAAAAATTTGGAGGCCAAAACCAGAGCTCGAAAATTTAAATCAAATTTTATACAAAAATACAACTGTTGTGTAATGGACGACGAAATTTATGTCCTGGCAGATTTTTCGCAGCTCTCTGGTCAAGAATTTTATGTTTCCGATGTTCGAGGAAATGTTGCAGAAAAATTTAGGTCGAAAAAGCAAACAAAATTCCCTAAAAAATTCCTAGTATGGCAAGCCATTTGTAGCTGCGGCCAAAGAAGCCAGTCATTTGTGACATCTGTCTCTATAAACAAATTTATATAAAGGAGTGTTTGCAGAAGAAACTACTTCCATTTTTGATTCAGCACAATGTATCCACTTACTTTTGGCCCGATTTGGCATCTTGTCACTACAGCAAGAAAGCGCTGGAGTGGTATAATGATAATAATTTGGTTTTTGTACCAAGATAGGCAAATCCACCAAACTGCCCGGAGCTCAGGCCAGTGGAGAGATATTGGGCTCTTGTGAAAAGAGAATTAAAGGGCACGAAAAAGGACAGGACATGCAAGATTTCAAACGTAGATGGACCACCTGATCTAAAAAGGTGACAGAAACTACCATAAAAGTCTTAATGGGAGGGTTTCCGGAAAAAGTGGATAACTTTGTTCGTAGTGGCTAGAATTCCATGCGGTTTTTTTTTGCTTGATTTTGTATTAAATTTCATTTAATAAAAAGTTGGTTGAAGTCTTAACTCACTGGTTTGTTTTTTATTTAACTTTATGTGTGTTAACATTTTTATGATCTCACTCCTTATATATTCCTAAATAAATAATTTTCAATAAAGCAAACACTGATATATGATTTAATATGATTAAATATGAGAACATTTTTTAAAATTTTTCTAATATATCATCGTATAAAAACATATAAAGTCACATACATATGAAATCATATTAAAAAATGATGCGTACGATTTAGAAGGCAAAAGCACTTAAATAAATTTTTATTTTATGTTATAAAATTTGCGACTTCAAAATTGTTCAAACTATTGAAATTACATTGTCAATTTAATACCGGGTATGCATAAAAAGTATTTCTACTATCACACAAAATTCTATAAAATCGGATATTTTTATATCGAATTAGATATAATTTGATGTCCTTGATATAGACAAATCTCGAATCCAACTGTATAAAATTATATCTAATTTGATGTAATTAAACACAAGTAGATGACCCATTTTTCGGATCAAGTTTTATGTCGTTGTATATGGGGACCTATCAAATAAGATATAATTATATATAAGATTTTTACCAGGGAAGACATAATGTGAGCTAAATCCAAATCTGTCGTCTGGGAAAATTATAGTTTTTTTTATCGAAATAATCGGAATTGTATTTTCCTTTAAAGTACTTTTTGAAATTTAGAAAACTTTTTATTCTTGGAAATATCGTCCGTTAAAATTCTTATTAAAGCATTTTTACAATTTTACTTTTAAACTACCCAATAAATATCGAAAAATTAAAAATTCGAGTAGTTTAAAAATTGCTTGAAAGCCATTTTTTGTTCCTTAAAATCAGGTTCACAAATTGAGGTAACTTTTTGGAAATTCTGTTTTCATTTTCTTTTAGTAATATAAAACCAAATGAAAATAATTAGGGCCTGCGGTCAAGACCGGTTAACCGGGTAGACCGGTTTACGGTAGACCGGGTAGACCGTAAGACCGGTTGTGAAAACCGGTCTGACCGGGTAGACCGGGTAGACCGAAGACCGGGTAGACCGAAGACCGGGTAGACCGAAGACCGGGTAGACCGAAGACCGGGTAGACCGAAAAACCGGATAGAAGAAAGTAAATTTTACATAAAAATGTACCTTTTTTCGAAAAAAATACTTTTTTCCAAAAAAAAAATAAAAAATACTACTTTAAAAAAAAAAATACTTTTTTGTAAAAAAAAATACTTTTTCCGAAAAAATTTTATTTTTTTACGAAAAAGTAATATTTTCGAAAAAAAATTTTTTTTTTTCCAAAAAAAGTCCTTTTTTTCAAAAAAAAGTACTTTTTCCAAAAAAGAGTACTTTTCCCAAAAAAGCGTTTTTTTTTTTTTTGAAAAAAGTACATTTTATAAAAAAGTACTTTTTTTTGAAAAAAGTACTTTTTTTAAAAATTTTTTTTTTTTATAAAATTTACTTTTTTTTTTCCAAAAAAAGTACTTTTTTCAGAAAAAAGATAATTTTTATATGACAGTCTTCTATGGTATACAACAAACTACTATACTCGTAGGTTGTATATTCATATAAAAATACCACGGTCTTTTTCGGGTAGTAGTACGGCGTTTTTACATCGTAGCTTCAAATGGGCTGAAACTTTGCAGGATATATCTAGACATAAATTGAACCAAGAATTATGGAGATCTGTGTAGATCGTGGAACAAAAATCTTCCGAAAATCAAAACAGAATTCAGAAAGTGCTGCATTTCCCATACATTTATAAGAAACTGTCACGGTCTTTTTCGGGTAGTAGTACGGCGTTTTTACATCGTAGCTTCAAATGGGCTGAAACTTTTCAGAAAATATCTAGACATAAGTAGGAACAAGAATTATGAACATCTGTGTAGATTGTGGAACAAAAATGTTCCGAAAATCATAATAGAATTCAGAAAGTGCTGCATTTCCCATACATTTATATGAAACTGTCACGGTCTTTTTCGGGTAGTAGTACGGCGTTTTTACATCGTAGCTTGAAACGGGCTGAAACTTTACATAAAATAAGTCAACATAAATTGGACCAAGAATTATGAACATCTGGGCGGATCGTGGAACAAAAATTTTCCGAAAATCGTAATAGAATTCAGAAAGTGCTGCATTTCCCATACATTTATATGAAACTGTCACGGTCTTTTTCGGGTAGTAGTACGGCGTTTTTACATCGTACCCTCAAATGGGCTGAAACTTTACAGGAAATATCTAGACATAAATTGGACCAAGAATTATGAAAATCTGTGTAGATCGTGGAACAAAAATGTTCCGAAAATCGTAATAGAATTCAGAAAGTGCTGCATTTCCCATGTATTTATATGAAAATGCCACGGTCTTTTTCGGGTAGTAGTACGGCGTTTTTACATCGTAGCTTCAAACGGGCTGAAACTTTACAGAAAACAAGTCAACATAAATTGAACCAAGAATTATAGACATCTGGGCGGATCGTGGAACAAAAATGTTCCGAAAATCGTAATAGAATTCAGAAAGTGCTGCATTTCGCATGTATTTATATGAAAATGCCACGGTCTTTTTCGGGTAGTAGTACGGCGTTTTTACATCGTAGCTTCAAACGGGCTGAAACTTTACAGAAAACAAGTCAACATAAATTGGACCAAGAATTATAGACATCTATGCGGATCGTGAAACAAAAATGTTCCCAAAATCGTAATAGAATTCAAAAAGTGCTGCATTTCCCATGTATTTATATGAAAATCCACGGTCTTTTTCGGGTAGTAGTACGGCGTTTTTACATCGTAGCTTCAAACGGGCTGAAACTTTACAGAAAACAAGTCAACATAAATTGAACCAAGAATTATGGACATCTGGGCGGATCGTGGAACAAAAATGTTCCGAAAATCGTAATAGAATTCAAAAAGTGCTGCATTTCCCATATATTTATATGAAAATGCCACGGTCTTTTTCGGGTAGTAGTACGGCGTTTTTACATCGTAGCTTCAAACGGGCTGAAACTTTACAGAAAACAAGCCAACATAAATTGGACCAAGAATTATAGACATCTGGGCGGATCGTGGAACAAAAATGTTCCCAAAATCGTAATAGAATTCAGAAAGTAATGCATTTCCCATATATTTATGTGAAAATGCTACGGTCTTTTTCGGGTAGTAGTACGGCGTTTTTACATCGTAGCTTTAAACGGGCTGAAACTTTACAGAAAATAAGCCTACATAAATTGGACTAAGAATTATAGACATCTGGGCGGATCGTGGAACAAAAATGTTCCCAAAATCGTAATAGAATTCAAAAAGTAATGCATTTCCCATATGTTTATATGAAAATGCCACGGTCTTTTTCGGGTAGTAGTACGGCGTTTTTACATCGTAGCTTCAAACGGGCTGAAGCTTTACAGAAAACAAGCCAACATAAATTGGACCAAGAATTATAGACATCTGGGCGGATCGTGGAACAAAAATGTTCCCAAAATCGTAATAGAATTCAGAAAGTAATGCATTTCCCATATATTTATATGAAAATGCTACGTTCTTTTTCGGGTAGTAATACGGCGTTTTCACACCGTAGTTCCAAATGTGTTGAAACTTTACAAAAATTATAGGAAGGTAAATTCGATCAATATTTAGAGATACCTGTCTACTTTGTGGAACAAAAATATTCTGAAAATTACTATAGAATTCAGAAAGTACCGCATTTTCCATACATTTACATGAAACCGCCACCGTCTTTTTCGGGTAGTAGTACGGCGTTTTTACGCAGTGACTCCAAATGAGTTAAAAATTTACAAAAATTATCTGGGTGTAAATTCGACCAACAATAGTAGCGAGTTTTTTAGGTCGTGGAACAAAAATGTTCCGCAAATCGAGCTAGACTCCAGAAAGTGCAGTGATTTCTATACATTTCTATAAAAATGCCACGGTCTTTATGGGATAGTAGTACGGCGTTTTTATACGATAACTCCAAAAAGGTCTAAACTTTACAGAAATTATCTGGACGTGAATTTTATCCCCAATTATAGCCTTTTGTGAAGGTCATGGAACAAAAATGTGCCGAAAATCATAATAGAATTCAGAAACTACTACGATTTCTATACATTTATATGACAATGACACCGTCTTTTTCGGGTAGTTGCACGGCGTTATTACACCAAATAGGTTAAACACGTAAACGAGTTATGTGTTTATAAATTGGACAAAGAATTATAGACATCTGCGTAGGTCGTGGAACGAAAATATTTCAAAAGTTACACTAGAATTCAGAAAGTGCTGCATTTTATATACAGTCACATGAAACTGCCGCGGAATCTTTTTAATATCTCGAAAACTAAGCGAGATAGAGCCAAATGGTTAAAATTTTTGGCTTTTGGGTGTTAATACACCCATAAAACCTGTTTAGTGAAATCAAATATTAGCTAACTCTGCTAGATTTTAAAATTGCAAATATCTCATAAACTACTAATGCTAGAACGAAAAGGACGTTTATGTGGTTTTTCGCCTATAACTCGAAAACTAAGCGAGACAGAGCAAAACGGTTAAAATTTTTGCCCTTTGGGTATTAATACACCCATAAAACCTTTTTAGTGAAATAAAATTTTAGTTAACTCTGCTAGATTTTAAAATTGCAAATATCTCATAAACTACTATTGCTAGAACGAAAAGGACGTTTATTTGGTTTTTCGCCTATAACTCGAAAACTAAGCGAGATAGAGCAAAATGGTTAAAATTTTTGCCTTTACACCCATAAAACCTTTTTAGTGAAATCAAATTTTAGCGAACTCTGCTAGATTTTAAAACTGCAAATATCTCATAAACTACTAATGCTAGAACGAAAAGGACGTTTATTTGGTCTTTCGCCTCTAACTCGAAAACTAAGCGAGATGGAGCAAAATGGTTAAAATTTTTGCCCTTTGGGTGTTAATACACCCATAAAACCTGTTTAGTGAAATCAAATTGTAGCTAACTCTGCTAGATTTTAAAATTGCAAATATCTCATAAACTACTAATGCTAGAACGAAAAGGACGTTTATTTGCTTTTTCGCCTATAACTCGAAAACTAAGAGAGGTAGAGCAAAATGGTTAAAATTTTTGCCCTCTGGGTGTTAATACACCCATAAAACCTTTTTAGTGAAATCAAATTTTAGCTAACTCTGCTAGATTTTAAAATTGCAAATATCTCATAAACTACTAATGCTAGAACGAAAAGGACGTTTATTTGGTTTTTCGCCTATAACTCGAAAACTAAGCGAGATAGAGCAAAATGGTTAAAATGTTTGCCCATAGGATGTTAATACACCCATAAAACCTTTTTAGTGAAATCAAATTTTAGCTAACTCTGCTAGATTTTAAAATTGCAAATATCACATAAACTACTAATGCTAGAACGAAAAGGACGTTTATGTGGTTTTTCGTCTATAACTCGAAAACTAAGCGAGACAAAACAAAACGGTTAAAATTTTTGCCCTTTGGGTGTTAATACACCCATAAAACCTGTTTAGTGAAATCAAATTTTAGCTAACTCTGCTAGATTTTAAAATTGCAAATATCTCATAAACTACTAATGCTAGAACGAAAAGGACGTTTATTTGGTTTTTCGCCTATAACTCGAAAACTAAGCGTGGTCGAGCAAAATGGTTAAAATTTTTTCCCTTTGGGTGTTAATACACCCATAAAACCTGTTTAGTGAAATCAAATTTTAGCTAACTCTGCTAGATTTTAAAATTGCAAATATCTCATAAACTACTAATGCTAGAACGAAAAGGACCAAATAAACGTCCTTTTCGTTCTAGCATTAGTAGTTTATGAGATATTTGCAATTTTAAAATCTAGCAGAGTTAGCTACAATTTGATTTCACTAAACAGGTTTTATGGGTGTATTAACACCCTGTGGGCAAACATTTTAGCTTAGTTTTCGAGTTATAGGCGAAAAACCAAATAAACGTCCTTTTCGTTCTAGCATTAGTAGTTTATGAGATATTTGCAATTTTAAAATCTAGCAGAGTTAGCTACAATTTGATTTCACTAAACAGGTTTTATGGGTTGTATTAACACCCAAAGGGCAAAAATTTTAACCGTTTTGCTCTGTCTCGCTTAGTTTTCGAGTTATAGGCGAAAAACCACATAAACGTCCTTTTCGTTCTAGCATTAGTAGTTTATGAGATATTTGCAATTTTAAAATCTAGCAGAGTTAGCTAAAATTTGATTTCACTAAACAGGTTTTATGGGTGTATTAACACCCTGTGGGCAAACATTTTAGCCATTTTGCTCTATCTCGCTTAGTTTTCGAGTTATAGGCGAAAAACCAAATAAACGTCCTTTTCGTTCTAGCATTAGTAGTTTATGAGATATTTGCAATTTTAAAATCTAGCAGAGTTAGCTAAAATTTGATTTCACTAAAAAGGTTTTATGGGTGTATTAACACCCAAAGGGCAAAAATTTTAACCATTTTGCTCTACCTCGCTTAGTTTTCGAGTTATAGGCGAAAAACCAAATAAACGTCCTTTTCGTTCTAGCATTAGTAGTTTATGAGATATTTGCAATTTTAAAATCTAGCAGAGTTAGCTACAATTTGATTTCACTAAACAGGTTTTATGGGTGTATTAACAGCAAAAGGGCAAAAATTTTAACCATTTTGCTCCATCTCGCTTAGTTTTCGAGTTAGAGGCGAAAGACCAAATAAACGTCCTTTTCGTTCTAGCATTAGTAGTTTATGAGATATTTGCAGTTTTAAAATCTAGCAGAGTTCGCTAAAATTTGATTTCACTAAAAAGGTTTTATGGGTGTATTAACACCCGAAGGGCAAAATTTTAACCATTTTGCTCTATCTCGCTTAGTTTTCGAGTTATAGGCGAAAAACCAAATAAACGTCCTTTTCGTTCTAGCAATAGTAGTTTATGAGATATTTGCAATTTTAAAATCTAGCAGAGTTAGCTAAAATTTAATTTCACTAAACAGGTTTTATGGGTGTATTAACACCCAAAGGGCAAAAATTTTAACCGTTTTGCTCTGTCTCGCTTAGTTTTCGAGTTGTAGGCGAAAAACCACATAAACGTCCTTTTCGTTCTAGCATTAGTAGTTTATGAGATATTTGCAATTTTAAAATCTAGCAGAGTTAGCTAAAATTTGATTTCACTAAACAGGTTTTATGGGTGTATTAACACACTGTGGGCAAACATTTTAACCACTTTGCTCTATCTCGCTTAGTTTTCAAGTTATAGGCGAAAAACCAAATAAACGTCCTTTTCGTTCTAGCATTAGTAGTTTATGAGATATTTGCAATTTTAAAATCTAGCAGAGTTAGCTAAAATTTGATTTCACTAAAAAGGTTTTATGGGTGTATTAACACCCAAAGGGCAAAAATTTTAACCATTTTGCTCTACCTCGCTTAGTTTTCGAGTTATAGGCGAAAACCCAAATAAACGTCCTTTTCGTTCTAGCATTAGTAGTTTATGAGATATTTGCAATTTTAAAATCTAGCAAAGTTAGCTACAATTTGATTTGACTAAACAGGTTTTATGGGTGTATTAACACCCAAAGGGCAAAAATTTTAACCATTTTGCTCCATCTCGCTTAGTTTTCGAGTTTGAGGCGAAAGACCAAATAAACGTCCTTTTCGTTCTAGCATTAGTAGTTTATGAGATATTTGCAATTTTAAAATCTAGCAGAGTTAGCTAAAATTTGATTTCACTAAACAGGTTTTATGGGTGTATTAACACCCTGTGGGCAAACATTTTAACCATTTTGCTCTATCTCGCTTAGTTTTCGAGTTATAGGCGAAAAACCAAATAAACGTCCTTTTCGTTCTAGCATTAGTAGTTTATGAGATATTTGCAATTTTAAAATCTAGCAAAGTTAGCTAAAATTTGATTTCACTAAAATGGTTTTATGGGTGTATTAACACCCAAAGGGCAAACATTTTAACCATTTTGCTCTACCTCGCTTAGTTTTCGAGTTATAGGCGAAAAACCAAATAAACGTCCTTTTCGTTCTAGCATTAGTAGTTTATGAGATATTTGCAATTTTAAAATCTAGCAGAGTTAGCTAAAATTTGATTTCACTAAACAGGTTTTATGGGTGTATTAACACCCAAAGGGAAAAAATGTTAACCATTTTGCTCTACCACGCTTAGTTTCCGAGTTATAGGCGAAAAACCAAATAAACGTCCTTTTCGTTCTAGCATTAGTAGTTTATGAGATATTTGCAATTTTAAAATCTAGCAGATTTACACTCTAATAAATTTTTGTTTAAATTTACCCTATTTATAGTAGGTAACTTTTTACCTACTATAATGTCAGTAAATTTACTCTATGTGCGTAAATTCAAAATTATACACACATTGTGTGTAATATTCATACACACAAAGTGTGTAAATTTATCATTTCTTAAATAGTAAATTTGAGCATAAAATGCTTGAAGATAATTAAAAACAAGTTATATACGAAAATTGTTTATCTTTAATGATTTTTTTATTTTAAAGAGGTCGCTAAAATACTGAATGTTGCACAAGTAATGGTAGAAAAAATTAACCATATCAGCTTTGCTGCTACCACGTTCTACTGCACCGACATAAGAATTATCATTTTCTCTTCTACGAGAACAACCAATTGCTTTGTCCAGCATACGCTTTGAGCGACCAAAAATTTTAGCTAAATTCGATTGTTGTGATTAATGTCGCCCAAACACAGATCATTTACCTGGCAAGAGACATGTGTTAATTTCACCATAAGGCAAACTAGTGGCATATCTTGTGTCTAATTGTGGATTAGTGAATAGAAAAATGGATTTCAATAAAAAACTGCGAAAGTAAATATAAAAATTATTACCGTGATTTGAAATTTATTGTCCATTGCGTGTTTTAGTTGAGAGAGATGTTAAATATTTTGATTCACGGCTTAGCCGCGTTCTTAAATATATTTTAATTTTTTTTAAATTTATTGTATTCAATCTTTTTATTGATTCGAAAATATTTATTTGACAAATAAATTATGACTTTAAGATGTTTGTATATTTACACACATTGTGTCTAATATATCTTTTTGAACACATGCACACAAAATGCGCAATTATAAATAAGAAGTGCGTATTAATAAATTTTATGCGTATTTTTGCAGAAAAAATGTATTTATGAGAACTTTACACTTTTGATGCCTAAATTTAGGCATTTTTAGTGATATTACTTAAAAATTTACATTTTTTATTGTAGTGAATTTACAAGCATTTTTTAGAGTGTATTTAAAATTTTTTTCACTAAACAGGTTTTATGGGTGTATTAACACCCAAAGGGCAAAAATTTTAACCGTTTTGCTCTATCTCGCTTAGTTTTCGAGTTATAGGCGAAAAACCAAATAAACGTCCTTTTCGTTCTAGCATTAGTAGTTTATGAGATATTTGCAATTTTAAAATCTAGCAGAGTTAGCTAAAATTTGATTTCACTAAACAGGTTTTATGGGTGTATTAACACCCTGTGGGCAAAAATTTTAATCATTTTGCTCTATCTCGCTTAGTTTTCGGGTTATAGGCGAAAAACCAAATAAACGTCCTTTTCGTTCTAGCATTAGTAGTTAATGAGATATTTGCAATTTTAAAATCTAGCAGAGTTAGCTAAAATTTGATTTCACTAAACAGGTTTTATGGGTGTATTAACACCCTGTGGGCAAACATTTTAACCGTTTTGCTCTGTTTCGCTTAGTTTTCGAGTTATAGGCGAAAAACCAAATAAACGTCCTTTTCGTTCTAGCATTAGTAGTTTATGAGATATTTGCAATTTTAAAATCTAGCAGAGTTAGCTAAAATTTGATTACACTAAACAGGTTTAATGGGTGTATTAACACCCAAAGGGTAAAAACTTTAACCGTTTTGCTCTGTCTCGCTTAGTTTTCGAGTTATAGGCGAAAAACCACATAAACGTCATTTTCGTTCTAGCATTAGTAGTTAATGAGATATTTGCAATTTTAAAATCTAGCAGAGTTAGCTAAAATTTGATTTCACTAAACAGGTTTTATGGGTGTATTAACACCCAAAGGGCAAAAACTTTAACCGTTTTGCTCTGTCTCGCTTAGTTTTCGAGTTATAGGCGAAAAACCACATAAACGTCATTTTCGTTCTAGCATTAGTAGTTTATGAGATATTTGCAATTTTAAAATCTAGCAGAGTTAGCTAAAATTTGATTTCAATAAACAGGTTTTAAGGGTGTATTAACACCCAAAAGCCAAAAATTTTAACCATTTTGCTCTATCTCGCTTAGTTTTCGAGATATTAAAAAGATTCCGCGGCAGTTTCATGTGACTGTATATAAAATGCAACACTTTCTGAATTCTAGTGTAACTTTTGAAATATTTTCGTTCCATGACCTACGCAGATGTCTATAATTCTTTGTCCAATTTATATACAGATAACTCGTTTACGTGTTTAACCTATTTGGAGCTACGGTGTAATAACGCCGTGCAACTACCCGAAAAAGACGGTGTCATTGTCATATAAATGTATAGAAATTGTAGTAGTTTCTGAATTCTATTGTGATTTTCGGCACATTTTTGTTCCAAGACCTACACAAAAGGCTATAATTGGGGATAAAATTCACGTCCAGATAATTTCTGTAAAGTTTAGACCTTTTTGGAGTTATCGTATAAAAACGCCGTACTACTAACCCATAAAGACCGTGGCATTTTTATAGAAATGTATAGAAATCACTGTACTTTCTGGAGTCTAGTTCGATTTGCGGAACATTTTTGTTCCACGACCTAAAAAACTCGCTACTATTGTTGGTCGAATTTACATCCAGATAATTTTTGTAAATTTTTAACTCATTTGGAGTCACTGTGTAAAAACGCCGTACTACTACCCGAAAAAGACGGTGGCTGTTTCATGTAAATGTATGGAAAATGCGGAACTTTCTGAATTCTATAGTAATTTTCAGAATATTTTTGTTCCACAAAGTAGACAGATATCTCTAAATATTGATCGAATTTACCTTCCTATAATTTTTGCAAAGTTTCAACACATTTGGAACTACGGTGTGAAAACGCAGTATTACTACCCGAAAAAGACCGTAGCATTTTCATATAAATATATGGGAAATGCGTTACTTTCTGAATTCTATTACGATTTTGGGAACATTTTTGTTCCACGATCCGCCCAGATGTCTAAAATTCTTGGTTCAATTTATGTTGACTTGTTTTCTGTAAAGTTTCAGCCCGTTTGAAGCTACCATGTAAAAACGCCGTACTACTACCCGAAAAAGACCGTGGCATTTTCATATAAATACATGGGAAATGCAGCACTTTCTGAATTCTATTACGATTTTCGGAACATTTTTGTTCCACGATCCGCCCAGATGTCTATACTTCTTGGTCCAATTTATGTTGACTTGTTTTATGTAAAGTTTCAGCCCGTTTGAAGCTACGATATAAAAACGCCGTACTACTACCCGAAAAAGACCGTGGCATTTTCATATAAATACATGGGAAATGCAGCACTTTCTGATTTCTATTACGATTTTCGAAACATTTTTCTTCCACGATCCGCCCAGATGTCTATAATTCTTGGTCTAATTTATGTTGGCTTGTTTTCTGTAAAGTATCAGCCCGTTTGAAGCTACGATGTAAAAACGCCGTACTACTACCCGAAAAAGACCGTGGGATTTTCATATAAATACATGGGAAATGCAGCACTTTCTGAATTCTATTACGATTTTCGGAACATTTTTGTTCCACGATCCGCCCAGATGTTCATAATTCTTGGTCCAATTTATGTCTAGATATTTCCTGTAAAGTTTCAGCCCATTTGAAGGTACGTTGTACAAACGCCGTACTACTACCCGAAAAAGACCGTGACAGTTTCATATAAATGTATGGGAAATGCAGCACTTTCTGAATTCTATTACGATTTTCAGAACATTTTTGTCCCACGATCTGCCCAGATGATCATAATTCTTGGTCCAATTTATGTTGACTTATTTTCTGGAAAGTTTCAGCCCGTTTCAAGCTACGATGTAAAAACGCCGTACTACTACCCGAAAAAGACCGTGACAGTTTCATATAAATGTATGCACCCAGGAAAAAGATTGCTTGGCTTTCGATCAAAACCATTAAAATGAATTTGCCAGGACTTTATTTTATTTGGAATTACCTATAATTGAATACTACATCAAAAATATTTGACTAGGTATTAAAAATAGGGAAAATGAACTAAAAAACAATCCTTTTAACAAATTATTGGTATCTCCAATCAATTTTAAAATTAGTATCAGTTTAGTAATTCAATGCAGTAGAAGCAGCCATTTATTTAGTGAATATACAAGAAAATTGGTGTTATCTATAACCTTTTTTAAAAAAATTTCAATATTCGAAAGTGGTAACTACAAATACGGGTAACCTAATCAAATATGACCTTAAATTCAAGTTTCTGTAGAACCAACCGAATTGTGGATTGTATTGATAACACACACAACTATTAATTGGTATTGATAAACGAATTTTATACTGTATTAATAAAACACATAAATTCAAAATTAGTCATTAAAATTATTAAGTGTTTGTGGTGTAGTCGGTAGAGAGTTGGCCTAGCACGCCGGATTTCCGAGTTCAAATCCCGGACAAGACAAAAATTTATGTTTTTTTTTAATTAAAATAAAATATTAATATGTATAAACAGTAAATATGGCTAAGAAAATTAAAAGTAGTTGTGGTGCAGTGGGTAAGAGTGTGAACTATTAACCTGAATGGCCGGGTTCAATACCAGAAATTTCAAAAAAAGTTTTTTAATTTCAATAAAATTTTGTGGAACATAATAATATTTATGTGGAACATAATATTGAATTAGACAACCGAATATTGGCTTTCACGACGAAAAATATAATTTAATATAAAGATAGTTGTCGTAACCGCACGAATTCGATTGGCAACAAATTCGGTGGCCACAACTGAGACTGTTTTCTGTGTGTGGGAAATGCAGCACTTTCTGAATTCTATTATGATTTTCGGAACATTTTTGTTCCACGATCTACACAGATGTCCATAATTCTTGGTCCAATTTATGTCTAGATATTTCTTGTAAAGTTTCAGCTTATTTGAAGCTACGATGTAAAAACGCCGTACTACTACCCGAAAAAGACCTTGACAGTTTCATATAAATGTATGGGAAATACAGCACTTTCTGAATTCTATTATGATTTTCGGAACATTTTTGTTCCACGATCTAAACAGATATCCATAATTATTGATCCAATTTATGTCTAGATATTTCCTGTAAAGTTTCAGCCCATTTGAAGCTACGATGTAAAAACGCCGTACTACTACCCGAAAAAGACCGTGGTATTTTTATATGAATATACAACTTATAGTAGAGTTTTTTGTATTACCATAGAAAAACTATCATATAAAAATGTACTTTTTCTGAAAAAAAGTACTTAAAAAAAAAACATTTTATAAAAAAAAAAATTTTAGGAAAAAGTCTTTTTTCAAAAAAAAAAAAAAAGTACTTTTTATGCAAAAAGTACTTTTTAACGGAAAAAGTACTTTTTTATGCAAAAAGTACTTTTTTATGCAATAAGCACTTTTTTTTGGAAAATGTACTTTTTTTTTGGAAAAAAAATTTTTTTTTTCAAAAATAGTACTTTTTCGTAAAAAAAAAATTTTTTTTCCCAAAAACTTTTTTTCCAAAAAAGTAGTTTTTTTTGTAAAAAAGTAGTATTTTTTTTAAAAAATATATTTTTTTTTGAAAAAAGTATTGTTTTCGAAAAAAGGTACATTTTTATGTAAAAGTTACTTTCTTCTATGCCTTTTACGGGTAGAACGGTCTGACCGGTCTACCCGGGTTTTCGGTCTACGCGGTCTTCGGTCTGACCGGGTAGACCGTAAGACCGGTTTTGAGACCGGGTAGACCGGGTAGACCGAAAACCGGGTAATGGGGGGCTCTAAAAATAATTTTAAAATTTCATAAAAATCAGGCATCTGAATGAACTGATACAAATAAGATTTGAAGAATTTACTTTGTGGTAAAAATTTATTCCAAATAACAAAAATTTAAATCTAAATTGGTATTTATTGGGGCCAGAAATTCTACGCAATTGCAAGTTTTTTTCGATAGTCCGAAACTAATATGGAATAAAAATTTTCCCCAATCATCAAATTTAGAACAAAAAGATAAGGTTACTTACATTTTCTTCTGTTTCTGCAAAAATACAAAGAGTATTGAACAGCACCGTTACCTAAAAACCTTATTGCTCAAAACTTGTTTATACATTAACAATTCATTTACGCCAGTCCTGTGATAGGTTCTTTTGTATCAATCCTGTGACAGGTTCTTTTGCTTCAGTCCTGTGACTGGTTCTTTTGCGTCGGTCCTGTGACACGTCACAAGGACCAATTGACCCCCTCCTAGGACAAGCCCATGTTAAAGTTACCGGTACTTTTCATATAAAAGAGCCGGTCCCAGGACCGGTCCTCGTCCCCAAGGACCGGTCACGTGACGTGTCCTGGGACCGGATTCTTTTCCCACAGGGATACTAAGCATGACCGCTAAATTGGTTAATAATTTAAAACGCCTTCTTTATGGAGAATTGGAAAGGTTGTTCCATATTTTATTGACACCATTTATCATAATAAATACTGTTGGTTTGATATTGATTCGAAATATTTTATTCTGCAGCGGGTGTATGGAAAGCCACATATTCAGGCATGTCACAGGTTTTTTCGGAATTGATTTGATTTTGCAATTTCACTTTCGCAATTTTTTACATAAATGATATTAAAGAATTTCTCTCCTTCTGAAAATAAAACATTCTAGTAAGTATCGAGTATGCTACAGGCTTTATAGTGGTACTTAAAACGTTAAAAGTTTCTCCAGAAAACGTAAAACAAAAAAAAAAATCGTTTTCATTCCACTTTCGCAAACCAAAAAGGAATTGCTATTTAGAGCAGCTTAAACTCATAAAAGCTTTTCAATAGTGCTTGGCATGTATTCCCTAAAGAGTCATTAACTATTTCACTTAAAAAAATTTACATTTTAAACGCTTTTTGGTGGTAAATTCAATAATTCCCTGATTGATTACCAAAACGTAATTTTTTTCTAAAAAATTAAAATTTTAAATTGTGATCGGCGATCTTCTTTTTTTAATTATAAATTGGAACTTATATCAAAATCTAGCAGTTGGAACACAAAATTACAAAAAAAAAATTTTTATCATTTTAAAATTTACGAAAACGCAAAAACCTGAAGAAGCAAAAGTAAAACGTTACGAAATTGTACTTCGAATTCATATTAATTTCAAACGAAATATGTGTTAAAACTTTAAATATGCTCACTAGCAAAATTTTTTTGAAGTGAAATTACTAAAAACAGCATTCTTAATTTATAACACTGATCTACAAAGTGGATTTATGATAATTAGGGGGTGCTGATTTCAAATCTTCAACCAGTTTGTTCAAATTGGCTCCAGGTTTTACGCAATTCGCGACTTAAATTTTTTCAAATTTTCAGCTGAATTTTTCAATAAAACATTTATAATTTAGTAACTATAGCTTCCGAAAGAAAATGCTTTACACAATTAAAGCTTAATTCCAGGCCCTATTTTCCAAACTTAATTGTGTATCAATATCTCAATAACTCTTCTAAATATATTCGCTCAAAGTGAAAATTTCAAAATTAAAAAAAAAATTTTAAATATAAGACGAAGTCCGATTTTAAATATCAAAGCCAATTTGGAAAGAAAAAGGTCCAAATTTTGTATATATGTCATATTGCATTAACAAATTCAGTGTGTTCGATTACTCGAAATTCTTACTACTTTTACTAAATATAAACTTTGAAAATCACAATAATTTCGCAACGTATGAATAATGAATAATGAATGAAATCTGATGTTTTTAGAGAAAAAAATTCTGTAGTACACTCTAAAAAATGTTTGTAAATTTACTACTATAAAATGGGTAAAATTTTGTTTAATTTTACGAAAATTCGGTAAATATAAACAAAAAATGCGTAAACTTTTTTCATACACACTTTCATACACAATAATACACACACAAAGTATTTTTAGACATTATGTGTTTATAAATAAACACATTGTGCCTAAAATTACTAGTGTTTTGTTAAATAAAATTTTTACGCACAAAGTTGGTAAATATACTATCCTATAATAGTAATAAATACTCTGACATTTCAAATTGAAAAAAAATAAAAAAAATTATAAATTATAAAAAGAAAGAGCGAAAACGGATTATTTTTTGTGAATTACAACATTTCCACAAACACATTAGAGTCTGGAAATAGCACCATAAGCATGAAATTGTTTTTGGTGGTAGTCTAAACCTCATTTCAAAATTGAAAACGCCGTAAGAGAGATACGGCCTACGCAGGAACAACTGGGTGCAATGACTCCTGCCTTCTTTGCAAGGGAGGCAGTCAACCAACAACCGTCAACAATAACGGGAGAATACGCCGTAAGAGAGATACGGCCTAGGCAAAAAAACTGGGTGCAATGACTCCTGCTCAACAAAGTCAGTATTCATTGAGTACTGTCTAACTTGCAAAGAAAGCATTTTGTTGATCAGGAGTCATTGCACTCAGTTGTTCCTGCGTAGGCCGTATCTCTGCGTTATTGTTGACGGTTACTGCCTCCCTTTCAAAGAAGGCATTTTGTTTAGCAGGAGTCATTGCACCCATTCAATAGTTATAACAAATTTTTATATGTATGAATTTCATACAAATGCCTTAAGATCCCAAAACGATTAATTTGGACATAGACGATTATGAGAGAATGACTTGGATATTATTATTGATAAAATAAGTACTAAAAATTAATTTGTTATTTTATTTAAAAAAAAATTTTGGATGGTGCTTAAAGTTAGCACAACTGTTGTAAATGTACGCAATTTATTGGATTTTTACGCACTTTCTGTGGATTTTTGCGCATTTTAGTGGATTTTTACTCGTTTTATGCGTACATTTACACGTGAAACGTGCTTTTTTACACACAATTTTAGTAAATTAACACACTAATTTCAAAATTTCATTTAATTTTTAGGCACTTTCAATGTAAAATTACAAATTATTTGTGCACCAACTTAAACACAATGTGCGTATTTTTTTTCAATTACGCATATAGAGTAAATTTACTCAATTTATAGTAGGAGTTCAGTTTCCTACTATAAGTTGGGTAAATTTCAACAGAATTTAATTAGAGTGTAGCACAGCAGATTTTTAGTATAGAAAATATTTTTTTGTTCATTTTAAGTCTAAATTTAATTACAGATGGCTCTAAAAGTGCACATAATTTGTTAATACAATATGACATATATACAAATTTTGGAATCTTTTCTTTCCAAATTGGCTTTGATATTTAAAATCGGACTTCGTCTTATAACCGTTACGTTATGACTTTTATCATAAAAGTCAGAAAAGTTTGACCTTTATTTTTTTGAGCAAAAATCAAAGTTATTTTTGACTCTTATTTTTTCGAGCAAAAATAAAAGTTATTTTTTTACTTTTGTTTTTTTAAGCAGAAATAAAAGTTATTTTTTGACTTTTATTTTTTCGAGCAAAAAATAACAGTTATTTTTTGACTTTTATTTTTTTGAGCAAAAATAAATGTTACTGTTTCGACACGAAAAAACACATTAAAATATTAAAATCTTGACAAAAATCAAAATCAAACGCATAAAAATATGAGAAATCCCTATAAAAGCGAGCTCCATGGGAATTTTTAGTTGTCATTGATTAAAAAAAAATGTTTACTCCTGAAATACTCAAAAAAATACCTGTTATTTTTTGCTCAAAAAAAAAAAAATAAAAGTCAAAAAATAACTTTTATTTCTGCTTAAAAAATAAAAGTCAAAAAATAACTTTTATTTTTGCTAGAAAAAATAAAAGTCAAAAAATAATTATTTTAATTTTTGCATTAAAAAATACAAAAATTATTTTTTCGGACTTTCTATATTTTCTTATATTTAGTTAGAATATTCTTCCACCTCAAGTCCAAATTCTAATATGATATTGTCATATTAGATCTTTATTTGTTGTTTCAAAAAGGGTTGATTATTTTCATGATAGACAATACAATTGTTTCGTAGACATCACTCTACTCTTCAGTTGTCCGCTAAGAAAATGATAACTTTCCTACTCAAAACGAGACATTACATACGGTACAAAAAACCAACGGGATGAGAATTTGTACTTTCGTATATGAACTGTCTGATTTGGTAAAACCAGTTATAAATCAACTCCTTTTTGAAAGCAACAATTACATAAAAGTACCCTTTGGGTACTATTTATATGTATGTCTGTTGTCAATACATTTTGTAAAAACAACTAATTTTAAACTCAAAACAAAATAAATATTTGAATGAGATTTTAGCCGTGGTGTGCTTATTTTCAACAATTATTTTAATTTTTGCATTAAAAAATACAAAAATTGTTTTTTCGGACTTTCTATATTTTCATATATTTAGTTAGAATATTCTTCCACCTCAAGTCCAAATTCTAATATGATATTGTCATATTAGATCTTTATTTGTTGTTTCAAAAAGGGTTGATCATTTTCATGATAGACAATACAATTGTTTCGTAGACATCACTCTACTCTTCAGTTGTCCGCTAAGAAAATGATAACTTTCCTACTCAAAACGAGACATTACATAAGGTACAAAAAACCAACGGGATGAGAATTTTGTACTTTCGTATATGAACTGTCTGATTTGGTAAAACCAGTTATAAATCAACTCCTTTTTGAAAGCAACAATTACATAAAAGTACCCTTTGGGTACTATTTATATGTATGTCTGTTGTCAATACATTTTGTAAAAACAACTAATTTTAAACTCAAAACAAAATAAATATTTGAATGAGATTTTAGCCGTGGTATGCTTATTTTCAACAATTATTTTAATTTTTGCATTAAAAAATACAAAAATTGTTTTTTCGGACTTTCTATATTTTCATATATTTAGTTAGAATATTCTTCCACCTCAAGTCCAAATTCTAATATGATATTTTCATATTAGATCTTTATTTGTTGTTTCAAAAAGGGTTGATCATTTTCATGATAGACAATACAATTGTTTCGTAGACATCACTCTACTCTTCAGTTGTCCGCTAAGAAAATGATAACTTTCCTACTCAAAACGAGACATTACATAAGGTACAAAAAACCAACGGGATGAGAATTTTGTACTTTCGTATATGAACTGTCTGATTTGGTAAAACCAGTTATAAATCAACTCCTTTTTGAAAGCAACAATTACATAAAAGTACCCTTTGGGTACTATTTATATGTATGTCTGTTGTCAATACATTTTGTAAAAACAACTAATTTTAAACTCAAAACAAAATAAATATTTGAATGAGATTTTAGCCGTGGTATGCTTATTTTCAACAATTATTTTAATTTTTGCATTAAAAAATACAAAAATTGTTTTTTCGGACTTTCTATATTTTCATATATTTAGTTAGAATATTCTTCCACCTCAAGTCCAAATTCTAATATGATATTGTCATATTAGATCTTTATTTGTTGTTTCAAAAAGGGTTGATCATTTTCATGATAGACAATACAATTGTTTCGTAGACATCACTCTACTCTTCAGTTGTCCGCTAAGAAAATGATAACTTTCCTACTCAAAACGAGACATTACATAAGGTACAAATCAGACAGTTCATATACGAAAGTACAAAATTCTCATCCCGTTGGTTTTTTGTACCCTATTGGGTGGATTGCAGTCGCGAGGTACAAAATCGATTTTATTTGCATTGTACCACTGCAATGTATACTTGGCATAGTGGTAACCTTAATAAATGCCAGACGACGCTTTTTAAGGTACTCATCCTGAAAAATTTGAACGTTCATTGTTCCAGATGTGATGAAATGGCTGCTTTTACAACCTCAGTAGCCAATGGCTTGGCAAACCATGTATTTTTTTTGGAGACTTGGACTTCATTTTCAACTTTCAGCTTTCAGGAGCATCTTTGCGACTTGCCGCAGTATAAAAATCGTGGCCAGCAATATATTTGAAATTTTGAAAGCAGTAGGTTTCATCGTTTGATTTGGGATTCGTACAACTTGCGGCTGCGGGATTTCGCCGTAACATTCTGCTTTGCGTCTCGATCTGGTGCTGTTTGAGCTTTAAAACTTCTCAGTGAAGCTTGCAGCTTTACCTTTTGTGCGAAAGACTGCGATTTACGTACAGATTTTGCAACAGAACGTGACGAAATCTTCGGATCTTGCGAAATATGTATGAGTTTTTTCTATCCCTCATACATATCGCAGCGTCCTCCTTCGGTGTTCCCATAGCACTTAACCCCACCGAAGTAAAATAATATAACAGGGCTATGAACTAAAATAAAAAGCTTCAACAAAGTTCGCCAACTCACCGTCAGATGGCGCGCAACAACCGTTCTAAAATTCAATATCTAGCGCAATTACAGTGTTGCCATATTTGAAGCCCTTCATCTTTCACCACCTTTCACTTCTTCTATATCCGCTTTCCAAAGGAAGCAACACGTTAATTAATAGGAAGAATTTCCTGAGTGTTGCTTCTCTTTAAAAAAAAAAAAAAAAAAAAAAAATGTCCTGAGGACCTTCCGAGCACTGTTTGTATCACTTTGGTAATGCTCACCTCCGCTAGCAGGCTATCTAGCAATTGTTAGACCTTCTCTGTAGCGATTTAAAACCCTGGAAACTGTCGAGTGGTGCACTTTTACATTTTTCGCAATTTCACGCGCACTGAGAACCGGATTTTTTATATATTCGTGCAAAATAATTTGCCTCGTTTCTAACTCGAAACGAAACTAAAAGTCAAATTCGAATGAAATTTCTCATACATGAAATTTAGGCCATGGCCTACTCAGGGTATCTGAATTTCAAAATATATAAATTTTTTTGAATAAGTTATAAGTTTTCCGAAGTGTCGCAATTTTGGTGTGTTCACCCTTTAACTCTGGATAAGCAATTTGCGTTTTCAACTTTCAAGTGAAATTGCAGTCTGTGACATACCTGGTTATATAGATTTTGTGAAGGTAAATTTTTAACTCATCTACACTAGTACTCATAAATATGTGTTATAGAATGGAATTTTTTGTTTAAGTAAATACAAATTTGATAATTTATTTATTTTGAAATATTCATCTTAGAATATGTAAAATATGTTTCTACATAGTTTCTAATTAATTTAAAAATATTATCCTAGCAATGTTGTGAGCTTTCATTGAAACGTTTGTCTGTATCCACAAATATAAATAATTCATGTTAAGACACGCTTCTTTTAGGGTCTACAAATTGTTAAAATGTTTTAAGGATATCTTCAAACATTTTATGAATATATTTATGTTAGAGTGGGCAAAATATTTAACAAAATAATCTTGGAATACTTAGTTATTTAAAATTGTAAAAACGAGATTAAAAACAATATGGTGACATATCTTATTTAATAGAATGCAAGAACAATTTTATCTGAAAGGCGTTGAATACCATTGTATCTATGTGATTCAAATTGGATTTAAGTAACTTATCTAATAAATAACCAGAGTTAAACGTTACCCAGACAGAGAAGTATCATCACCACAATGTTGGTAAACCATTTCCGGCGATCGGTTATGCGTTGGCTGAACGTGGGATTAACAATCTTGACAGTATTGTCCTGTTACCCGATTGATAAGAGCGGTCAATCGTTGGTTGGCGCTAACTTGCTAATCCACAACGTTTTTCAAAATAAAAAAAAGGTTGTCTAAAAATAGATTTGCAATATATATAAAAAAAAATTAAGAAAAATTGTTTTTAGTATTTTTTTTTTAAACATCGCCCTACACACTTAGCTAACGAGATATGTAATATAAGATAACTTAAATAATAAATGAATGATAACAATCGCTAACATCCCAGCAAAAAAAGTGAGGAAAAAGAAGTAGTTAAAACACTGCAACTGTTAAATAGGGAGTTGTTCTTTTTCGGGTTTTTCACCGATGAATTTAAAATTGGCTTGTCATAGGAAGGAAGTTGTTCTTTTTAAAAACAAGTGATGTATATTTGAACCAATGCTAAGGAAGTTCTTTTGCACTTCTTTTTAATTTAATTTAAAAAAATCATCATGCAGCATGTGGGCTTTGAACCCACACTTGTTGACATTTCAGGCAGACGCTCTACCCCCTGTGCGATCGCTTGTTATGTACGATAGCTGACTTTTAGCAGTCTTGTGCAGTAAATTGTTGTTATCTTCATTTATTTAATTTTTTATTAACAAAAAATG
Organism: Leucophora obtusa; assembly: GCA_949987735.1. Taxonomy (NCBI): domain Eukaryota; kingdom Metazoa; phylum Arthropoda; class Insecta; order Diptera; family Anthomyiidae; genus Leucophora; species Leucophora obtusa. Next base: position 156,333,245 of record OX465295.1, on the reverse strand, counting down.
CCTTAGGCCTAGTTTTTTGGGATGTCAGTTAAAACGAAAACGAATTTTGTCGAATGGGGCAAACCCGCTACGTTGTTAGCGTACCTTAAAGTTTAAAATGTAATTTGTTTTGTATAGGAATTAAATATTTTTATGAAAATAAAATACAATGTTTTTTATTAATGTAAAAATCTTCAAAATAAAAGCCCCCTTCGATGAGAAGATTTGTTTATTGTCATTGCGGATCTATTCGTTCCCCGTTCTGTTTCATTTCGTTCCACATTCCATTCCATTTCGTTCTCTGTTCCATTGCCATTTTCTCGAGTTTCAATTCCACTTGCTTGTAGACAAATTTCCTTTCCCGAAAGAGTGTTAAAAAAGTGGCCGTTGACAAATTTTCTTTCCCAAAAGTGTGTTAAAAAAATGTTTCCACAAAAATAAGTGCTGCCACAAAAAAAAATGTTTCCACAAAAAAAAAGTTTACACAAAAAAAGTGTTTCCACAGAAAACAGTGTTTGCACAAAATAAAGTGTTTCCACAAATAAAAAAAATTTCCCCAAGAAAAATATATTTCACAAAAAAAAAGGTTTCCACAAAAAAAAAAAAAAGTTTGCACAAAAAAAAATTTCCACAAACACAAAAGTGTTTGAGATAGGATGATCTGAGATTAGATTAGGTTAATGCTATAAGTGCTGCCTGGTGGTCATAGTAACGCCAAGGCCGGGTTGCATAGCAACACGAAAATTTTATATGTAGGGACGACATACATATCTCCGGAACCAATGGGCCAATTTCGTGCAACCTTCACATAAACTATCTACAGACCATCCTCAACGTACCCTGAAATGGTTGAAATCCGTTGAAAACTAAAAATTTGTATATCGATCACACATTTTATATGGGAAAAACATACCATCACAAAAGTGTGCGTATAACGCGTATGCGTAGACATATTTCGTCATTTTTTTTTAGGAACCATTAGTAAAAGTAGATCTTTCCAACGCATTTTTATATAAAATAATACAGAAATTAAGCTCTAAAAATAGGAGAAGAAGCTACTAAAAATTAATTAAAAATGACCTTGCAAAAAAACTGCAGATTTTGTTTGCTAAATACTAGTAAGATAAGAACAGGAAGGACAAAACTGTTAAATTTATAAAAATTTAGTTACATTTAAGTTAACTTTCAGTTAACTAAAAATAACAAATTACCTTGATAAAATCCGCCAAAAATTTTTGCAACATATTAGTAGATAAAAAATAGTTTTTTTTGCAAGGTAATTTTTAACTTATTTTTGATAGTTCTAACTAAAATGTTTACGTTTTTCTATTTCCCGTCCCGGGAATTCCCGGGAATTCCGCCCTTTTTTCAATTCCGCAATCCCGGGAATTTTGTGCGGGCTTTCCCGGGATTTTTTTTTTATTCTTTTACAGAAGTTTTAGTAGTATATTACAATTTTGGAAGTTTAATATAAATTTAAAGCATTGATTTTTTTTAAAATTAATTAGAATAAAATATATTTAAAATTAAAAAATGCGATTTCAAATTCAATATTTTTTTATATGAGTTGAATTTGGTTTAGTTAAACCGAAAACAAAATTTATTAGCCATTACCAAGGTTACCAACAACATTTTTCGTACTTCAGATAAAATTTGTTATTTAAAATGATGATCTTTGTTCAAATAAAGCAATTACACTACATTTCATCATCAGTATTTCAGTTCAAAATACCTCTAAAATTAGTAAAATTTTCGTATTTTTGATTGATATAAGTATTTTTTTATTTCAATTGTATTTTTTAAATATTATTTATTTTTAAAAAAATGCAACAAATGTTTTTTAAATTATTTTGGATTTGTTTATATGTTAATTTGAAATGCAACTATGAAAATTTCTTTTTAAGTAGTTGTGGCATAAAAAATTTCTATTCAAAAAATAACAGTATATGTTATAAAACTATTTAATAATATTTTAGTGTCTATTTTTATAAAAAGATTTAGGCGACTTTGCCTAAAAATTTGTGTGAAAAATACTCACATTTAAAATTTTTTTTTATACAAATAATTCTAAGAGGAACATTTCTGAGAATCTGCTTAGAAACAAAATATCTAGAAATATAAATTTTTTTGTTCCATATTTAAGAAACATTTAAGCAAAAAATCTATCTTAGTTCTGACTATATAAACCAGGGCTCAAATTTAAAATTTTCATAAGACGCAAAAGGGAATATGAAGAACAAGAATAGTCTAAAAAAAATTTTTTAAATCTCTTTAAAACTTCATTTCAATAAACTTGTTATTTCACCGTCCGACACAAGTTTGCACCCATTAAAAATTTCAATACATCCTGAAAGAAGGGATAAAAATAAAATACCCATGCCTTTCACTCTTTCTAAATCAATTCGTTTACCCTTGAAAGGAGAATTATTGTTTAGTTAATATATTTCAAAGACGTCCTTCCATACTCGCGATTTTATGCGCGATTTCAATTTTCATAAATTTCATAAAAATGCTAAAAGTGCTTCACTTCGAAGTGCCATAACTTTTTAACTGTATATCGCATATTATTAATTTAAACGATATTTGGAAGATGCGCTTGTCTAGTTTATAACTGGATATTTTTAAACAAAATGATTGTTGAAAAAGTGCATACGTAATGCAAATGCAGTTTTCTAATGCATTTTTCAAAACTTTCTCCCCCTACGATTTTCAAAAAAAAAAATACAGTTTACTAAAATATGAAATGTTAGCTAAATATACAAATGCTGATTTTTATGGGACAAATATGTCTTCTATTTTTAATGATTTTTTTAAAAAAAGCTTATTTTTTTATTCTAAAAAACGGAAATATTTTTATACATTTTTGTATTTCATATTTTAAGTAATAAATTTAAAATACGAACTCTTTTTGTAACTTGTTTGAAGAGCTATATTTATAAAACTAAGTATCGCATTTCATTAATTTAAAAAATATTTGAAAGATATGTTTGACTACTAAGAACATAAAATATTAAAAAGCCGTTTTAATCTAAAGTGCATTTTCAATGCATTATTTTTTACTTACCTTGCTTTTTCCTTATAATATCATTAAGTGGATGACAATTAGGTGCCTATTCGTAGTCTGTGACTTTTAGTTATGACTGTATTCCCCATGTATTTGTTGTTGCAAAGTCTTAATAAATTATATTTATTCAAATTTTTGTTTGAAAACTTCAAAAAAATTAAGACCTGGTATCGATCATACATGGGAATTTTTCATTACCATTGAATTTTCATTACCATTTGTTCATACTAATGACAATGAAAAAAATTCCATTACCATTTAATTGTAATGAAATATTTTTCATTAGAAAAATCATTACTAATGGTAATGAAATTACACTAATGTATAAAAAACTAATTACAATTGATTAAAAACCATTTGTTTACAAAAAATTCAGACAAATGAAAACGAACAACTGGTTTAACCAGGGAAGTTATAAAACATAATTTATTAAGGATGATCCATTTAATTCCGTTAAACTTTACCTGGATACAAATAACAACGGAATGGAAAGTAACATTTAATTTCAAATGAGCATGAGCCTGAATGAGCATATTCCATCTTCGATTTCAGCGAGTTTTACTCCCTTTTTACGTTTTTCTGTCAATGGCAATTATTTTTTTTAATTTATTCATTATAAATGGTAATGAAATTTAAAATCATTGTCATTAATCAATGAAATTAAATTTTAGAATCATTACCATTAATTAAAAAAATGGTAATGAAAATAATTTCATTACAATTGATATCAATGTAATGGTAATGAAATCATCAATTAATTAGTCCACCTAATTAATTAGTCCCATGTATGGTATCGATACAATCATAACATTGATAAATAAAATTTGAATTTTATTGTTGTTTTGTATGAAAAGTTATGACTCTCAGTCTTAAAAATAGGCTTAAGACGGTCACAATGGGTCACAAGTAGGAATAGGCACCTTAATTTAAATACTTAAAAGTAAACTGAAAAAGTGATCTCATTTAAATGTTAGATTAAATAACACAAAATTATTTTTTATTTGTTTTACATTTATCTGATTTTAGTATTGTTGATTTAGAATATAATTTTCAGTTTGTGTTTCTTTTACCATAATTGTACATTCATCTATTGGAATGAATGAGTGGTACTTGTGAGTTCCCTTTATTGGTATTGCCCTACTAAACCTTTCCTGCTATCTTTCAGCAGTTCATAGTAGTCAAATATATCTTTCAAATTATTTCAAATTAATGAAATGCGATACTTAGTTTTATAAATATAGCTCTTCAAACAACCCTACGGGAAATTTTAACAAACTGTCACCGAAGTGGCCCCTTTACATGAAATAGACTGGTCACTTTTACATGGCGTTGTCATAGGAGGGGGAAATTGACCCCTTGTGACATATCACAAGACAAATCCCAGGACAGGTCCCTGAACTTTGTTTTTTATGAGAGTTCAGTAACCTGTCCTAGGATTTGTCTTGTGACATGTCACAAGGGGTCAATTTCCCCCTCCTATGACAACGCCTTGTAAAAGTGACCAGTCTATTTCATGTAAAGGGGCCAGTTCGGTGACAGTTTGTTAAAATTTCCCGTAGGGAAGTTACTAAATGAGCTCGTATTTTAAATTTATTACAAAAAATATGAAATACAAAAATGTATAAAAATGTTTCCATTTTTTAGAATAAAACACATAACCTTTTTTTAAAACGAGTAAAAAGGTTAAAGTCGGGCATGCCGACTATACAATACCCTACACCAGTCTGGTTAAAAGTCAACTAATGTTTGGATCCGAAATTCGAATGGGTTAAAATGAGGCTTGTGTCAAAATTTTCTATAATGTGAGTCAGCGCACCAAATTTCATTAAAATATCTTAATATTTGCGACCTGCAGTTTGTAACCAAGCCAATTTTGGGGGGAGCCTTATATGGGCACTAGTTCTAAACATGGACCGATGTTCACCAAAATCAATAGGCTTCGTCCTTGTGCCAACATAGGTCTATGTACCAAATTTCATCAAAATATCTTAATATTTGCGACCTGTAGCGTATAAACAATATAATTTTGGTGGGACCCTTATATGGGCACTAGGTCTAAACATGGACCGATATTGACCAAAATCAATAGGCTGCGTTATTGGGCCAACATAGGTCTGTGTACCAAATTTCATCAAAATATCTTAATATTTACGACCTGCAGCGTATAAACAGTATAATTTTGGTAGGACCCTTATATGGGCACTAGGTCTAAACATGGACCGATGTTCACCAAAATCAATAGGCTGCGTTATTGGGTTAACATAGGTCTGTGTACCAAATTTCGTCAAAATATCTTAATATTTACGACGAATATTTACGACCGATGTTCACCAAAATCAAACTTGTTCGTCCTTGGGCCAACATAGGTCTGCGTACCAAATTTCATCAAAATATCTTAATATTTGCGACCTGTAGAGTGCGCACAAGATTGTATGGACAGACAGACGGACGGCCGGACAGACGGACATCGTTAAATAAATAAATAAAAATAAATTCTGAGCCGATCGGTATACTATAAGGTGGGTCTACGACCAATATTTTTTGGTGTTACAAACATCAGCACAAACTTATAATACCCTGACCACATAGTGGTGTAGGGTATAAAAATCATTAAAAATAGAAGACATCCCAGATAGAAAAATACGAACGGCACAGTACTGGCTCAGCGTTGGAGACGGTAGTGCATGTACTGGCGATGTGGCGGATTTTTTACGTTTCCAGTACTGGTACGGTGTCGAAATGATAACACCAATATACGCTTGGCCGTAGGTATTTGCCCACGTTGGCCCAGTGATGGATTTTGTTACTTCCTGGTGTTTTCCCAGTACTATAAATTAAAAATATTCAGTAACTTGCCAGTACTTCAAATACAAAAAATCAGTGTATAGCCAGTACTATAAAAACAATTAAAAATCTGGTGGTGAATCACCCTAAATTTTAATAAAATAATAAAAAATATATATTTTTGTTTCAAATTATTTTTGTTGTTTTTTATTGTGTTTTAAAATATTAACATGTTTATTCACAAAAAACTTTTTGTCTTATTAGAGGCTAATTGAACGATTTTTGTTGTTGTTTTGCACGTTAATTTGTTTTATTAATACAAGCCTAAATAATTGCAAAAAAATAAAAAGCTTTTCTTAAATTTTCTGGTTTCTCGCTGTTTTATATAAAAAATATTATGAGAAAAGTTATATTGAAATTCTATTAAAAATTAGGGTAAAAGAAGTGTCAGAAAGAAAAATCTTGTTAAAATAGCAGAAGACAGTGGCAAAGCACATTTTAAGTGGTACTGGCATAATAAAAAAACAGTGCTCTCCCAGTACTATTTTTTTCTACCTTGGGCAATTTCCACCTGGGATGTTTGTCCCATAAAAATCAGCATTTGTATATTTAGCTAACAGTCCATATTTTAGTAAACTGTATTTTTTTTGATAATCGTAGGGGGAGAAAGTTTTGAAAAATGCATTAGAAAACTACATTTGCATTACGTATGCACTTTTTTAACAATCATTTTGTTTAAAAATGTCCAGTTATAAACTAGACAAGTGCATCTTCCAAATATCGTTTAAATTAATAACATGTGATATACAGTTAAAAAGTTATGGCACTTCGAAGTGAAGCACTTTTAGCATTTTTATTAAATTTATGAGAATTAAAAACGCGCATAAAACACGAGTTTTTACAAATTTCAAGATCTGAGAAAGGAAATGTACAAATGGGACCATAGAGTACTCATGTACAAAAAATAAACAAAATCAGAAGACGCATGTTCAGATTTTTTGTGTTTTCTCATGGAATGAATAATATATTTAGTAAAAATTTGATTAAAATTGATTTTTTAAATCACAATTTTTTAAATGCAAACAAAATCCTAATATTTACCTTTTTGGTATTTTAACAAAAAGTTTTTGAAGAATTACATTTTTATTTATAATTTTTATATTTGCATAAATTTCATTAAAAATTAAAGGAAAAAATTCAAATCGTTTCAAAAATTAATTGAGTGAACCAAAATAAAAATTTTACAGTAAAAACTACAAAAATCATTAATTGTGTAAAAAAAGTTACAAAGATTTTTTTCGAACTGGTAGGATTCGAACCCGCAACCCTCTGATTTCTGTGCCAGCACGTTCCTATGCAACCCCCATTCAAAATATTAACTTTTTATTACCCATGGAAAAGAGCTTCTGACTAGCATATATTTATTGCAGGATTAGATATTGTTTAAAAACCATTCCTAAGGGAGTAATTCTTTGTGATGTAATAAAGGAAGTGATTCATTTCGAAGTCATTCCATTTATTTTTGCTGGGTGGTTTTGATGAGGATCGAACATGCTCGGGATGTGATTCGAACATGGGCCGACAAATTGCCAAACAATCGCCCTACACACTAAGCTAACGACACATGTAATAAAAGATAACTTAAATAATAAATGAATGATAACAAAGGCTAACATGTAAACATAGGCATAACGACTGCTAGCAGAGACTATTAATTACAGAGATAGAAAATCAAAACTTACACTACTTACCGATAGAGGGCGCTGAAATTTAGTATTACCTGATCAACTATTTAGTATCACTTTAGTATCAGCTGAGCCTATATTTAAAAACTCGAAAACTGCTCAAAATATGGAAAAAACAAACGCGGAATATATTAAAATAATAAAATTTGAAATATTTCTTTGTATTTTTTCCTTTGTTGTTTGTTATCATTTAAATTTAAATAAAAAAAGAAAATTGTCAATTTTTTTTACAAAGTGCCATCTAGTGATAACGATTTTTTTGGTGATGCCCAAAGATGTCAAATATAAAGATATAACAAAAGTTGCCAATATTATACACCAGATGGCAGGCATTGTCAAATAACGCTAATGAGTACTACTGAATAACGCCCATGAGTACTACTGGAAGTCGTTATTAAAATAATTTGACAAGAGAAAATTAAACACCCTACACTATAAATTTAGTTAATATAGATTTTATTTCTCGGTTTGCAACATTAAAATTTAAATATGAAAACAAAATAGTCGCGCAAACTACCCAGCAAAACCTTGGTAATGGGTTGGACCTTTTTCACGCATTGCCTGGCAATGGGTACCCCTTTACCCTCGGTTTTACTAAGAAACTTAGAGTAATACGTTACTAATATTGTGATACATCAATACTTATATGGGAGGTATGAAATAATGAGTTACCGATATAGAGATATATCACTACTTACTTGGAGGCTTTAAAATAATATATTACTGATATTGTGTTATATAATAAGGGTAAAAATAATAAGTTCTTGGTATTGCATTATATAACTACTTATTATGCGAAAGCACGATTTAATGAAAATTTATAATCTAATTGCATTGCTCGGATCGGTGTACTTTTAAACAAAGTCATTACTTGTAACGCCTGATTTTATTCTCTATATGTAACCAATGAAATATGTATTAATGTGTAACGACTTATTTCACTCCATACAAGTATGTACTTATTTTAGCTAACTAGTGAATTTAATATTACAAGTAATGAATTATTTCAGTACTTCCTTCGTAATCACTTATTTTAGCCTATACCGGTACGATTTAGGCAACCATTTACCCCCAATGACACCCCCATGTTAAAATAATGTGTTATGCGACCAAAGTGTAAGTAGTTACAATTTTTGGTTTCTTATTCAATTTTCCTTTACCTGGTAATAGAAGGTTTTGCTGGGTAATTAACATTTTGTAACACAAAGTATGTAATTGTAACTGAAAATCAATTTTTTTACAAAACGTAGGATTTCCAGTTTTTTGAATTAAATATAAAAAAAAACTATTTGGTTTTAAATAAAATTCAGAACCCGACCGACAGGTTTCGGCAAAAAACCCTATATTTGGGTATATCGACTATGCTACGGGCTTTATAGTGGTAGTTAGAATGTTAAAAGCTTTTCAAGAAGATGTAAAACCAAACAAAAATAATTTTTTTCACTTTCAGAAGACGTAAAACAAAACAAAAATAATTTTTTTCACTTTCAGAAATAAAAGTGGAATTGATATTTAGAGTAGCTTTAACTCACAAAAAGTATTTAAAGTGCTTTGCATATACAGTCATAGTCATATGTATTTACACAAACTAAAAATTTGAGTATGCTTTGAAATAAATCTTAATTTTGCTACTTTGTGAATAAATTTGCAACAAAAGAACTTTTCTATCGCGATCCTTAAAGTTTAAAGAGTGTGTTAGTTACACATTTTTGAAACTAATTTGATGGCTGTTGATTAAAATCACAAAAGAATTCTATACCTCTTGTTTTCAAAATTATTTACACAAATTGTTTTTCTCTCAAAAGTATTTACACATTCCCAAAAAGTCGTTGAAAAAGCTTAAATCTTTGAAAATAACGTCAAAATAAAACGTCAAATGAAAATAACGTCAACCGAAAATAATATAACAATTCAAAAAGCCACTAAAAAGCTTTCGAAATGGTGAAAATAATGGAAATTCCTGTCGAGAAGCGAGTTGAGATTGTGACGAAATTTAAAATGGGTATATCGGCATTAGAATTGGAAAAGGAGTATGGGGTATGTCGAAAAACAGTCTATAATTTAGTAAAAAAGAAAGATACGTATGGAAGTCTACAAAATAGGGTCAGAACTGGTCGAAAAGATGTGACAAACAAAATGGAATATCATTCAATTGTAAAAATATTCGCAGAAAATCCAGTTGCAAGTCCACTTAAAGTTGCTGCAGAGTCAGAAAACATCATTGGAAAACGTGTAAGTGAATCTACAATTCGGAGAAGGTTAAACACATATGATATTAAGACCTACGTTGTGAGAAAAATAATTGATATATCTCAAACTAACAAAACAAAACGGCTGCAGTTTGCTATGGAGTATATCCATAAGCCCGTGGAGTTTTGGCACAACGTATTATGGACGGATGAGTCTTCTTTTCAATTTGAGGGGTCATTTGGAAAAACTTATATGCATCTTTCCAAAGGATCGAAGCATAAAGCAGTACAACCCCTCAATCGTTTCGGTGGTGGCTCTGTAATGTTTTGGGGATGTGTCTCATACAATGGATTTGGAGATCTTGTACCAATAAAATATACTCTAAATCAGACGGGATACCTTGACATTTTGAATGACCATGTTTTTCCTTCAGCTCAGAGACTATTTCCCAATGATAATTGGATTTTACAGCATGATAATGCTCCATGCCACAAAGCATGGTTGCCAACAACGTTTTTAAATAGAGTTGGCCAAGCTGTTCTTCCATGGCCGCCACAGAGTCCTGATCTAAACATAATAGAGAATGTATGGGCGTTCATAAAAAGGCAGAGAACTTTACAAAAAGGCCGAAAACGACAAGAAACAATAGATAAAATAAACAATTTATGGAACGGCCTAGAAATCGAGTTTGTACGTAATTTGATTGCATCTATTCCAGCTAGACTACAAGCTGTCATAGACGCTGAAGGAAATTTATCCGGCTACTAATAAAAAATTATTATTTTTGTTGTTTTATATTAGTTTTAATGATGTGTAAATATTTTTGAAAGAAACTAAATTTGTGTAAATAATTTTGAAGACTGAGTTATAGAGATCTTTTGTAATTTTAATCAACAACCAGCAAATTTATTTATAATAATTTTTAACTAGCTTAATCTATACACTTTAAAAATAGCAATAGAGAAGTTTTTTGTTGCAAATTAATTCATAAAATAGCAAAATTAAGATTTATTTCAAAGCATACTCAAATTTTTAGTTTGTGTAAATACATATGACTATGACGTATTTCCTAAAATGTCTTTAACTATTTTACTTAAAAAAATAAATATTGAAAAAGCTTTTTATTGGTAAATTAAATAATTTTCAGATTGATAAGCGAAAAGTACTTTTTTCTGAAAAATTAAAAAACTTCACTTTGATCGGCGATCCTACTTTTTTGACTAAAAATGGGATCTTCTATCAAAACTAGCAATTGGAACATAAAATTACCACCAAAAAGTTTTCTTTTACCTTTTAAGAATTTACGGAAACGAAAAAAAAAAAAATACTAAAGAAGTAAAGTAAAACTTACGAAATCGTCGGACTTAATCATATTAATTTCATACGTAATATGTGTTAAAACTTTAAACATGCGCACTAACAAATTTTTTTAAGTGAAATTACAAAAACAACATTCCTAACTTGTAATTGGCTGTTTATCTATTATATTTGGTATAAATATGCAAAAATATCATTTATTTCTGGAGAATCAATTTACGTTTTCAATTTCCCATTCAAACGAAATTGAAATCGGTTTAATAGTATATAAATGTAAACATTTAGCTGAAACATAAATTCAAATTGCTATCACTACTTCGATAAATTAATTTTTTTATTTTCACTCCCTATAACAAATCCTAAACACAAACATTTAAAAAATGTTTCAACTGAAATATTTCTAGTTCAACCTAAAGACAAGCCAAACAATGAATGGTGTAGGATAACATATTTGTTGTGATTTTTTTTTATTTCAACAAAAAGAAATTGTTTAATTTTTTACAAATACGTTTTAACACTTGAATGGTTATATATTCTTTTATGGTATAATTATTATTTATCCACACGAATTTTAACTATGTGTTTTATTTATAAAAGTTGCAAAAACACTACAAAAACATGAATATTTTTCAAAATTTAAAATTTTATTTAAATTTTTATTTTTTGTTTTCATTTTGATATTTTGATTAACAGCCATATTTGTTTAGAGAGAATTTTCAAAATAATGACACAAAAATGCAGTGACAATATCGCCATCTGTTGGAAATTTTTGGAACTAAACAGGGATGCATTTTGTTACATCTTTATATTTGACATCTTTGTGATGCCATACCCCTGACTGCTAGCGGAGACTATTAATTATAGAGATAGGAAATCAAAACTTAAACTACTTACCGATAGAGGGCGCTGAAATTTAATATTACCTGAGCAACTATTTAGTATCACTTTAGTATCAGCTGAGCCTATATTTAAAAACTCGAAAACTGCTGAAAACTGCTCAAAATATGGAAAAAACAAACGCGGAATATATTAAAATAATAAAATTTGAAATATTTCTTTGTATTTTTTCCTTTGTTGTTTGTTATCATTTAAATTTAAATTAAAAAAGAAAATTGTCAATTTTTTTTACAAAGTGCCATCTAGTGATAATGCTTTCTTTTTATAACTTATTTTTTTGGTGATGCCATACCCCTGACTGCTAGAACTCACTTGTCAACGTTGGCATAACGTCAGGAAAACCAACACCCAGAAAACAGTCACATTTGTGGCCACCGAATTTGTTGCCAATCGAATTCGTGCGGTTACGAAACTATCTTTATATTAAACTAGCGGGCAAGCCCGCTAGATTTAGCGGTGTGCCTTAGGCCTAGTTTTTGGGATGTCAGTTAAACCGAAAACGAATTTTGGCAAGCCCGCTACGTTGTTAGCGTACCTTAAAGTTTAAAATGTGATTTGTAAAATGTAAAACCTAACTAAATAGTTTTCCAAGTAAAAATTGTGAATCTAATATTTTTCTACATCTGCATAAAATCCTCTTCAAAATCCAAAAGCGTTTCTCGAGAAAAGAGTGAATATAATTTATATTCTAGTTTAAGGTTTTTTTATAAAAAGAATCTCACCTTCAGAAGGACCTTTCGAAATTCAGATAAACTTGGAAACTCAAAATTGAACATTTAGGTACATCGAGTGATATTAACATTAAATTATAAGGGATTTTGGATATTCTATATATACTATGGTATATAATATGGTACTTTTTATGACTTTATAATTAGTATTTAAAGTGGATTAAAATGGGTGCAATAATAAGTTTTGTATCTTCTTAGCAAATTAAACTCTTATTCGCTATTTAACATGATGTAAACACGTAAACACAGCAGGTGTTACCATCATGAAGCGATTTTAAAAATTCGTATAGTAAATAGTGTAAGACTTAGTACTTTTGGTATCTTCTAAGCAAATGTAACTATATAAAAGCATGAAATTTGGCACGCTTAAAAAATACTTGGTTCTAAAAGACTTTTATGATCCGATTCTAAGTCTACATTGAAATTTTTCACGTTTTAAGCAATTCTTGGTTTAATCTTTGTAAAAACTCTATGTACAAACACGAATTGTTATGGAATGATATGTAATATCAACATTTTAAAACAGATATGGAAGACGGAGATGGAAATTTGTTAGAAACAAAAATTTTATATTTTTTTGATAGGTGATATTTGATACCTCAAAAAAAAAAAATACCCTTCTCTGGGCGCTTGTTTATAGCACGAAAATACTTGTATTTAAAATGTTATGCTTCTAGGAACAAAATAAGTGGACAGACATAAGGAGACATTTTAAACTCCGTTTACCGATCTGTCCATATTGAAAACAACCTATATCTTAAGTGTCAAATCTTTAACTCAGAAAAGTTTTGCAGTTAATTAAGAAGAACACTTAACGCCTTCTAAACCACCTACTTCAAATGAAAAATATTTTTTAAAAATATATTTTCCGTGAATTACCCCGAATCGCAAAGTACATACATTTGGATTTCTAGTCGATGGGTTTTTGTGCAGGTCGTAAAAGCCTGGTCTAAGCCTCTACGTTAAAATGTCAAAAAAAGTGTTTCCACATAAAAAAGTATTTCCACAAAAAAAAAAAGTTTCCACAAAAAAAAAGTTTACACAAAAAGAAGTGTTTCCACAAAAAAGTGTTTCCACAAAAAAAAGTTTTCCACAAAAAAAGTTTCCGCAAAAAAAAAAAAAATTGCCACAAAAAAATAAATGTTTCCACAAAAAAAAAGGTGTTTCCACAAAAAAAAAAGTATTTGCACAAAAAAAAATGTTTGCACAAAAAAAAGTTTCCACAAAAAAAAAAAAAGTTTCCACAACAAAAAAAAAAAATGTGTAAAAAAAAAAAAAGATTCCACAAAATTAAAAGTTTCCCCAAAAAAAAAAAAAGTTTCCTCAAAAAAAAAAAAAGTTTCCACAAAAAAAAAGTTTCCACAAAAAAAATATGTTTCCAAAAAAAATAACTTTTTCCACAAAAAAAAAAATATTTCACAAAAAAAAAGTTTCCACAAAAAAAAAAACTTACAAAAAAAAAAAACTTTTTCCACAAAAAAAAAAAAATATTTCACAAAAAAAGAGTATTTCTAAAAAAAAAATTTACACAAAAAAAAGTTTCAAAAACAAAAATGTTTCCACAAAAAAAAATTGAGATGAGATAAGTGCGGTAGAATGAGCTGAGATTAGATTAATGCTATAAGTGCTGCCTGGTTGTCATAGTAACCCAAGGGCTGGTTGTCATAGCAACACGAAAATTTTATATGTAGGGAATATATAGGAAAATCTAAATGCCATATCTCGAGAACCACTGGGCCAATTTCGTGCAAACTTCACATAAACCATCTACAGACCATCTAAGTACCCTGAAATTTTGGTTGAAATCGGTTGACCCATTTCCGCAGTTAGTGGTGACATCAAAATGTACATGTCTTTTTATATATATAGATTATATTTTCGTCGTGAAAGCCAATATTCGGTTGTCTAATTCAATATTATGTCCACATAAATATTATTATGTTCTACAAAATTTTATTGAAATTAAAAAACTTTTTTTGTATTTTCTGGTATTGAACCCGGCCTTTCAGGTTAATAGTTCACACTTTTACCCACTGCACCACAACTACTTTTATATTTCTTAGGGATACGTATATAATACTGTTATGCAAAATACTGTTTAGACAAAATACTGGTCAAAAAAATTTTAAAAATCCTGCTTTTCATAATACTGTTTTGCAAACTACTGGATTTCACAATACTGTTTTGCAAAATTCTGTGAAGTAAAAATGCTGGTTTACAAAATTTATTTTATTAAAAATAACTTCAACAAAAGTATATCATTTTCAAAAATTAACAAAAACATTTAACAAAAAATTAATTTCAATGCATTTTATAAACTTAAATTAGTACAAGATTTTTTGCAATTCGCTTTAGGTAGCCTGTATGGCTTAATTCACACCTTTTTCTTATAACTCTTTTAATGTTTGTGTACGCCTTTCTTTTCTTTAAATTTATGTAACGTCTTTTTCCATTCGCGCGTTTTGAAATGGTATTTACAGCTACCACGACCTCATTACCCAACTACCTGATAAGGTGGTATAATCCTGACTTTCTACGCCCAACAACAGCTTTCAGTCTTCTATGCCAAGTTTCAACACTATTTTGAGTTATTGGGTAGGATTTCTTACTGTCATTGTAAACCGACCAAAAGGTTCCAGAATACTTTGGGTGATATGAGCCCTTGGCGTAGTTTTGTTCAAACCACTCGCACAGTTCAGGGGTATGGCATCACCAAAAACAAAAGTTATAACGACATCGTTATCACTAGATGGCACTTTGTTCAAAAAATTGACAATTTTCTTTTTTTTATTTAAATTGAGATACACACAGAAAATAAATTGGTTGGAATTCTATCAGAACCAACGAAATATTTTCATTATTCAATAATTTTAATTGCAGTTATTTAAAATTAATCATCAGGAAAGTTATATTTATTTGTGAACAAAAAATATATATGATGAACCAAAACACTGTCACATTATCCAAAATATTGGCTTTTCTAACCAATATTGAAAAATTACTAACTTCCACATTACCTTCAATACCAACAACCACCAATTTATCGAAGATTTAGTCATTTGAATAAAATATCGGCAGCAACAATTTAGTATCAGTTGTGTTTCAATAAAAGCGATCACTCTATCCAAAGTATTAGTTTTTCAAATCAATTTAAAATTTTTTTTTAACTTTAGTAGCTTTAACCATTAATTTCCATTATTTTGGTAATTGTAATAATATATTGAGACAAGGAACAGAAATTTTATTTATCATAATAAAATTTTGGAATCTATCATATTTTTTCGTTTCATACATATAAGTGTTTAAATTCTATGATAGATAACATCTAAACGTAAGTATCTGTGGCGCAGGAGGTAGAGACACAGCCTTATAGCCTTAGAGATTTGAGTTCAAACCTCAACCAAGGCATTACTTTTTTTTTTAAATAATTTTTTTATTGATTCAAATTAAAAGACACAATTGATTTTCTGTTGTGAATATAATTTTATTCAAAAACAAAATATTCAAATTTTCAACCTAAAGAAATTCAAATTTGAAATTTGACAAAAAAAATTTATGTCGAGGTTAGCCTAGAGGAAAAGCAATGGGCTGACAAACGGAAGGTCGCCGGTTCAATCCCAGGTCGCGATATAAATTTTTTTTATTTATTTTTTTATTCAAATTAAAAGACACAACTGATTTTCTGTTGTTGATATAATTTTATTTGTAGACAAAATATTCAAACCTGAAGGAATTCAAATTTGAAATTTGACTGAAAAAATTTAAATAGAGCTTAACTTAGAGGGAAAGCAATGTGCTGACAAGCGGAGGGTCGGGGGTTCGATCCCAGTTAGCGACAAAAAAAAATATTTAATTTTTAAATAAATTTTGTGGAACGTGTTTTGCTATTTATAGAATTTATAATCCACAAACATTAAAGTAATCTATTAACACATCAAAAATTCAAAAATTGTAAATAAATTTCGGTAGTTACAATGGTATTAAAAATAAATAAAAGTGATTGTACCTGGAACTACAAAAATTCGATTGGCGAAAAATTCGGTTGGAACTACGAATCTGTCTTCTGTGTGTAATAACAAACAAAAAAGCAAATAAAAAAAAAGGAATTCTCAAATTTTATTATTTGAAGATATTTTGCGCTTGATTTCCTCAAATTTTGCGCAGTTTTCAGCAATTTTTGCTATTTTAAATATAGGCTCATCTGATACTAAAGTGATACTAAATTTCAGCGCCCCCTACCGGTGAGTAGTTTAAGTTTTGATTTCCTATCTCTATAATTAATAGTCTCTGGCACAGTTTAAGCAAATCTTCATCTTCATATTAAAATTTTTGTAAAAATAAAGCAAAAAGGCGCGCCCAGTAAAACAGGATTTTGCAAAACAGTATTGTGTTATACAGTATTTTGTAAAACAGTATTACGAAAAGCAGGATTTTGAAAACAGGATTTTGTCATACACAGGATTTCGACCCGAACCCTATTTCTTAGCCATATTTACTGTTTATACATATGAATATTTTATTTTAATTAAAAAAAAAAGTCTAAATTTTTGTCTTTTCCGGGATTCGAACCCCGAAATCCGGCGTACTAGGCCAACTCCTCACCCAATACACCACAAACACTTAATAATTTTAATGACTAATTTTGAATTTATGTGTTTTATTTGGAAAACAAATACGGTATAAAATTCGTTTACCAATACCAATTAATAGTTGTGTGTGTTGTTAATACAATCCACAATTCGGTTGGTTCTACAGAAACTTGAATTTAAGTTCATATTTGATTAGGATACCCGTATTTGTAGTTACCACTTTCTAATATTGAAATTCTTTTAACAAAGGTTATAGATAACAGCAATTTTCTTGTATATTCACTAAATAAATGGCTGCTTCTACTGCATATACCCTACGGGGAAAGAGGAGTCAATTGCCCTCCAAGGACCTATCACGTGACTGGTCAACCGAAGGAATATTACTAAATTAGTACAAATATGAACAAAAGAAAATGAATTAATTTTCTAAGTATTTTCTGATCCGTTATTTACACTGTTGCTTTTAAAAAAACTTGACCGATACCGAAATAAAAAACAAAATTCGCGGCATATTTTTAAAAATATTTTTAATTTATTTTACTCTTTTATTTATTTTTAACTTTATTTTTCCACGATTTGCTTATTTTAGCTCTTATTTTAAATTTCTATAATGTTTGCTAAGAAATTTTAAGTTTTGTATTTTCAACGTTTTTTTAATGGTAAAGCTGTTTTAGTTTTAACAATTGGTATTTCATTTAACTTTTATTTTTAACTTAAGGGGAATTTTTTAAATTTTTTTTTATATTATCGGAGTTTTTGAGGCAAATTTCTAATTTTTAATTGATCTTTTAATTTAATTATGGCCAACGCAAAAAAACAAGTCAACTGCCATTAAGGGACCTATCCCGTGACTGGTCAATCGGGGGCATACTGAAGGCACTTCCACTATATGTGTGTGTGCGTTAATGTTGTTTTCTTTTCTATTTTATTATTTTCCATGTTTTTTTTATTTGCTGCGTGTGTGTTTGTTTTTTTCTTTCTCTTTTTTATTTGAACAGAAACGAAAAATATATAACTTAACCATCAGCCAGCCATCACGCATAAGGGTGCGTACAGAGTGGCCGCTTGTTGCCGAGCCGAGCCGACTGAGGCTTATTGCGAGAACCAATGCGAGAAAACTGGTACTATACAAATTAGTACAAATAAGCGCGAACAGGTCATAGTGGGCGCCGAGCTGGTTAGAGCGCAAAGCTGATTGAATGCGAGAAAACAGTTCCAAAGCGTTTTTCAGCGCCGAAAACATTGTTTATGTTATGTTAATAAAATAAAAATTAAACAAAAAAATAAAAATTCAAATAAATAATAAAAATTAAATAAAATTATAACAATTATAAAAGAATTAAAAAAAAACTTATAAACAAAATTTAAAAAAAAATTTAATAAAAATTTCAAGAATAATTGAAGAAATGCGTTAATAAGTAAAATTTTTTTTTTCACAAGCATACAAGCATACATAAAACACAAATAATAGATAAAATATCAGCGCTGATTCTCGCATCCACTATGCACACCCAAACTTGTTGCTCGCATGAACAAGTTCTCGCAATAAGCGTCAGTCGGCTCGGCTCGGCAACAAGCGCACCTTTAGGGTGCGCACAGAGTGGCCGCTTGTTGCCGAGCCAACTGACGCTTATTGCGAGAACCATTGCGAGAAAACTGGTACTATACAAATTAGTACAAATAAGCACGAACAGGTCATAGTGGGCGCCGAGCTGGTCAGAGCGCAAAGCTGATTGAATGCGAGAAAACAGTTCCAAAGCGTTTTTCAGCGCCGAAAACATTGTTTATGTTATGTTAATAAAATAAAAATTAAACAAAAAAATAAAAATTCAAATAAATAATAAAAATTAAATAAAATTATAACAATTATAAAAAAATTAAAAAAAACTTATAAACAAAATTTAAAAAAAAAATTTAATAAAAATTTCAAGAATAATTGAAGAAATGCGTTAAGTAAAATTTTTTTTTTTCACAAACACGAATGAACAACAAAACCAAATGCATACAAACATACATAAAACACAAATAATAGATAAATATCAGCGCTGATTCTCGCATCCACTATGCACACCTAAACTTGTTGCTCGCATGAACAAGTTCTCGCAATAAGCGTCAGTGGGCTCGGCTCGGCAACAAGCGGCCACTCTGTACGCACCCTAAGCAATATTAGCTCAGACGGTAGAGCGTTTGCCTCACAAGCAGAAGGTTGTGTTATCGAGCCCTACTTCGACGCCAAGTAGATTATTTTTAATTCTTAATTTTTTATTATTTTATTTGAAAAGCTATTTTTAGACACACCACCTTATTGCCACAATGTGTCTAAACTGTGGCAATTGGTCATTTCCAATGACAACGCCATGTTAAAGTGATATGTCTCTTTCAAACAAAAAGACCGATCAACGACCGGTCTCCGCCCCCTTGGGACCTATCCTGCGTGTCATCTGGGACCGGTCCCTTTCCCCGTAGGGTAATTACTAAACTGATACTAATTTTAAAATTGATTGGAGATATTAATAATTTGTTAAAAGGATTGTTTTTTAGTTCATTTTCCCTATTTCTAATACCTAGTAAAATATTTTTGATGTAGTATTCAATTATAGGTAACACTAAATAAAATAACGTCCTGACAAATTCATTTTAATGGCTTTGATCGAAAGCCAACCAATCTTTTTCCTGGGTGAAGATATAGATGGTCCAAAAAGATAAAAAAAAAGATTTTTTTATACAAAACAATTAAATTTATTTATTATTTATGTTTGTGATCAGAATCGAACTCGATCACCAGATGGCCCCTGGAGCTACAAAGAGTTGCCTAAAATGCTCTATAAGACTTTCCTATATGTTTAAAATATATTTAATAGTAAATTAGAACAATCGTGTTCATTCTTAAATTTATATTAGTTATTCAGTTTTTTGTAATTTTGAAGAATCAGTTAGGTTGTTCATAAGGGGTGTGCTATCTGTTGTATCGTTGTATCGTCCTAACAAAAAAAAGAATTCTTAAAATTTTTATTTGTGTTTAACAACGATTTTCTATTCAGTTTTCTCTCTGTTAGCACACTCAAACATAGGACGCTAAACATACGTAAAAATGTTGTATCGTGCTATTCTCAAATGTTGTATTTTTTCAATTTAGTTTTTAACAACTCTGTTTTTTGTTAGGACGATACAACGATACAACAAATAGTACACCCCTTGTGAAAACCCTTATTATATTACAGTTTTAAATTTTTTTTTAATGTAGTGGAAACTTATTGATTAAAAAGAACCACATCTCTTAAAGATCTTATTCTAAATTATTTATTTCAGACATTTAAAGATTGACTTTCCCGTATTAACAATTTTTTTTTTGTTGAAATTGTATCTAGCTCTTTTGGCAAATATCCCCCAATTTTGCGGCAGTTATGCCGATTTGGGTTACTTTGAAAATCATTAAAAAAGTAATAGAAAATATGCAAATAATTAGAATAAAAATCATAGAAATTAAAGCCAAGGTATGTAGATCTTCAATTTGAAAGTAATTTTTGAAAAATAGTTAGGGGTTAAGAAATGACAGTGCTTTGAAAAAAAGTGGCGAGGGATCCCCCCTCTACCCTACTAATTTTTGTAAAATCAGTGCTCTGTGTAATGGACAGCTCCGACTTATCTATGGTAAGTTTTTTATTTTTTTCCGGCAGTTATGAAAATCCTTTTAATTGGTCAAACCAAATTTTTTTTATAATTATACAAATACTTGTTCCACACTTTATCGAAATCCGCCAAGCTTTAGTATAACTTTACTAACCGTTCCATAGAACCACTTATGATTTTATTAATTTTTGAGGTTTTCATTCATCAATTGTTAAATACGTTGTTGTATACTTTTACTAACAAGAAAACTGTGAGTGTAAACTCTGGGGAAAGGCAGTATAGAGTTAACTACAAAAGGTTTCTGAGTGTATATTTCTTAATTCTTCCAATACATATTTTGAAACAAGTATCTATTAGGATTATTTGCAGGGATGGTTTTTCCAAAATTTTATTTTTGAGATATTAGACCCAGGCATGGAAATGATCGCTCTTCGTTCTTATACTGAATAAGTTAGTTTATATACTTTTGAGGTACATATATGTTTTTTTTTAATTATGCATTTAACGCATATTTTTACCCAGCAATTTGACTTACGTCTCTTACGTTTTTATTCAAATGTTAGACATAGTATTTTTCGTTTTCATGTGGTAGGATTTTAAAATCAACGAAAACTCAAAGCATGCTTTGTATTAAGATAGATCACTAAGAAAAGGAAATAGATCTTCCTTTCCGATTTTAGCTTTTGAAGGCAACAGACGACACTCATTATATTTGGAGCCAAATTGGTAAAGGTTTTATTATATAATTAACTATTGGATTTGCCATTAAGGTCGTGCGTTTCTGTTTTTCTCCAGTTTAAAATTATAGAAAAGAAAATACCCACGCATATCTTCTATTTTTTTAAATCCATATCCATCGAGTGAACTTTTATAAAATTAAATATTATAATTTTCAAAACAATTGAATGGTTTTTCTCCTCACGGGAATTAATAATATTTCATTGTGACATCTATTCGAATGGAAAATTTCTTCAATTATTACGTTTCAAAGAATCCCTCAAATTTCACTCGATGCTGTGAACAGCTTATTTTTGTATAACGAAATAAGGCCACAAGAGGCAAATATATTTCAAGGTTATTTTTGTGGACAGCATTTCTGGGTATATACCTCTGGAAGTTGCACGATGTGGTAACAGGCAGTTGCTTTACATTTTCGTTGTCTTCATGATATTTAACATTGAGTAAGGTAATGAAGTTTGGATCCTATTTTACCTTTTGATATTCTTTCAATCAAACCGAAACCCATTTAAATCTCTTTTATTAGGGTACTCAGAGATAAATTCCCACTGGAATATTGCTGTTATGGACTACGGTGCTCAGAGCAAAGATTTTAGTTTAATAAAAAGAATTCATCAATAACAAAGAACAAACTAGCGGCTGTATTTATTTATCAACAGTTATCATTGTTAAACGACGGAATTATTGAGTTAAAAAATGCTTTTAGTGAAAGTGGAAAGAAAAGTTTTTGAAAATTAAATAATAGGCCTATGTTTTAATCACTGGATTAATTTTTGGATTTATTTTATTTTGTTAAAAAATAAATGCTTTGTTTTTTAATTTCAAAAATTTATAATTTTTATTAAATCCTTATACTTATTCGCCAATATAATGTGCAGGAAAATCATTAAATTTTGTAAAAATGTGAACACAGGAATTGAAATAAGCTAAATCCAAAATGGATTTAAAAAATAAATAAATCCGTTTTGGATTTAGCTTAATTTTATTCCAGAAATTCCATTTTCGCAAAATTTAATTTTTTTTTTTTTCACATTATATAAGGGAATAAGTGTTATATCTGGATAAAAATATAAAATTTTAAAAATTGAAAAACAAAATGTGGATTTTTTAACAAAATAAAATAAATCCAAAAATAAATCCAGTGATTAAAAAAACGCCAAATATTAAAAGGAAATAAATTTTAATTAATGTAGTAAATATCAATAAGAAATTCGGTATTGAAAAAATTATAAGGAAAAGTAAGTTTTCGCAGTGTTAATTTTGTAAAACCAAACCTAAAAATGTAAATGATATTGCACAGTGCGACGAATGTAAATAAATCATAAAGGCAAAAAAAAAACTTAAATGTGGTAAAAATAATAAAATTTAATACGAGAAAAAACCTGGAACAATAATAAAGATTCTAGTCAGAAATAAAGGAAAAAAATGGTAGTTGTAAAATCTTTTTTTTATGCTATTGCCTGGTATTGTTAATTATTTTTTTTCGAAAACAAGACAAATTTTACCAAAATTAGTTCGGGTGTAAAGAAAAGAACATATGTAGTGAAGATAATAAAGTGTTGTAAAAAAAAAATAATAACTAAAAATAATAACAATTAACAACAATAAGATCACTAAATATCAAAAAGAGAAAATATTATTACAACAACAAAAAAAAATATTTAACACCCAACAAAAAAAAAGTTTGTGAGAATAGAAACGTTTTTTTTTTAAATAAAACCTAATGGAAAAAAATTAGAGAACATAAATACTCCTTCTCCCCTCTGTAATACCAGCCCCGCTGAAAGGCCTTTCATCTGCAGCTGTGTAAAACAAGTAAGTGACAATTAAATTTTTTACTGTAAAACCAAAAAAAAGAACACAACCAATGTTGTAAACGATTGGTGTTAAAGGAAAAGAAAAAATTGTTTTTCTATGCTCTGTTATTAAATTAAAAAAATTAAAATTTATACAAATTAAAAAAATCTGCTAAAACAGACATCTGATAGAAATTACCAGATCAAAGTTTATTCTGATTTTTAAAAATCTCAAAAATCGTGTGGCCCAAACTAAACTGGAACACAAAAATTGGTTTTGATGATTTGAGTCAATTTTAAACTACATTTCTTTACTCGACTGGTTTCATAAAATTAACTAATTCAATAACAGAACATAGACAACTAATAATAATAGAAAGAATCACCATTACCATGCATTTGTACCCTTTACCATAATTTTTAGTTAAATTCAATTTCTGGTTATATAAGGTTTAAAATTAACAAAAACAAAATAGCAGAGAAAAAGCTAGCATGCTACAGATTTTGCTTTTGTAAACAATAATTAAAATAATACCATTCAGCAATGCTGAAAAGAAAAAGATCAAAATAATCCAGATATAATATCGCAATCCTTCAAAATATAATAATAATAATTGTTAATAATATTCGGACACCCTACACTTACAATTTTTAAATTATTATTGGGCATCGTCATGTCTGTGCAATTTCAGGAATATTAATTTGAATGGGAATTTTTTTTATTAAATCATTTTTCAATATAATGAAAAACTATATATAAATTCCAATTTTTTTAGCGTTACAATTTAGTGGTACATACATATAAGGTAGAAAAAATCGTTCGGATGTAATATATTTAAAATTTTCAAATTGATATTATATATAGAATAATATAATTATGTATACAAACTTTCTACATTTAGTAATAATGAATTTCTGAAATTTTACAATAAAAAAGTTTTGAATTATGAAAGGTTAAATATTACAAGACTTTTTCCTTAGACTTGGGATAGGATAACGACGATTTAGGGTTCCTTCATAATTATGCTACTGGGAACATGGTTGGGAGGGTATCGAAGCTAGGGGTATTACATCTTTCCCCAATATAACTTTATAGCATACCTTTTATTTTAGAGCTCATTTCCATAGGTTTAAATGCAATTTTCTCGGGGTATTATGACAATAGTATAAATTTTGGTTAATTTTTTAGTTGATAAAATTTTTCTTTTTGAGGGACTCTGAAATAAATTATTGTGATTTTATCTGGTATGGTAAGGGTCAAACAACCTACCCCACCACTGAAGCTAGTCCGCTAGATGGGTCCCGCCAACCTGCATCATACCGGACGAGAGTGTTTCCCAATAAAAATTTGGAATTATCTGATTTTTTATGGATTTTAACCCAGTGAAAAATGTTTGCATTGCCTAATTATGGATCATCGTGGTAGACATAGGGTCAACTTCACTCACTCTCACAGTCTCACATTACATCTGCCAATATATTATTTTTGATACAGTTGCCAATTTCTGTGTGGGTATCTCCATATCGAGGGCTTATATTCAATAAGGTCTATCTGAAAAAACTGAATTGTTCAGGAGAGCTAAAAAACCGTTCAATTCAAGTATTCTCTACATTTTTCTTGACCCTTTCGACACCAACTTTAAATGGCTGGGAGTTTTCCGACCAAACTTCTTATAAATGTAGATCTATGCCAAAGAAATACTTTTTGTTACTTTTATGGCTTTGCAGCACCCCATAGCGGATATATTTGGAATTAAAATTCAAACATTAATATGCTGCCGGTCCCGAATGGGTTAAGATTTCTTTTAATTTTGTATTTTTTCTATCACTAAACTCTACATAAAAAATTTTGATTTTTTGAATTTTGTGTGTGGGCACTATGAAAAAAGCCTGCTCTTCGAAGTTATACATGGAACTGCAAGCAAAAAAATTTGTTATAAAAAAAATATAACGGGAATTATAGGCACATAACAACGAAGTTGTTTGTAAGCAACTTTGGGACTGAAAGGGTCAATTAACCTTAAAATTAGTTATAAAAAATTTCTACTAATTCTTCCAAATACATTTTTTGTTAAAGTTTAATTTTTTCGCGCTATTCTTGTAGATAGATGTTTGGAAACCTCATTTACAAAAATCGCGAATTTTTATTTATTTCTCAAAATTGACACGCCTTAATAGGTATTGCTATATAAAAAAATTTCCATATATTTTGTATATACTTTTTCATTTCACCGCACTCAGAAAAGCACAGTTATGTGTAATGTGTAATCTGTGGTATACAGTCTCCTTAATAATTTTTGACTTGATGACAAAAATTAAAATAAATTTCTTTAGAAAATTGGTTTGTGTTATACTACGTTCACAGTACGATTGTTTGAGTTAAACATCTCGAACAGCTGTTCCTTAACAATTAAAAAAAAAAATACAAAAATTTGATAAAATTTCCCAAAAAGTTATTTTTACTTCGACCGGAGGCAATAAATAATAATTTTCGAAATTATCCAATGTTATAAAAATTGAAATAACTTAACTTAACTTAATTGCTATAAAAAGTGAAATAACACTATCCGACCCAGTCGGAAACAAGGTTTTTAAATTTTTAGTTAAGGGACAACTTCATGGCTGTTTTTGGATTTTTCGTTCACCGGAAGCAAAGTTTAATTAATTGTTTGTTTCATCTATCACTTTAATAAGAAAAAAGCACATTTTAATTGCTTTTTATTTAAATTTAGTTTATTTTATTCAATTTAAATTTTTTTATTTTTCTTGTTGTGTCTTCTTCTGCTTCAAACTTGTCATTCAATACCAATTGACATCAATTTTATCGTGTTTAACAATGTGTTTAAAAATTAAACATGATAATTTAGCGTGTACTGTAAAATATCTCACTTAAACATGTTTAACGCTTAAACACGTCAAATCGTGTTAAACACGTATATGTGAACGGCGTATTACTTAGTCTTAAATTTTTGTTTTCTTTAATGTTTATTATTTTATTATAAATTTTTGTTGTTTTGAGAGTTTATTTTAATCATTGGTTTTTTATCTTTCGTTTTTCTCCATTCGGTTTTTTATGGCTAACCCAGCAAAAATATGTGTAAGTCATTCAAAACGGACAACTTTTACATTGCACGATTAAAAGAAATATATATGGGGCTTTATATAGTTATACGTAATTTAACATAAGCCTTTATACAATTTTATCCGAGAAATGGGCCCATATAATTACATAAGTTTGCATCAATTCAATTATAATTCCATTATGTCAGATATAAATGAATCCGAATAATGGCGCGATATAATTTGATCAGATTTTATATAGTGCTATAAAATTATAGTTGAAATGGTACAAACATATAGAAAATCACATATTGTTGTAGCCGGTTTATACAAATTTCACTGAAATCTTAAATATTTGCAGAAATAAACACCTGAGAGTTTGTCAGACCTAAAACTTTTGAAAGCTATTAAACTTTTTTGGATTTTGACAAAAGGACATAGTACAGGAAAGCACAAACACCTTTACTGTTGCTTTAAACTGTTTGTATAAATTTTCTAACAATTTCTTTGCATTGCAAATTTAAGTGGTTGTTTTGTAAAACGCAACGCCTTTTGTTACATTGCTTTCCATACAAATTGTTTTGTAACAATAATATTTTACACGGAAAACAACGTAACGCAAGGCGTTGCGTTTTACAAAATAGGCCACTAAATTTTTAACAGTCTCTTGAAAAACTACCTCAAAAAATAAATACTTTTGCCTAAAGAAAATTTGAGAAAAAAATCTTTGAATCAATTGTTTGAGATTTTGCAACTCATTTCGACTTAAGGCTCATTTAGTCATACGTAACGTAACGCGACGAATCAGCTGATTCAATCTAAAATAATGAGTAAAAAAGAAATAGAATGTCAGCTATGCTCTTTTAACTCATTAGATTTTCCATAAGGAGATACGTCACGTTACGTCCACATTTTACTAAATAAGCCTTTAGGTTGTTTTAGAAAAGGAAGCTTTAAATTTTAAAGAAATTTAAGATTTAAGAATTCAGATAACCTTACAACAATGATTGTACAAATCAGAAAATAAATGTTACAAATTATAACTTTTTTAAATAGTTCCCGGAAATACACTATAGTGGAAACTCCTAATGCTGAAAATTAGATAAGTCCTTTGGGCAAACGGAATTTAATAAAATTTCGAAAAAAGTTGATTTTAGAGGTTTCACATATTTTAGTGTATAACAGAAAATATGAGGAACACACAGTAAAATGCGAATTCAATAGTTATATTGTCGACAAATATCTTGCAAAATGTTCTAAAGTCGACTTAAATTGTTTTGCGAAAGGCCTTAAAACACAAAATGAGACAGAATATTTGTCTAGTGTTTGATGTAATATAAAATTATATCCAAAAGGCGACTGACAAATTTCCTAGTGTGACTCTGAATGGGGTACACGCAGAAAAAACACGTTGAACTTTATCTAAGTCCTATGTCATTATACAACTACATAAGTTCGAAGTAAATTTTACAATTTTCTAGCAAAATATATGTAATTTTTTTGATATTTTCCACTACACATGTATATATTTTGCAAGGATCTTTGTAAAACTAACTTGAAAATTATGTAGTTGTATAATTACATAGCTCTCCGGTAATATTCCCCCTGTTGTTTTCTGTGTGTATATATAATTTAATCCAAAACGAAATTGTGCTTTTTTTGTAAAATGATATCATATAAAAATATAACGTCATATAAAATAGGATTAACCGTATCTAATTGTAAATGTAATATACAATTATATACTGATCGATATGTAATAAGATGCAACTAAATATGACATCATATTACAATTTTTTGAGAAAGAAAAAGTTATATATGGATACATATAATTATGTCCGGTTATATACACTGGCGTACAAAAAAATACGTGGGTAGGGTAGAGGGGAGATCCTTCGCCACTTTTTTTCAAAGCACTGTCATTTCTTAACACCTAATTATTTTTCAAAAATTACTTTTAAATTGAAGAACTACATATCTTGGCTTTAATTTCTATGATTTTTATTCTAAATATTTGCATATACCATTTCTATTACTTTTTTATTGATTTTTAAAGTACCCCAAATCGGCGTAACATCCCCAAAAGAGCTAGATACAATTTCAACAAAAAAAATTTGTTAATACGGCAAAGTCAGTTTTTAGTGACTGAAATAAATAATTTAGAATAAGTTCTTTAAGATATGTGATTATTTTTAATCAATAAATCTCCACTACATTAAAAAAATGATTTAAAACTGTAATATAATGATTCTTCAAAATTATGAAAAACTAACGGTGGGTCTCATACTTCTGAGTTAAACCCTAGTTAGTAGTTAAACCAACTTTTTGTGTTTCATACTCAAAAAGTTAATTAAATGTTAACTTAGGGTTAACAGGGGGTTAACTCATCTTTTGAAGTTTCGAAAATCACAAACAAAAGAAAAGAATTTATTGAATTAAAAAATAAAAACATCAGAAAAGAAATAGATGAGAAAATATTAAAATGGATTCATCTTATGAAGATAGTGATTCCGATTATGAAGAAGTTGTTAATTTGGTAATAGGAAGAGCTGAAAAAAGTCTAAGAACTAGGCCAAACTATTTTAACATCTACAACCCCTAAGAATTTCGCTCCCGATTTAGGATTTCGACAGAAACTGCATGGGATATTTTGCAACTAATAAGGGAAAAAATTCAACATAAAACCGAATGGTAATTTCAATTTAGTATCACTTAATAAATGTTATAATTATAAAAATATTAATTTTTAAGGAACAACGCTCTGCATCCAGAAACAATGCTACTATTAACACTTAGATTTTATGCAACAGGATGTATGCATCATGTTTCAGGAGAGGTTTTTGGTTGTTCTAAAGCCACTGTTTCGAGAACAATTAGTAAGGTTACACATGCAATTGCACTTTTAGGAGAACATTTAATAAAATACCCATCTACCGCAGAAGTTATAATGGCAAATCATCAAGGATTTTACAATCTAGCCAAATTTTCAAGGGTAATTGCAGCATTAGACTGCAAGCATGTAAGAGTCCAAGGAATTATTGTAGCAACAGCGGTCTTACACAACATTTGCTGCGATAAAAGTGACAACAACATACCTTCCATTTCCAGCCAAATTGATGAACATATTCAGGAGGTACTTGATGTACCTCATAACAATTTAACATTAGGCATTGCAACAACAAATAATGTACGTCAACATTTAATAAATAACTACTATTCAACCATTTAATACATAAAACAGAGCATTTTATTTACAACATCCCAGCAAAATCTTTCATTACGAAATAAGTGGTTATATAATAGAAATTCATAGCTCCGCACAACTTATTTTTTGGCATCTAAACTCATTATTTTTGTTTGGCGTGGTCGTTTTTATAAGTAGTCACGCTTACCCGCTCGCTTACGAAAAAATGAGAAATAAGTAGTTATGAAATTTTGAATAATAAGTGGTTACACACATGCTTACAAAAAGTTGAATTATAAGTGGTTATCCGATTGCTTACTTGATTCTTAAAAATAAGGAGTTAAGCAAATACTATTAGCTTAAGGAAATACATTCAGAAAAATTTAAGTTTTCTCTAGTGTGTAATTTTAGGACTCGTCATAAAAATTTAAACATAAAACATATTTACATATAATAAATAAAAATGTATAAAATTTAACTGTGTAAAAAGAACTTATTTAAACTATTACGAGTAAGTCATTATTTTATATTTAGAAACAATGAATACAATAGGTCGTTATTAGGAAGTCATTATTTTATATTATAAAATAATGCAAAAGGTAATGATATATCATTTTTGGTAATGCAGATAGTAATGAGGTGTCATTACCAATATTTTGCTGGGATACTATTTTTTTTATAAAGAATTTTGCAAATATTATACACTCAAAAAGGTTTGTCGGTGGAATCTGCTGAGTGTGACGGTTGAAACAGGGATGTATGCAGTTGAATAGGCGACAAAGGTATTTACTTTTTGGGCCCCATTACTGAATGTCCAGTTAGCTACTAACTGGGACTTTAACTGACACCTTTGTTGTTGTTTCCCATATAAAATTTTAATTTAACTGTCGGCTAAATTTTAACTTCACTTTCAGTAATCGTGCCTAAAATAACTAAAAATTTTGTTATTTTTAAGTGTTGAAAAATAAATAACAAATAAATTAAAAACAACTACCAATGTCGTAAAATTAACTGACAATTTTTACTACAATTTAAAAACAACTGACAAAATGGGTAAAAACTACTGTTTTTTAGAGTTAATTATTTTCGTATTATAGAAGTATACTTTAATAAAAAAAACAACTTTTTTTCTTTCGATTAGAAAAATATGTATAATTACTTCAGCCTATTTCAAATTTGCAGTAAAAATTCGAAACGGTTCTCCAGTTATTATGCTTTTGTGCATTGGAGTAGTGCTGGTAAATTCGGTTACTTTTCAATTAGAGTGTCCAAAAAACCGGCCATTTCAAAAAACCGGATTTCGGTTTGTTCGAAAATTACTATTTTTAAAAAACCGGTTTCGGTTATGGTGTCTTCCAAGAAACCGGTTAAAACCGGTTTCGGTTTTTTTTGGTATAAATATAAACATGTACAAATAGGAAAAAAGCTAATAAAAATTAGTTAAAAGCGCCCTCCAGAAACAGCTACTGAAAGCATAGGTTCTTTTCCACTAATTTATACTACCAAACATTTAAAAAGCGCTAAAAATCATTATTATGGTAAAATATAATTTAATATCACATTATTATAAAAATAATAACGAAACATTTAATTTAGATAAAATTGTACCAAAATAAATGTTTTACCATAAAGGCGCTGAAAGCGCTAAATAAAAAATAGAAAACCGACAAACTAGCGGCTTTTTATAAAAAGCGCTAACCGAAAATATTGCGAGTTTTGGATGATACAAAAGCGCTAAAGATAGCACAATCAGATGCAGTTAGACAAAAATTTAATTGCAAATGACATTTTACACTGCTGAAATCAGAAAAAATGCTGAATATAAGTAAATTAATAACATCACAAAAAAACAATTAAATTTCCAAAATCTAATTTATATACATATTTTTTAATCGGAAGGCAATCTATTCTTCTGAAAACAACAGAAATACTATTTATTTTCAGTATTTTAAGTCTACTTATTTTCAGCAAAAACATCTACCTACTGATTTTAGCAGGATAAAATGTTATTTGCATTCAACTAAAATTTATTTAAATATAACTAGGGTGTCCCGAAATTCAAACGACACATATTAAAGAGGATATAAATAGAAATTTGCATCAGGAAATTTTTTCGTAATTTTCCTTATAATCATCTTGTCAATATGGATCATTTGGGTGTTATAATAGTACTTCTACATGATTTGCGAAAATGTAAAAACATTTAACTCTTTAATGACTGAGGCCGCCAAAAAGCGGTCTGTAAATCTTAAGTGGTTTTTGGTGAAATAATAATATTTTATTAAGGCAAAGTTCACCTGATAGACTCAAGAGTTAGTAGTAAACAATGTTAATTTCGTTAAATTTCGCAATTTTCAAAAAGCGAATTTTGTTACAATCAGGCATGTCACAGGTTTTTTACGGAATTGATTTAATTTCGCAATTTCACTTCCGCAATTTTTTTCCTAAAGTGATCGAAAACAGTTTTTTTCCTTCTGAATTTGCAGTTTAGGGTGCTACGGATAATTTTGTATAGAAAATGAAACAAACAAAAATCGTTTTCATTCTACTTTCAAAAACCAAAGTGGAATTGATATTTAGAGCAGCTTAAACTCATAAAAGCTTTTCAATAGTACTTGGTATGTATTCCCTAAAATGTCGTTAACTATTTCACTTAAAAAAATTTACATTTAAAACGCTTTTTATTGGTAAATTCAATAATTTTCTTGTTGATTAGCAAAACGTAATTTTTTCTAAAAAAATAAAATTTTAAATTTTGATCGGCGATCTTCCCTTTTTTAACTACAAATGGCAACTTATGTCAAAATTTAGCAGTTGGAATACGAATTTACCACAAAAATTTTTTATAAACATTTTTAGAATTTACGAAAACGCAAAAACCTGAAGAAGCAAAGTAAAACGTTACGAAATTGTACATCGAGATCATATTAATTTTATGCGAAATATGTGTTAAAACCTTAAATATTCTCTCTAACAAAAACTTTTTTAAGTGAAATTATTAAAAACAACATTCTTAACTTATAATTAATTATGTTTATCTGTTATATTTGGTCTAAATATGCAAAAATACCACTTACTTCTGGAGAAGCAATTTGCGTTTTCAATTTAACTTTCAAGTAAAATTGAAGTCTGTGACATGCCTGAATATCTTAAGTACTTTCAATTTTATATCGTTTTTGCTTCTCCTGTACGTAAACTTATGAAAAGTTATGTTACGTTATTTTACATTTTAGGTGACAAAATACTGATTTTAAATAGTCTAAAAATACTATTTGCATTCAATTCATTTATTTCATTGCAAGTATCTTCCAAATTCAGTTAATTTTTTATTTAATAAATTTGATTTTAAGTATTTCAATAGTTATTAAAATTTTTATAACAATTGAGGATATTCACAATACCTACTATTTTAAGTACTAAATTAGCATTTATCGTAAATTTTAAAATTTTTTAGGGGTTAAGCTTGATTCACAATTCTGGAGTACTCCAAACTCGTGTACAAATCACGATCGTGAATACCCTTATAAATTATCATAAATTATTATAATAAATCATTATACATATTATTTCTATAGCTACACAGGGCTACTAAATTAGTATAATATAACTTCCAGAGTATACTTTATCAAAGGTCGTTGGCCCGTTGACTCCGTATGTGGCTTGAGAATTGATAAAAAATTAAGATTCAGCACGCCAAATACCTTAAAAAAGTTTCCTCTGGTCTCAGGGTCTAAAAAACGTCAGCTTTCGCTATCTTTAATATTCATTTAATTTGCTCATTGATCAATTTTATTTCCAAATCGTGCTTTTCTTGAAGTAAATTTATAAGAAAATTGTGTTCATCCTCAACAATTTCTCTTTCCCTTTTCTTTCGTTTTAATTCTTCTTCTAAAATATCCAATTCTTTCTTCATCAGTTCCTTTTTAAAGCGTTGTTCCTCTTCCATACTTTTAATTTCAAGTTTCTTTTTGCTGAGTTCTTCATCTAAAATTTCTATTTCTTTTTTTAATTTCTGCTCAGACCACCTAGCCTTAACGTTGGCCAATTTGGTCCAACTACTTTTTGGATCGGATTTTATTTGATTATCTAATTTTGTATTTTTAGGAGTCTGTAACATTGTGGTATCATATTTAGACCATGAAATATGTTTATTTGAAATTTCTTCGTTTGTTGGCTCTTGGGATTTTTCAAATTCAATATTATCTGTTTGATCATCTTAAATATATAAAATAAATAGCGCACAAATTAAGAATATATATTAAAATGTAGAAGAATGAGGATTTTATTTATATATCAATATCAGTTTTTGTATTCAGTTTATGTTCAACATATGGAGCTTTTTTTAAAATCGGAGTAAGGCCTCTCGTATGGCTTGGTCATAAAAACCCTATTAGAAGATACACACAAATTTATCTCCCAAAAGTCAAAATCTCTTTAAAAATTAAAAATTGATTTTTTAAAAAAGTAAAAAGCCCAAACGGCGATGCCGGTATATTTTTTTCGCAGATCTTACTTTTTATACCAGTATTTTTGGGTGCTATAATGTACATTAGGTGTCGGTTTTCAATAATAGACCGTAAGTTTTTTCAAATTCTCGATTTAAAAAAATTAAACGACACTACTACCCAATTTTATTCCCTTACTTAAAAATTTTAAAACAGAAGGGAAAACACCACTCAAATTATTTACTTCTATTTCTTTATCGCTCAATAATTGTTTAACTCTTTCTTCTTCTTGCGTATAAAACACCTTTTTTGGAGGACCACCTCCAGTGCCTCGACATTATGATTTCTCTTCTCCTGCTTTTCTTTTGGTTTCTTTTTTTATGTTTTGATATTTTGTTTTTAAAACATTACTACTTCTAAAGAATTCGGTAGATTTCAAATTGAATTCTTCCTCAATTTTTTGCCAAGTATTATCCTTGCGTACACTACTAATTACATTAGTTTTTTTGCACTCTAAAATGTCCTTCTTTTGTGTTGCTAAAGAAGGGAAATTTCATCAGGAGTGAACTTCTGTGATCTGCCACAGCTTTCTTTCTTAATTTCATCCATTTCTGTCGAAAAATTCTTCAAAAAGCTATAAGTTCAACAGACTGGACTTCTATTTTTAATTAAATTAAAATTTTATAATTGAAAATAACAGTCAATCTGCCAAACAATAACAAGGTTGCCGTAGTTATTTTTTTTATTTAAAACCGAAACTGTGGAACAAAAAATGGCTTAACTTTTTGTTAACTTTCGAGTTAAAGTTAACTTATAGTTAATCCAGAACTATAGAATATAAATTTAAGAATGAACACGATTGTACTAATTTACTTTTAAACATATAGAAAAGTCTTATAGAGCAATTTAGGGAGGTATGCACCAACTCTTTGTAGCTCCAGGGGCCATCTGGTGATTGTGCCTCAGAGACAGGCACTAACATAAAATTAATATTTTTTCACACTTTTTAAGCATTTATTAAAATAAAATTATTATTATTTGAAAGTTTAGGATCATAGGTCTAACATAATGAAAAATTATTTTTATCGCACGATTTGAGGAAGTTATTGCAAAATGTAGTTGCTTTCAATTTTTTTTTGGCACCCCAAAAAACACAAAAACACGTCTGTCTGCGACTACATGTGATGCAAGTTCTTCAAAGTGGATGTCAAGGAAAGGTAATTGAAAAATGCACAAAATATATTTTTTCCAATTTTTTATCTCCCATAACATCGGAGAAAAATGGGATTAGTGTATGTGCCCCACTGGTGAAGGATCCCCCCTCTAACCAACATAAAATTATATATTATTATATGGGTGATATCAAAAAATGTGATAAAAACCGTGTAACCATCGAATTTCTAATGCATGGATTACATTTGAGTTACATATTTCGATATATATCAGCGCATTGTCACCTGTTTTACAAAATTTATAACAATCTGACCAATTTTTGGTTAATACATAAAATTTGTGACCAATTTTATAGGCCAAATGTAAACTCCGTAACAAGTAACTCATAAGGTTTTTTAACTTTAATAGCTTATATTTTAATAAGCAATGCAGCTAAACACTAACTGTGAGAATTTTTATGAAGAGGAAAATTGCCGTTTTTAATAAAAATTAATACATTTTACAAACTTTTTCGTATATCTTAGCTATCACGACTTCAACTCTGTAACGATTTTTCGTCATAATTTTCGATAAAAATGCATATACCAGAATTTTGGAGTTATCTATTATTTATATTGCGAAAAGTGTAATGTTATTTACACTCAAATGATCGTTGGACTGTACATAATCATCCAGTATAACAGACTTGAAGCTTTTCCGCAGCATGTAACATTCTCGAGATGAAAAAATATGTCTTTAATAAGATTTGAAAAAATGTTGTAAACTCCGTTCCTAATTTTTACACCAAACTATTTAACGAGTAAGAAAAACAATGTCATATTTGGATTTACCTTGTAGGCATCATGCGATTTTGTTTCGGAAAAAAAATTCTGACAAAGCGTTTCTGAAAGAAAACGGAGAAAGTAACCAAATGTAAACTCCGTTACTGTAAACTCCGTAACCACAATTGTTTGCATCAGGTTTCATTCAAATAAATGTAGATAAATGTTTAAAATATTTTAAAATAACCATAAACAGAGGTGATTCAACTAATATTTGTGCGTCAAAAGACGATTCAACTAATAATTTTGCGTCAAATCAAAAAAAGTTATCAGTTTTTTACCCTAAGCTGCTGGAGCGAAAAACGATTGATTTTGCATTTCATTGGTTTTGAATCGATACTTCGAGTCATTACTGACATTAGTTTGACAAATTAAATTTGTTTCACACAATTTAAGAATTTTTTGATCGTGAAATGTTATGTTTTTAATATATTATTTTGTAACTTCGCAACCGCTGTTTGGATTAAAAAAAAATTTTTTTTTTTGAAAAGCATTTAAAAGGACCAAAAATACAAAATTAAAAAAAAATGAAAATTTTTTTCGCGGAATGAATTGTATTTTTAATCGCGAAACCGCCAATTTGATAAACACAAATTATATATCATTGGAAAGCAAATTGAAAACCCAAATACGAAAAACTAATAAATTGAAAAAAATTCGTACGCAATTTTTTTTTTATATCTTTTGCTTGCAGAAATGTAAACTCCGTTACAACAAAAAAATTAAAATTGTGCAAAAAAAGTTATTGCGACAACTTGTAGAAGAGATTTTTTGCAATTAGGTTTATAATGACTAAAATTACTGATTCCATTAAGAAAAAACCGAAATATTAACACTTTTTGCTTCTCACAAATTTGGCCAAAAAATTTATCACTTTTTTTGATTTCATCCATATACAAACCTTTTTACTCGGGTGGTTAAAGAAATGGTTTTTTCTTTGTGAATGCATTTCTTTTTAAATACTTTAGTGCCTATGCATAATAATTTGAAAACCTTATAACAACCCAGCAAAACCTTGGTAATGGGTTGGACCTTTTTCACGCATTGGCTGGCAATGGATAACATTTTACATTTGGTTTTACTTAGAAACCTAAAGTAATATGTTACTAATATTGTGATACTTATGTAGAATGTATGAAATAATGAGTTACCTATATTGAGATACATCAATACTTATTTGGAGGCAGAGCTTTGAAGAATTAATTCCTTAATTCAATTTTTCAATTCTGAATTAAAAATTCGATGAATTAATTCACAAAGCACCATATATTGAATGGAATTAATTCATATTTGTTTTCGTTCGATTTAGTTTGTTACGAATTAATTCAATTGCTATAGTTCTTTTTATTAAATCAAATGAATTAATTCACTGATGAACGCGTTCAATTTTATAAATCGAACGGAAAAAAGTGAATTAATTCCTTACTGAATTAATTCACCACTGAATTCGTTCAATTTCATTTTCGTTCAGTGAATTAAAAAAAAATAAAATTACGTTCAGTGAATTAAAAAAAGTAAAATTACGTTCAGTGAATTAAAAAAAATAAAATTACGTTCAGTGAATTAAAGCCTGTTTTCTGCCGTTCAGTAGAATAAAACATTTATTTACAAATAAAATTTGCAACTAAGCAATTTTACAGCGTTTGCTAGTAAAAATAAACAAATATTATATATTAAATGTTAGAGAAACCCGATGCACTTTATCAACCTACATGATTAAAAAATAAAGCCTTTTACTATTAAAAATAAAAACTTTACGGATATAGATAAATTTGGAAAAAATATAAATATTAATTTTGAAAACTTATGCTTCCCAGTAAAATGTAGATGCTTGACTATAACGTATTTCATTTATACATTTTTACAATACAATGTTTTCTTCTACTGAACGGCAGAAAACAGGCTTTGAATTCAGCGAACGTAATTTTTGTTTTTCGATTAAATAAACGTATTTTTTTTCAATTCAGTGAACGTATTTTTTCATTTTTCATTCAGTGAATATAATTTAATTTTTTTTTAATTCACTGAACGTAATTTTATTTTTTTTAATTCACTGAACGAAAATGAAATTGAACGAATTCTGTGGTGAATTAATTCAGTAAGGAATTAATTCACTTTTTTTTCCGTTCGATTTATAAAATTGAACGCGTTCACCAGTGAATTAATTCATTTGATTTAATAAAGCGAACTTTTGCAAAGGAATTAATTCTTTGAATTTATTGTTTGATGAATGCGTTCAGTTGAACGAATTCAGTGAATTACTTAAGAAAAGGAATTCATTCTATTCTAGAGAAAATTGAATTCGATTGGTAGTGAATTCATTCAAAAAAGAATTAATTCTTCAAAGCTCTGTTTGGAGGCTTTAAAATAATATATTACTGATATTGTGTTATATAATAACTTATTAATAAGATTAAGAATAATAAGTTATTGTTATTGCATTATATAACTACTTATTATGCGAAAGTAAAATTTAATAAAAATTTATAATCTAATTACATTGCTCGGATCGGCGTACTTTTAAAGTAAAGTCATTACTGGTAACGTCTTATTTTATTTCCTATATGTAACCAATGAAATATTCACTAATGTGTAACGACTTATTTCTTTCCATACAAGTATATACGTATTTTAGCTATCTACACCGTTTGCAATTGTAATTCAGAAAATATCAATTGAAATTCAGAAAATATCAATTGAAATTCAGAATTTCCATTTGAAATTCAGAAAACATCAATTGAAATTCAGAATTTCCATTTGAAATTCAGACAACATCAATTGAAATTCAGATTTTCCATTTGAAATTCAGAAAATATCAATTGAAATTCAGAAAATATCATTTGAAATTAAGAAAATATCAATTGAAATTCAGAAAATATCATTTGAAATTCAGAAAATATCATTTGAAATTCAGAAAATATCAATTATTATTCAGAAAACATCAATTGAAATTCAGAAAATATCAACTGAAATTCAGAAAATATCAATTGAAATTCAGAAATCGTCATTTGAAATTCAGAAAATATCAATTGAAATTCAGAAACCGTCATTTGAAATTCAGAAAATATCAATTGAAATTTAGAAAATATCATTTGAAATTCAGAAAATGTCAATTGAAATTCAGAAAATATCATTTGAAATTCAGAAAATATCATTTGAAATTCAGAAAATATCAATTGAAATTCAGAAAACATCAATTGAAATTCAGAAAATATCAATTGAAATTCAGAAATCGTCATTTGAAATTCAGAAAATATCAATAGAATTTCAATTGACATTTTCTGAATTTCAATTGATGTTTTCTGAATATCAATTGATATTTTCTGAATTTCAAATGGCATTTTCTGAATTTCAAATGATATTTTCTGAATTTCAAATGATATTTTCTGAATTTCAATTGACATTTTCTGAATTTCAAATGATTATTTCTGAATTTCAATTGATATTTTCTGAATTTCAAATGACGGTTTCTGAATTTCAATTGATATTTTCTGAATTTCAAATGACGATTTCTGAATTTTAATTGATATTTTCTGAATTTCAACTGATATTTTCTGAATTTCATTTGATGTTTTCTGAATAATAATTGATATTTTCTGAATTTCAAATGATATTTTCTGAATTTCAAATGATATTTTCTGAATTTCAATTGATATTTTCTGAATTTCAAATGATATTTTCTGAATTTCAATTGATATTTTCTGATTTTCAAATGGAAAGTCTGAATTTCAATTGATGTTTTCTGAATTTCAAATGGAACGTCTGAATTTCAATTGATGTTTTCTGAATTTCAAATGGAAATTCTGAATTTCAATTGATATTTTCTGAATTTCAAATGGAAATTCTGAATTTCAATTGATATTTTCTGAATTACAGTTGCAAAAGGTGTAGTGAATTTAATATTACAAGTAACAACTTATTACAGTGTTTCCTTTTTAATCACTTATTTTAGGCTATAGCGGCACGATTTAGGCAACCCTTTACCCCCAATGATACCCCCATGTTAAAATAAAGTGTTATGCGACCAAAGTGTATGTACCCGAGTAAAAATTAGTATATATAACATATATTTTTTAATATTAAAATATATGATAATATAAAATATTGTATGCGACTTTATATGTTCTTATATGATGATATATTAGAAATATTTATAAAAATGTTCTCATATATAATCATATTAAATCATATATCAGTATTTGCTGTATTGCAAATTGTTTATATAGGAATATATAATTGATAAAACCGTTCAAAATTTTATATATAAAGAGATACAAAAAATATTTTTAATTTTATTTTATATATTACAATATATTAGTTAATCTCAGACACAAGTTCGAAACTCATTTAATCAAAAACAATTTTTTATATGTTTTACTCAATTTTTTAGCCTAAACCTCATAAACATAGACATATATTTTTATTCTGGTCCGATAAGTTTCGAGTGGAGAAATAAGCCATTGAATATTGTTATAGATCATTTTCAGCTCCATAAATCGGGAACTATGAGCCTCCAAGAAAAAAGAAGTGTATTGCCGGACTAATCATTAAAATTTTATTTAAAATAAAAAAAAACTTAACATATTTAAAAAAAATTTCTAAGTACAAAGAAAATTCCCATATTTGAGAAGATGATCTACACCCGTATTCAAAATGACAAAGTGTATGCTAACTAACTTGCTGCTAACTTTTTTACACACAAATTCCCATATGCTTTTTGATTTTGTATACGAGGGCTAATCTTTAAAGAATTCAACAATAACGGATTTATACAATAACGTCTTTAATACGAGTAGTTACTCATTATCAACAGTAGCCTGCGGCTGGTAGTGTGTAGGGCATGAAATCTTGCTGCCCTCCAATACAAAGTTTTTTTATCATTTAAATTTAATCATATCGTATTGTATTAACTTATATCCAAATTGATCGGGACAAAACTCGGATATAAGTTGGTCATTTGATATAACTTTGTATACTTGTAAATATAATTATATCCGATTTGATACAATTTAATATAACCATTTTTCGGATGAAATTATATCCAGTTACATATTGGAAATATATCCATTCATACATAATTTTATATAAACTTTTTTACTCGCGTAGTTACAATTTGTGGTTTCTTATTCCATTTCCCTTTACCTGGTAATAGAAGGTTTTGCTGGGAAGTTTATAACATTAATTTTGTATGAAAAATTTGTTTTATAAGTCACTCATAAATTTTAAAAGTGATTATGCACATGACTCTTTATCGTTTGTGATTACGAATTTATTAGATATTCCATTTTTTAAGTAGGGCATACACGTTTAATATTATTGATAAATTTTTCAAAAATCAACCAATCAGAACATTTTATTTTTAAATACTTTGTTCTGATTGGTTGATTTTAAAAACATTGATCAATAATATTGAACGTGTGTGTTTGCCTTTATGCCCAAAAAAACAAAATATATACACTCAAAATAATAAGTCTGTTGGCGGAACAGAAAAATTTGTTCCAGGTTTCGGCTTAAAATAAAAATTTTTTTTAAATCTAACAAATCTAAATTTAAGTAAAAAATTAGTAAAACTACAGTTTTATTTGTAATTATACCGAGTAGTAAAATTTGTTAAAATGTAGGGCCTCGGGACCTTCTCTGGAAAAGGGCACTCCATAGAGTTATCATTTTGTCCGTTTTGCTCTATCTCGCTTATTATTCCAAATTTGGGCCATTTTATGAAGTAGATAATTTTTATTGAAAATTTTCGAGGTTAAAAAGACCCATCAAGGTCAATTTTGGAATAGAGATAACCTTTTCATGGGGGTAATCAATTTTGCTCTATCTCTCTTAGTTTTCGAGACATTGGCCATTTTAAAAAAGGAGGGCGAGAAATGGCGCCATCTTTAAAATTTCGGATACACTGGTGGCGCCATCTACCGGGTAAAAAGAGAAACATGAAGATATTATATTTTAACAATAAATTGTGTAAAATTTATCTAATAGGTTATCAAAAATTAGTTATAAATAATTTTGAAAATTAACACCCAAGTATACCCAGTGTAGAAAATTATTACCAGATATGTGGTTATGTAACTACATACTTGGTAATGGTAACTAGTTACTTTTGTTATTACATTTCTTATTACCTTAAAATGGCGATGTCGCGAAAAATAATGAGTTATGGTTACACACCAGCATACGAAAAATCAAAAAATATATCGTTACCTATGTGCTTACCAGTACTGACAAAAGTAATGAGTCTAAAAATAGATTTTCAAAAAAATAAATTATACAAAAAAAATATTTTTTATTGTATTTTTTGTTAACAAAATTTGCTGGTGCGGGAATCGAACCTGGGTCTACAGATTGCCAGTCAACTGCTCTACCATCTGAGCTATATCGACATGTAATATTTAATAGATAAAAACATAATTGACCTGCTGCACACAAGTAAGCTTACTCGCCAACATACATAAAATCAAAAAATATGTGGTTACATATATCCTTACCAGTGTTTAAAAAATATTGAGTCTAAAAATAGATTTCAAAAAATTTAAAAAAAAATCTAAAAAATTATTTTCTATTTGAAATAATGATAAAAATAAGTTATTATCAGTAACTCATTATTATATGTTTTAAAATAATGCAGAAGGTAAGTGGGTGTCACTACTGGTACTCCAAAAAATAATGATATGTCATTACCGTTTCTACACTGGGTAGTTAAAGTACTGAGATTTTTTAGTATTGCGTTAAATGAAGATAACTAAAATCTTTATTTGAATCAGTGTTTCAACTAAAAAATTTTTAAAAGTTCCCAAGTAAAAAAGTGTTGATATAGTCATATATTATCATATAAAATTTTGTATAATTATATATTGGAACATATATACCAAGATATAATTATATAAAATTTTACGAACTTATATCCTAAATATATAACTATATCTTGTTATATGTTGCACAATATATAGTGCAACATATTACAATATCCAATTATATATAGGCCTACATATAGTTACATATGCCTCATATAATTATGTATAATTGTATCGAATTATATCTAGTTGGATATGATTATATTATATTTGATGAATTTGGATGAGGACAAAATCCGGATAAAATTGTATCAAACCATATCTTATTCCATCAAACTAGATCTAATTGTGTCAAATTAGATCTAATATGATCATAATACGATCTAATTTGATACAATTAGATGTTCTCATTTTTCGGATATAATTATATATAATATCAAGTCGTATAATTTTTTTTAGTAGGGTTAGTCAAATCGATTTGAAACCCGTTTGACCGATTTTTCTATTGATGCATTATTTTAAGTGTAACTTTTTCCCGCGTACTTTATTAATTTAAAACAGGGTTGGCAGGCAATACCGCTAAAATACCGTTATCGATTAAAAACCCTTTCAAGTGACTACCGTTACCCCTAAAATACCGTTACCGAAATACCCGGAATACCGTTATCTTTAAAATACCGTTACCGAAGTAACTGAAATACCGTTATCCTTAAAATACCGAAACCGAAATAATTGAAATATCAATACCCTTAAAATACCGTTACCAAAACAAATGAAATATTGTTATTCCTAAAATACCGTTACCGTTATTTTTAATTTTCTGCTTTTGGTAATTTCACGTGGTTATTGAGTATTTTTTGTACATTAAGTTGATAAATTGGTGCTGTTTCTAATCTCGTTTGTTTTTTTTTTGTAAAAAAAATACTGGATGCATCGAAATAACTGACTACCGTTACCCTTAAAATACCTTTACCGATATAACTGAAATACCGTTAATCTTAAAATACCGTTACCGAAATAACCCAAATATCGTTATCTTTAAAATACCGTTACCGAAATAACTCAAATACCGTTATCCTTAAAATACCGATACCGAAATAAATGAAATAGCGTTACCCTTAAAATACAGTTACCGAAATAACATAA
Organism: Leucophora obtusa; assembly: GCA_949987735.1. Classification (NCBI taxonomy): domain Eukaryota; kingdom Metazoa; phylum Arthropoda; class Insecta; order Diptera; family Anthomyiidae; genus Leucophora; species Leucophora obtusa. Next base: position 156,289,159 of record OX465295.1, on the reverse strand, counting down.
AATATCGTTACCCTAACGATAACCGAATTCGTTTCGGGTACCATCCATGATTTAAAATTATGTTATATTTTTTTATTATTCCTATATATTTTTTAAAAATTTCAATGGCAAGGGAATAAAAAATTTTAATCCATTAAATCCTCTCGGACCATGACCGAAATATGAATCTTATTTTCATTAAATGTAAATATATAAAATTTAACAATTAAAATATGAAGTCGCTTGCGTGCTATTACTGGGTCTGTCCGTGCAACGAAGAAATATGTTAGTAAAATTTGTTGCAATATTAACACAGTTTTATTTCATTTTTCTTTTATTTAACATCAAGAGGTTGGTAAAAAGAAGTGAATATCCCATCAAAACCTTGGTAGTATATGCATATTACCTGATAATATATCAATCCGCTTACCCTTGCATTACTTCGGACCGTTATACCTTACCCTTGCATTACTTGTAAATACCAAATTTATACTTTTGGATGCTTTATTGGTATAAATAATTCGTTTTTCTAGAAAATTTTAGAAATTCTATTTTTTGTTAAAAACCCGTGAATTTAAACAAAATGTTTTTAAAAACTTCTTACCTGTAAGTTCAGAATAACATGTTACTAGGTAAGGAGTTACATCGGTGGACATGCCCTTGTTAAAATAGTAATAGAAAAGTAAGAGCTTACCCTCTTCATCACAATATGCTTATTTTTATAATCAAAACTTATAAAAAAAAAATTTTACAAAATTTTTTGTTAAAAATATCGTCACCTAAAATGCAAAAGGGCGTAACAAGCCGATTTTCTGAATGATTATGATGCGCTAGACTTAATTACATTTCCCTAGAAAATTTTAAATTTAAATTTAAATTTCGTGTTTTGAACAAGAGAAGAAAATATAGAATATCTTTAATTCTACAACATTTTTTTTATGTTCTCGTGTAAAAAAATAAAAATTCTTGTTACACCCTATTGCATTTTAGGTGACGATATGTAATTCTTAATTTAATAGTCACTATAAAACAAATTGAAATTTTAAGAAAAAAAAATCATTTAGGTTGTTCATAAGGGGTGTGCTATCTGTTGTATCGTTGTATCGTCCTAACAAAAAACAGAGTTGTTAAAATTTTTATTTGTGTTTAATAACGATTTTCTATTCAGTTTTCTATCTGTTAACATACTCAAACATAGGACAGTAAACATACGTAAAAATGTTGTATCGTGCTATTCTCAAATGTTGTATTTTTTTCAATTTAATTTTTAACAACTCTGTTTTTTGTTAGGACGATACAACGATACAACAAATAGTACACCCCTTGTGAAAACCCTTATTATTTTGGGGTTTTTTGTAAACTATAGGTTTTTTGTAATCTAAAGCAAACAAATATTTGGAGGCATTTCACTTAAAAATTAATATTTAGGGCCAGCTTTATTTTAGAATAATGATTGGTCTGAAGCGAAATTACTTAAGAAATATTTAAGAAAATAATCGTGCTTAGTTCTGAATATAGAACTGGCCCTTATGTTTTAAAGATACCACAAAAGTTTTTTTGTTTTAAAATTTAAGTGCACTACTATTAAAATCTCTAAATTTTTATTTAATTTTTTGATATTTGATATGAAAATTCTAAAATTTTTCCGAAAAAAATTCTTAAATTTTTTGAATTTTTAACATAGAAAATTTTACATTAAAAAAAAATTTGTTAATTCTAAAGGCACATCTACACGGGATAGAAAACTCGCGAGATTTTATGAAAATGCAGCTCTGTATAAGTCTACGAAATGTAATCTCTAAACCATTGACAATTGCTGTCATACACTATTTTTTTAATTAGTAACAATTTTGAAAATGTTTTGTAACATTATTGAATATTTCAGTTGATTAAATGCACTTTTTGGTATTTGGAGAAAAAATTATTCTTTGAAATACAAAAATTTTAATAAAAACAAATTCTTGACAACTAGAGATGGTACTTTTACGATAAAAATTAGTGCCAACAATATTAGAGATGACAAATTTAACGCAAACTCTACGAGATTTCTATCCCGTGTAGGTGTGCCTTAAGAAATGAAAAAATATCAGATTTGGAGTTATATTTTTATTAAAAAAATCACATATCTCAGCAAAAATTACCCCATTTAAAATATTTTTCTTCTTTTTCGTATGATTTCAGAGAAATTGTGGACAAATTGCATATCATTGCATATTTTCCAGTGTTTTGAAAGTTTTATTTATTTGCAAAAAATCTGGTGTTTTGAAAACTTTCAGTTTTTGATTAAAAATATGTATTTAATTTGACAAGTAAATACAAGTAGTTTTTAAAAACTTCTATCTTTTGGTTAGCTGTAAATGAAGTATTAAAAATACGTTAATTTCAATTCAATACACAAATAAAAAATATTTAAATTGAAAAAAACTCTTTACTTTTAACCTACACTGCGAGAATTATCTGCAGGATATTAATGAGTTTTTGCATAAAACCAATGAAGTTTCACTGCAACTTGTCTATTGAAACTTTTCATTGCATTAATGAAATTTTTCATAAAATATTTTGATAAATATAATTTTATTTATTAAAAGTATCATACACTGAAGTAAAAAGTTTAATAAAATTTATTCTCAGATCGATTTTTTTCTAAAAGGTTTCTTAAATATGAAATTTTCAAAGATGCTGTTTCTGACTATAAAACTGTCCCGTAAGCATTTCTTCTACATTAAACCTATTAGATTAGGGAACATTGTTGTGTTCGAAAAATTCTTTGACATTGAAAAATTTTTTATATTCTACGCTGTTAGAATTTTGTGCATAGTATAAATGAATTTGTTCATTGATCCAATGATTTTTCATTTAAAAGTCCCCAAAGAACGCGTTCATTAAATCAATGAAACATATTCATTAAATTAAAACTAATTGAAAAAAATATATTTTTTTTGCGGTACTTTTTTATTTATTATTTATTTTTATTTTACTAATTTTTATTTGCACATATATTTCCTTTTTGTTATTATAACGTTTTTGACAACTCCCTGAACTCGACTCTAACCCGCAATCACCAGAATGTAAACATTACCGCGTTACCGATTTATCTTAATAGCCAAAACAAAATAATATCATTATTTGGACTTTTATATTTAAATAATTTCAGTTTGCAAACCTAGCGTTCATTACTGGAACATATATGTATCTATTTTAGTAATTATCAAATTCAAAAATTATAGCATACCTTACGGGTTAGTTGAAAATATATTATGAAAAAATTCATTAAATTAATGAATTCTTCATTAAATAAATGAAAATTTTTCATTAAATCAATGAATTCAGATTAACGAAATCGATTTATTAATAGTATGAACGAAAATTATATCAGTGTAGGTTTGATATGAAAGTTTTAGGAGTAATTGTTCTTATAAAATTATTACAGTCACTGCAAAGAATTTTACAATTTAAAACACATCCCTATTATCATATTCTGAGAATTTTTTTCATATCAGAATCTCCATTGTGTTTCCTATGAAAATATTATTTAATTTTTAAATGCTTTTTACAAAACAGAACATTAAAATCTTGTGATTATTTCAGTAGAAAAGTTTGCGAATTTAAAGATATTTCCTCTTACATATAAAGTTTTCGGATTCTGTGCTGCGATCTCTTAACTTATTTATGACAAAATTTGATAGTTAACGAAAAAATTTGTTGAATATAGAAAAAAATATATCGCTAAGGGCCATTAATAATGAACAAATTAACCTAAATTTTGAGTTAACTTAGAGTTACAGATGTCAAATTCCATACAAATTTGAATTCTTTAACTTTCAGTTTGTGTTAACTTTAAGTTATTTGTTAATTAATAATAGGGGTAAGTTATTACAACCCAAGTAAAAAAATTAATATGGGGCAATATCAAATTATATTAAATTCTATATAAATTAGATATACGACGAGATGCAATTTGATCCGAAAAATGAGAACATATAATTGTATCTAAAATACATCAAATTGTATCGAATTCGATACAAGTGTATCGAATTAAATCTAATTCGATGCGATTGGATACAATGTAGTACAATTTGATGTATATTAGATACAATTTCATCCGAATAAACATATAATTATATTGAATTAGTTATAATTCGATGTTATTGGATAAAAGTTCATACAACAAGTTCCCATTTTTCACAAAAATGTTTATAAAATTATACGTAATCTCATAAAATTATGAAAAGGCTTTTATGGAGGCCTTACATTCAAGAGGGGCCATATGCGGTTTTCAATAAAATTAATTTTTGATTTCAAACGTTCAATTGTACAGCCTTAATATAAGGTATTAATTTAGTGCTGGAAAAATCATTCTAAAGCCTCAAGAAAAATATATTTCAGAGACCTTTCTTTTGGTGTTCATGTTTTACATATCGGATATGTACTTCCGAACTCATTTGAGGTTTAAATTTCAGGCTTAGAGACCCACTCGAAAGATGTGCCCTACATAAATGATCATATTTTTTAAATCAGCTCAAAAAGTACTACATTCTTCAAAAAAAAATCTGGGCTATGCCGGTAAACTGCTCTTGCTCCATAAAATTGTGCTAATGAATTAAATCAAAAATCCCGGCATTTTTTTTTCAACTTAAAATTGTTTAACATAAATACCCAAGTACCCAAGTAGAAAAGTTTTGATATAGATTTACATAACTTTATAAAATTGCTTGTGGTAGTATATTGCAAAATATGTATTCATACAAAATTATATTATATTGTGTAACATTGTATAACGTTCTATATTAAATATATAAATATATCTTCCATCATATTACACTTCATATAGTGCAATATATGATAATATAAAATTATACATCTATCTATATTTCACTACATATGCGACATATAATTACATATTTTTATATACGATTGTATCTAATTGGATGCATTTGTATTACATTATATATAATTTGATACATTTCAGTGGGGACAAAATTCGGATCAAATTGTATAAAACTATATATCAGTCAATCAAAGTATATCTAATTGTATCAAATAACTGCATCAATTAATTAATTAATTGCATCAATTTAGATCTTATTAAGCCAATCCAGATATAATATGATACAGTAAGATGTTCTCATTTTTCGGATAAAATCATGTATAATACGTAAGTCACAAAATACTTTTTTGCATGGGTATTAAAAGAAAATTTAATATTGTATATACAAGAAAATAACAAATATTTGAATTAATTGTACTGCATGACAAAATCCTGACTTTTAAAAATTAATAGAGCTCTCACCATCAATTTTATATAAATCACTGCTCAAAATTATAGCGCACTTACTAACAGTAAATTGGTTCTTGAATACCTCGCCAAAGGTCCAATAGAAAATTATAAATTTTTGAGTTTATAAACACAATTTGATTGGAAATTTAGAAATACATACATATCGTAACTTCCTTTTTTATCTTACCTTGAAGTAAAATCATTGGCAGTAAGGCTATGTAAACTCCCAAGGAAATTTTTTTACAATCGGTAGCCAACCATACCCAACTGGTTCCACTGCAACCGATTCCATGGAACTGGTTCCGGAACCAGTTCCTGGGATCCCATATGGAAGGTGTGGGTGACGTAGAATCAGTTCCGGAACTGATTCTGGTTGCTTTTGGGACAATTTCAAACAAAAAGAATCGGTGTTAGAATCGACAGTAGAAGGGGTTGTGAATGAAAAGTATACTTTTCAGCTATTCTACAACCGATTCTTTGGAACAGAAAATTTTCCTGGGTCCAAACGAGTGGTTCAAAATTATAGCGCATTTACAGCGAATATTAAAAAAGGCCTTATATATATACTTAAGTCTCTTTTTATGCGGTTTTTTATGCGGTTTTAAAATCGTCTTGCGTTGCGGTTTTTACAACTTTTATAATACTTTTTATTTAATTTAAAATAAAATAAAAAAAAATTTGTCTTATAAATTTTAAAGTTTTCTTAAAAGACATGAATAAAACCAAGAAAAAAAGACAGTATTTTCGTTAGAAACAAAAATAGTAATTTTAGATCGCACTGTAAAATATTTTAAACTTGGAGAATCTTCAATAAGCGCAATTAAAATGAATGAGTCTCAAAGAAGAAAATCCGTTATTTCTGGCTCACAACTGAGTTTAACATTGTTATCGAATTCTCGGGAATACGATCGTACAATATTCTCATTATTGCAAGGTGTGGACATATGTGGATGCATGTATGGATATTTTTGTATCCATGTATGGAAAAGCATTCATGTTTATGATCATGCGAGAACATACATTAAACCTGTATGAATTTATATATATAGATTTTTAGCCGGAAGATTATTTTTTTTATTGACTTTTTACTTTTTTGGTATTTACTGTATGAATAGAATTGTTATTTTGTATTAAAAGTAAAAATAAATGAATATTTTTTTTTTAATTTTGTAGATATTTTTTATGCGATTTTAGTTAAATTTTCTCAACTTATTTTAAAGTTATGCGGGTTTTGAAATATTCGGAACGCATCTCCCATTTTTGTATGGAAGTAGAGTTATTTTTTATGCGGATTTATTTTATGCGGTTTTATTTGGAACGCATCTACCGCATAATAAAAGATATATTTTAGTATTTTGATTTAAATTAATTACTAAGCTTGTTTTTTAAGACATTAGCTACTTTTTACTGAAAACTTCACAAATTTGAATTTCAATTTTGGGAAAATACCAAACTGTTCGCAATTTTCAAATATAAAAATATGCTTTTTGCTAAACTGATTTAGATTTATTTTTAAATTTCAGAAAAATATCGTGTTGTATCGGGCTTAAAATATGGGATTTCATACTTTAGAAGTTATGGCTTCGGAATACTATCGCCATATTTAATTCAAAATCATCATCTAAAATAGTACAAAAATATTGGGAATTTGGTTCAAATTAATCTCTGCTATTAAAACTTTATAAAAAACACAAATACAATTGTAATATCATCTCATATTCAAGCCCTATGTTCAGCCGCTCTATTCTACAATGCCTTTACCTGTCATGTCGTATATGCTTGTAACCAGAGCTTCGAAAAACTTAATTCAATTTAAGCTTAATTCACTAAAAATTAAATTCAGATTTTAAAAAGATTCATGTACCATTCCCTTAAACCATTCGTAAAGAATTCATTCATAAGCTTCATTCCCAAAGCTTTAATATGAATTGAATGAATTCCTAACTTGAATCATTCAAATCGCATGTTCATTCACCATTTTACTAATTGAATGAAAAAATTTTATTACCATTCACTTAGTGCAGTGTAGTTTGAAACTAATAGCGAATTTACATTATGATCGAAATCGAGTTAAAAGTAGATTTCGATAGATTTCGACTGAAATCCAATAAAAATTTGGGATTTCAAACAGATTTCCCATACGAAATGAAATCCCAATTTAATTTGGATTTCAGCGAAATCTCATCGAAATCCAAATTGAAATCCAATTTTTCTCTCATATTTGCAGAAATGTAGGGAAGTTTGCAGAAATGTAGGGAAGTTTGCAGAAAAGTGGCAACATTTAGCAGCTGTTTATGTCATAAAAAATTAATAAATAAAAAATTTTAATAACTTTAAAAAATTAAGGAATAACAAAATAAAGTCTGTTATTTTTAATTGAAAGAAATATTTAAAGTTGAAAACGGCTATTTTATTGTATCCGACGAAGAGAAACTATGAAAAATCATTTGATGGCGCCGGCAAGACCATTGACGAAACATTGAATATTTTAGCTTTCTACTAATCATACCAATACTTAAACACATTTCTTAGCAAATATAACATTGTATCTTTCATAATATAAATAATTTTTGTGTTCCACCATTAAATAAAATGGTTTTTAGAAAATCTTTTAATTTTGGTTATTTTTTAAGGTTAGTTTGTTTACAAAAAATTTGTTGTTGGCTGATCGAAATCTCATTCATCTGTCAAATATTCTAATGTAAACGATATAGATTTCGAATTGGATTTCAAAACGAAATCTAGTGAACATTTTAACAATGTAAATTCGCTATAACATATAATCAAAACCAAAGCATACAAGCTGTAACAAAGCATACGATACTATTTATTTCTGTTAGATGAATTTTAAACGTTTTTCATTGTATTATGCTAATATTTCAGCAATTACATACAAATTAAAATTTTTCATTTGATTAAGTGAATGAAAACAAATAATTTTTCATTCACTTTTTTATTAAATGAATTCAGGTAAATTGGGTTTCATTCAGTTAGAATTCAATCAAAATAGAATGAATTCATATAATTTTAAGCTATAGGGAATTAAGCTATCGAATTAATTCCATAAGAATGCTATTAGGGAATGAAATTTAACCCAAATTTCATTAATTTTTAAAAAGTGAATGAAAGAATTAAGCCTTTTAAACCTTTGCTTGTAACAAACAACTTCACTTATCTTTTATGCAAAAAATACTTTTATAAGTGATTTGTTGTCAAAAAAAAATGTAAAACAAGTAATTTTTCACTAAAATATTTACTTGTTTAAAGTAAATCTCCTAAAATTTGACCTCTGACCTTACACAGCGGCAATTTAGTGTATTTATATTTTGTCCTAATTTTCAGGATTGAATTATTTAATCTTGTGTTGTTATATTCCGGCCTAAATTATTTGAAATTAAAAGAAGAAAAAAGAAAAACTTGCCTAAAAGCTAAATAAATGCCAAAAATCGCTGTTTTCCCGAAATCCGCTAAAATTAAATCTCTACTCCAGCCAAATGAAAAAAAGGAATTCCTACAATTTTTGTAGTTTTTAATCTACATTATGTTCTTAATAAAACCTTAAAGTCCAATTGTTGATTTTTTTAAATTTCTTTAAAAAAATTTTTAAAAATGTAAAATTGTAGATTTGAAAACAGTGTTTAAGAATTCCGACCTTTTTGGCACTAATTTAAAACGAGTTTGCAAAGCACATGACAAAAAATACTTTTTAATTGAGTACCTTGGAGTTAATAAAATAAGAAAATTTTTTGCATTACATTATTTCTACAAATTTCAAAATTTTGGGTCGAACTTCTTGATTAAGCGTTCTGTGACACATTAGTTGCCGGGGGCAATTGTAATAACTTGGTTTTTTTTAACCGATTTTAGTTTTTATTGCCTTATTAGAAAGATAATTTACTGTTTATTACGATTTTTTAATCCTTTTTAATTCAAGATTAATTTAAAATATTAAAAATTTTAATAAATTTAAAAAAAAGTCATATTTTTCCATGTATACCGTTTTTCAAACTTCAGGGCCGTTGAGGCACGTGTTCTTCTTATCCGATTGTCCTAATTTTTTGGGAGACGTGGTTTTACACTCAAATACATGGGGGGGGGGGGCCAGTCAATAAATTACAATTTTTTTGGAGCACCCTAGTGTATACTTTATTAATATTATGTACATCACTTCTAAATTAGTAAAAAAAATGCTTAAGATGAACTACTGAGTTCATGGGTCGTCACATGTAAAACAAGTCAGTATTATAGCTACATTATAACCACTTCAAAATCAGTTGATGTAATTGATGGTGCTATTAAAATAACATTTTATCAGCTCTTTTCTTTTGCTGGGAAGTAAAGTGTCGAGTTTTGTTGAGAAAATCCTTACAAAAGTTGTTTGGTTTTAATATTGATTTCTAGATTTATTTTTGGCAATTTGGTTTCAATTTGCCTTTTGTTTTTTTTTTAATGTATGAATTGATAAAAGTTTGTTGTTTTCGGGTTATTTGCATGTAAGTATGAGTCGAGAATTTTAAACAAACTAGCTTTCATTTGGATTATTGTTCTTTTTTGTTTGAGATTTAGGATTATTTTATAACTGAAAGCAACAATTTTTATTTGTTCAAGTATGATTGTGGTTATTTGTGTTATCGATTTGTTTTTAATTGTTTTCTATGAAAATTTGCTGCATGTTAAAAGAATTATAAGCTGATTGTGTATATTGTATATTTTCTTAAAACCATATTAAGGGCCGACATTCAATAGAGGCCATCTACGGTTGTGAAGCAAATGAGTTTGATGGGAAACACTTCAGTTGTAAAGCTGTTATCTATGGTATTAATTTTGGACTAAAAAACTAATTCAAGAGACACTTTTTTCTCATTTCAGTTAAATTGCTATCTATCAAACACTTTTTTGTGAATTCTACAGTGAAGGACAATACAATAGCACCAATTAAAGTTTTTTCGAATTTTATTCTCATTGCCTTTGTGTTTAAAATCAAAATAATTGTTAAACTTGCCTATCTCCTATGGTCCAGAAAATTGTACAGATTTTGAATGTAGTGATTTTTTTAACTTTTTCACTTGTTTTAAGGAGGCTTGGCTTTGAATGAAAAATTAGCGATATCGACCTTTATTCATGGGATCTACAAAAACTGCACTCAGAGAATTATGGCGGTAAAATTAACTGCTGTTGTTAAACCAGAGTTTAATATCTATCATATATCAGTTTTTTGATTTCTAGCGGCTATGGAAAAAATATCCAAAGCTTGGATATTAAACAACACGCTAGATAAAAATAGCTGTCTGTATACGATATATACGAAAGAGATATTTCTGTTGTGTTGTATATTTTTAGCCATTGATAAATATCTAGCAAATATCACTTCATTAATTTCTAGCGGCTATCGAAAAATATCCAACGCTTGGATATTAAACAATATGCTAGATAAAAATAGCTGTCTGTGTACGATATATACGAAAATGATATTTCTGTTGTGTTGTATATTTTTAGCAGCTTTCTTAAAATATATATTTTTCTAAAAATATCTTGCATTGCTAGATATATCTGTTTAAAAATATCTTGCATTGCTAGATATATCTGTTTAAAAATATCTTGCATTGCCAGATATATCTGTTTAAAAATATCTTGCATTGCTAGATATATCTGTTTAAAAATATCTTGCATTGCCAGATATATCTGTTTAAAAATATCTTGCATTGCCAGATATATCTATCTAAAAATATCTTGTTGATTTTGCTGCTATTAGCAGTGAAAATATTCTTGCATTGCTAGATATATCTATCTTGTGAGTATTGGTTTTTGGTGGTTGGATATTTATTTTATACAAATATCTAAAAATATCTTGTTGATTTATAAAAGTATTAATTTTTAGTCTAAATAATGCTGCTATTGAAATGAATTTTAAGTGTGCCTGAATATATCAATAAAAAACAAGAGGACTTTAATAATTATTATTAGAAATTAGATTTCCATTTAAAAATTTATAATTTATAGAAATAATAAAAAAATAATAAAAATTCCTTAATAATTATTATAAATTTTACTTAATAAAAAAACAATTTTTTTGGTCAATTTTATTTAAAATTAGTACGACTAAAGCCTAGGAGAGTTGTGAAAAATCCCTTTTTTTAACTTTGAAGCGCAATTTTTGAACGTAAGAGCAAATTAAGTTTTTGCTAAGTTCAGATTCAGTATATTTCTACACTAAGAGAATTATGTCGGTAAAATTAACTGCAATTTCATTTAATTTTAAATGCCTTTACAGTTCCCAGTAAAATAGCCCATGAATATCATCGCTGCGCCTAAGAAATTAGATATTGTTAACAAAAACTATTTCTGGTGCACCTAAAGTAGGGCTATATTTTGTCTCTTGGCTAAGTTTTATGGAAGTAATTTTTTTATAAATAGAAAGTTTGGAGTTTTGTTTTCATATGTGTAAAAAAATAATTTATAAAAAGTTTCGCGAAAAGCTCAATAAAGGTGTTTTGTTGCTCTCCTCCTTAAAAATTTTACCTGTTTTCTTAGGTTTAGCGACGATATAGTCTATTTGTTGTTATCTTATAATGTCGCCGAATAGCCATATATAATTATATATGTATGCACAGCGCATAGTTCGGGGACATAGCCAAAAAAGTGCCCAAACTATGCGGTATATTAGTCAAAAATGTCTTCAAACTATTCGCAAGACCTAGGAAGAATTTGAGGACAGTCCCCAAACTAACCAAATGTCTCCGGACCGGAGAAAACTGTTCCCGTAGCATGCGCTGTGAATACACTCAACCAAAAAAGTCTGTAATGGTTACTGCTACATGTCTGCTGATCTGTAGTACAACAAAATTAGTAGAAAAAATTAGTAGTCGCTACTAAATTTTAGCAAAATTGTTGTAAACTGCAATTCAAAATCGATTTCCTAGAATCAGTTAAAAAACTTACTAATTATCAATAATAATAATTAGTACAATGAAATTGGTATAAATAATTAGTTGCAGCTACTAAATTTCAGTAAATTGTTGTAAACTGTAATTTAAAATCAATCTGTTGAAATTACCAAAAAAGTGTACTCAAAAATAAACAAACTCTAAAATCTAAAAAAAAAATTAATAAAAAAAAAATACTTTTTTTCTTTCGATTGTAACAAGCGTATAATTACTTCATCGTACTTGAAATTTGGAGTCAAAATTGCAAACGGTTCTCCAGTTATTACGTTTTTATGCGTTTTTTCCAGACTAAGAATATATCTTTTATGTAATTAGATATAATTATATCCGAAAAATGAGAAATAAATAAAAAAAAAATTTCAATTACTTGTAATTGTTCTTTTTTGAATTGCAATTACAAAGAATATGTAATTGTAGATAAGTTTTTTTCAATTACAATTACATGTAATTGTGTAATTGCATGTGTAATTAATTACAAAAGTAATGATTAACCCCAGGTCTGCTGGAGATCTTATAATTTCGATAAATCTCCCATTACTTTTATCCAGATTTATCATGATAGTTCAATAAACATGAACAAATTTTTCTTTTAATTTAGTAATTATAAAACAAAGTTAACAACACTGAAATTTTAAAGTTAATAGGATTATGATATACCACCAAGATATAAGAAATCAGTCAAGTGTACGTTATAGTATAGAGAATTTCGTATTAAAGCTTCAGTGTTGTTAATGTTATGGGTGCGTAAGCCATTTTTGACTCATGCTCCTAAATAAAAACAAATTACTCACGCACGAGCATTTCGTTTCTTACTCAGCACTTGGTTTTGAAAAATTAGTAAAATGTTTTGCTGAAATCAGCAGCGAAAATTATTAAAAAAAATACGTAATTTGTAATAAGAGAGAGAATAGCAAAAATGATTACTAAAAAAGGTTGTACTAAAAATCAGTATAAAAATAGTAAAGTGTGATTGGAAACTATTTACAAATTTTTTTACTAACTTTTTTATCTGAGTATACACTATAATCATATATTTTTATATATTCTTTAATTAGGGTATAGGGTATATTAGGGTGACCTACCTTATATGGACGAGAAAAAATGGCGACCTGTGACCCGCCCCCCCCCTAGAAATGTGCCTTTGTGTTTAAAAATACACCATGCAGAAAATTAAGGTGATCGGATAACGGGAACACGTGCCGCATCGGCCCTGAAATTTGAAATACGATTTATAATGATTTCTTTCAAAATACTCGCTCTGTAGTAACCGTATTTTTGGAAAAGGTAAATAGAATCATCTAGACTGAATTATCTTTCTTGTAATGTATAAAAATCCAAAATCGATTGGAAAATGTTTTGGTAATTGCAATTTCCTCAGACCATTGTAGGGTTAAAATTAGATAAATTATAATAATCGTAGAAATAAAATATTTCTTTAAAAAGTTTACAATGTTATACTCCAGTTTCATTTCTAATATTCAGATATAAATTTTTGTCCCTCTTGGCTCATGATAACCTAGTCCCAGGTATGGCCAAAAATGGGATTTGTTTTTTTATAAATTTGCAAAACTTTAGTTTAGAGTTTTTTAGAATTTTGTTCAACAAAATATATCACATATAATTCCATATATGTTCATAAAAAATCCATATTTGTTCATATGTCTCCATACATAAACCCTATATGAACATGTTTGAGCGTATATGAGCATTTTTCACCGGGTTTATAAAATTTTATCCGAGAAATTGGCCCATATAGATACATAAGTTTGCGTCAATGATATCAAATATAAAATATAAAAAAATATGAGAAGCTTTAAACCAAAGTTATAGGCAAAAATGTGTGTTAAGATTTTTATGATCTCACTCCTTACTATTGAAAGCTCAAGTTAAACACATAAAAAATATTCTTTCGCTTTTTTTTATTAAAATACGTATGTATACAAAACAAATTATTAAAAATTAGGAGAATTAAGAGATCTAGAAATTTTTGTATTTTTTTAAACGAGCAAAATGTTTTCCCCCATAAGAGCTCCAAAAGAATTACAGTTTACAACAATTTACTGAAATTTAGTAGCTGCAACTAATTATTTATACCAATTTCATTGTACTAAAATTATTGATAATTAGTAAGTTTTTTAACTGATTTTAAGAAATCGATTTTAAATTGCAGTTTAAAACAATTTTCCTAAAATTTAGTAGCGACTACTAATTTTGATACTAATTTTGTTGTACTACAGATCAGCAGACATGTGTTGCTAAAATTAGCAAAAAAATACTGCTGGGCTCAAAACAGTTAAATTTCCCATAATAACAGCAAAATTTTCAGTAGCCATTACAGACTTTTTTGGTTGAGTGTATGCACAGCGCATTCTACGGGAACAGTTTTCTCCGGTCCGGAGACATTTGGTTAGTTTGGGGACTGTCCTCAAATTCTTCCTAAGTCTTGCGAATAGTTTGAAGACATTTTTGACTAATATACCGCATAGTTTGGGCACTTTTTTGGCTATGTCCCCGAACTATGCGCTGTGCATACATATATAATTATATATGGCTATTCGGCGACATTATAAGATAGCAACAAATAGACTATATCGTCGCTAAACCTAAGAAAACAGGTAAAATTTTTAAGGAGGAGAGCAACAAAACACCTTTATTGAGCTTTTCGCGAAACTTTTTATAAATTATTTTTTTACACATATGAAAACAAAACTCCAAACTTTCTATTTATAAAAGAATTACTTCCATAAAACTTAGCCAAGAGACAAAATATAGCCCTACTTTAGGTGCACCAGAAATAGTTTTTGTTAACAATATCTAATTTCTTAGGCGCAGTCAAAGTTAAAAAAAAGTGATTTTTCACAACTCTCCTAGGCTTTAGTCGTACTAATTTTAAATAAAATTGACCAAAAAAATTGTTTTTTTATTAAGTAAAATTTATAATAATTATTAAGGAATTTTTATTATTTTTTTTATTATTTCTATAAATTATAAATTTTTAAATGGAAATCTAATTTCTAATAATAATTATTAAAGTCCTCTTGTTTTTTTATTGATATATTCACGCACACTTAAAATTCATTTCAATAGCAGCATTATTTAGACTAAAAATTAATACTTTTATAAATCAACAAGATATTTTTAGATATTTGTATAAAATAAATATCCAACCACCAAAAACCAATACTCACAAGATAGATATATCTAGCAATGCAAGAATATTTTCACTGCTAATAGCAGCAAAATCAACAAGATATTTTTAGATAGATATATCTGGAAATGCAAGATATTTTTAAACAGATATATCTGGCAATGCAAGATATTTTTAAACAGATATATCTAGCAATGCAAGATATTTTTAAACAGATATATCTGGCAATGCAAGATATTTTTAAACAGATATATCTAGCAATACAAGATATTTTTAAACAGATATATCTAGCAATGCAAGATATTTTTAGAAAAATATATATTTTAAGAAAGCTGCTAAAAATATACAACACAACAGAAATATCATTTTCGTATATATCGTACACAGACAGCTATTTTTATCTAGCATATTGTTTAATATCCAAGCGTTGGATATTTTTCAATAGCCGCTATAAATCAAAAAATTTATATATGCTAGATATTTATTTCTGTTGATATTAGCTAGCATGTTGTTAAATATCACAACGTGTTTACTATTTTTAGATATCTTTCATGAAAATTATCAAATATTGGATATTTTTGGATGCTGTCAGCAGTTTTTTTAAACCCTGTGTTAAACAAGTGTACATAATTCTCTTCGTGTACAATATAAATTATTGGAAATGACAGTGCTTTTAATATGAACAAGTTTTTTTTTGTTTTTAGCAATTTTCATATAAAGTTACCAACATTGAAATTTTAAAGTGAATACACTGAACCAAAAACAACTGTGAAATCAACTAAAATCCATATTAAATTGATGAATGGGTGATCACTATACAACTAACAAAACCTGTACATCAATTTATCCCTGCTGTTAGGTTAAAAACTACTTACGAATTTTAGGTTGATGGACCATTTTGGTCCATACCTAATTTTTCAGAAAAAAACGACCATAAACCATTTTTTATAACTATTTCCATTCAGTATTTCGAAAACGCAATACTAACTCTAAAAAATATATTTCTATGCTCAAGAAATATTTTGGGCTATTCATTAAACGTTGAATGTTTATTACTATAGTAATTGTCATAACAATTTTATTTGAAAACCAATTGCAAAACTGATAAATACAAAACTAAAAATTATATTTGGGGTTCTCCTAATTTCATTTGGTTGTACCATCAAATCATTAATTTATATTACTGCTGCTATTCAGTTATTTTTGTGATTTACCTAGTTTCATTTAGTCATGCTAATATAAATATATCAACTATTCGCATTACTTTCACTTCAGCTTCAGTTTAGCTTGTGTTTTCTTAGTTTTTTGATAAAATGTAAAATCGGCTTACATAATTTGGACTCTAATGCTATTGCTAAAACTGTAAACGAAAGTGACTCGGATATTTCAATTTCGATGAAAATATCTAATACGAAAATACAGAAGCAAGTGATTCTGATACAGAAAATGAAAGAGATGTGCCTGCAGCTGGCACTATGGAGCCATTGTATATTGCAAACAATAATATGCAATGGAGTGCAAATCTATTATCCTGTCCCATTGCAACTACTGCTGAGAATATTATCTCAACACAGCCAGTATCAACACGATTTGATATGTGGTTGTTTGTCGACTCTAAATTAGGTTATGTATGACATCCTTAGAAAAGCCAAGGAAAGCGTGTCGCATTGGATTTAACTAAAGGTTTTATTTAATTAATTCATATTTTATCGATTTATTATTAATTTTTAGACTTATATTTCATTATTTTTTATATTTCACCAATTTCAAAATTTTTTAAGCAATATACACGCGGAAAAAAACAGGTGGAACTTTATCTAAGTGCTATGTAATTATATTCCAAGTAAGTTTTATAATTTTCTAGCAAAATATATGTAATTATTATATTTTACAAAAAAATTTTCATATTTTACTAGAACTTTGTAAAACTAACTTAAAAATTATGTAGTTATATAATTACATAGCTCTTAGGTAATATTCCCCCTGTTTTTTTCTGTGTGTACATATAAATATAATATACATATATAAGACATATTACTTTTTTATAATGAATTTGATAAAATATAAAATTGAAAATATAATATAGCACATACTCAAAACTCTTTATTTAAAACACATGAACCATTTTATATACAAAAAAATATAACTTAATTTATTTAAATTAATAATTCAAATACATTTCATTATAAAACTGTCATTAATAGTTTGCCTAAAACAAAATAACAAAAAGACGGAAAATATATAAACTAATGACATAAATTTAAATGTACGATTTAATTGAGAACAATCAAAATTATATAAAATTAATAAATCTTCAATTAGCAATTCGCTACAAGTCACTGAATTTGTTAATTATCTATATTTTGAAAAACAAAAACACTTAATGTTAATTTATTTATATTTCCACCAATTACAAATGGCCCACACATGCACACATGCTAGCACGAGTAATGACGTGACAAAACTAACCTCACTAAACTTTTTTCCACAGATTTAATACTTTTTTTTTTCAAATTGAAGAAAAATTATATCAAATTTACTTTTTACACCTTTTTACAAAATTTTTTAGAGTTAACAAATTAAATTTTGTTAAAAAATTAACAAAAAATTATCAAAACAACAATTGTTTCGTAGGGTATTATTGCCGACAATAAGTATGTTCATTTAAAAAAAAATTGTGGATTTCACAAAAACACACATTAAATAAAAAGATATTCTTTTAACAATTCGTTTCATCAAAAAGTAACAAAATTTTTATGTTGATTTCACTTACGACTTTTGGTTCAGTGTATTATTATAATATACTGCGCAGCAAAACCTTGGTAACTACTATGCATATTACCTGGTAATATATAAAACGCTTACCCTTGCATTACCTTGAACCCTTACATCTTACCCTTGCATTTGTTTGGCTGTTTTATTGGTATAAATAATTCGTTTTTCTAGAAAATTTTAGAAATCCTATTTTTTGTTCAAAACCCGTGAATTTAAATTTAATATTCGGTTAAAAAAATTAAAATTTAACAAAATGCTTTTAAAAACTGCTTACCTGTAAGTTCAGAATAACAAGTTACTAGGTAAGGAGTTACATCGATGGACATGCGCTTGTTAAAATAATAGGTCTAGTAATAGACGAGTAAAAAGGTTAAAGTCGGGCATGCCGACTATACAATACCCTACACCAGTCTGGTGTATTGTTTGGATCCGAAATTCGAATGGGTTAAAATGGGGCTTATGTCAAAATTTTCTATAATGTGAGTCAGCGCACCAAATTTCAATAAAATATCTTAATATTTGCGACCTGCAGTTTGTAACCAAGCCAATTTTGGGGGGACCCTTATATGGGCACTAGTTCTAAACATGGACCGATGTTCACTAAAATCAATAGGCTTCGTCCTTGGGCCAACATAGGTCTATGTACCAAATTTCATTCAAATATCTTAATATTTGCGACCTGCAGCGTATAAACAGTATAATTTTGGTAGGACCCTTATATGGGCACTAGGTCTAAACATAGACCGATCTTCACCAAAATCAATAGGCTGCGTTATTGGGGCAATATAGGTCTGTGTATCAAATTTCATCAAAATATCTTAATATTTGCGACCTGCAGCGTATAAAATTTATAATTTTGGTAGGACCCTTATATGGCCACTAGGTCTAAACATGGACCGATGTTCACCAAAATCAATAGGCTGCGGTATTGGGCCAATGTAGGTCTGTGTACCAAATTTCATCAAAATATCTTAATATTTACGACCTGCAGCGTATAAACAGTATAATTTTGATAGGACCCTTATATGGGCACTAGGTCTAAACACGGACCAATGTTCACCAAAATAAATAGGCTGCATTATTGGGCCAATATAGGTCTGTGTACCAAATTTCATAAAAATATCTTAATATTTGCGACCTGCAGCGTATAAACAGTATAATTTTGGTAGGACCCTTATATGGGCACTAGGTCTAAACATGGACCGATGTTCACCGAAATCAAAAGGCTGCATTACTGGGCCAATATAGGTCTGTGTAGCAAATTTCATCAAAATATCTTAATATTTACGACCTGCAGCATATAAACAGTATAATTTTGGTAGGACCCTTATATGGGCACTAGGTCTAAACATGGACCGATGTTCAAAAAAATCAAACTTGTTCGTCCATGGGCCAACATAGGTCTGCGTACCAAATTTCATCAAAATATCTTAATAGTTGCGACCTGTAGAGTGCGCACAAGATTGCATGGACAGACAGACAGACGGACGGACAGACGGACATCGTTAAATCGAAATAAAAAAAAATTCTGAACCGATCGGTATACTATAAGGTGGGTCTACGACCAATATTTTTTGGTGTTACAAACATCAGCACAAACTTATAATACCCTGACCACATAGTGGTGTAGGGTATAAAAAGTAAGAGCTTCATTACAAAATGCTTATTTTTATAACCAAAACTTATAAAACAAATTTTCACAAAATTTTTTAATAAAATTATGTAATTTTTAGTTTAATAGTCAATATCATACATGGGACTAATTTATTAGGTGGATTAATTAATTGATGATTTCATTACCATTTCATTGATATCAAGGTTGGCAAACGTTTCATAAAGTTAGTGATAAGTGATAACGTTATTTCAACAGTATTTCGTTAGGTTATTTTAAGGTTATCGGTATTTTAAGTTATATCGTTAAGGTATTTTAGGGTTAACGGTATTTTAAGTTATTTCGTTAGGGTATTTTAAGGTTATCGGTATTTTACGTTATTTCGTAGTATATTTTAAAGATATCATGTTATTATTTTTACCCTTATTAATAACTTATTATATAACACAATATCAGTATTATTTTAAAGCCTCCAAATAAGCAGTGATATATCTCTATATCGGTAACTCATAATTTCATACCTCCCACATAAGTATTGATGTATCAAAATATAAGTAACGTATTACTTTAGGTTTATAAATAAAACCAAGGTTAAGGGGTACTCATTGCCAGGCAGTGCTTGAAAAAGGTCTAATCCATTACCAAGGTTTTCCTGGGTGGTTTTGTGCGTTCCCGGTATTATGAGCATTTTTACCATTTTTTGAGATAATTATTTGTTTATTCTCATTTTACCAAACTTAACCCAAAATTTCGTTGAACTACGGTCAAACTCATACAAACTTATTTTTTTTAATTTAATTTTTAGAGAAAAAAAAACTAATTCTATTTCGTTAGGGTATTTTAGGGTTAACGGTATTTTAAGTTATATCGTTAGGGTATTTTAAGGTTATCGATATTTTAATTTATTTCGTTAGGGTATTTTAAGGTTAACGGTATTATAAGTTATTTCATTAGTGGTATTTTAGGGTTAAAAATGGTTTGTTGAAAGGGTTTTGAATCGTTAACGGTATTTTACGGTTAGTGTTTGCCAACCATGATTGATATCAATTGTAATGAAATTATTTTCATTACCATTTTTTTAATTAATGGTAATGATTCTAAAAATTAATTTCATTGATTAATGACAATGATTTTAAATTTCATTACCATTGATAATGAATAAATTAAAAAAAATAATTGCCATTGACAGAAAAACGTAAAAATGGAGTAAAACTCGCTGAAATCGAAGATGGAAAATGCTCATTCAGGCTCATGATCATTTGAAATTAAATACTAAGTACTTTCCATTCCATTTTTATTTGAAGGGTAAGTTTTGGCACACACATGTGGCCACATCCACATGTGAAAGAATTATGTGCCTTACCACTTGGCACATCTACATATAAAATGTGCCATGTGAAAATATCTTAGGCACATCACATGTGCCAAGACGAAAACCTGATGTGCCCGGCACATTTAAATGTAAAATGTGCCAGATGTATTGGCACATTCCACATATAAAAAGGCGAATGTGGCCACATGTGGGGCACAAGTGCCCAAATATATTTACAAAATGTACCATAAAAAAGAGTACAATTTTTCAAAAAAAAAGTACAATTTTTCAAAAAAAAGTAAAAGTAAAAAGGATGCCAACTTAGTGCTTTTCGCGCTAAATCTGGTGCTTTTTGATGTGCCAAAACGCGAAAAATATTAATGAAACGCGTTACTGAAAAAAGCGCTAAATTGGTGCTTTTTGTAAATTTATTTAGCGCGTTTTGCGCTTTTTGCACATTTTTTGTGTTTTATTGTTGTTATAGCAATATCAGGAAATCTATCAATATTTGTTGTTATTTCAATAAAGATAAATTAAAATATCAAGGGAAAGTTGTAAATGGCATGCTATTCGAGCTGAATGTTGTTTTTTTGATGTGTCAAAACGCAAAAATGTTCACTTTTGTATATTTAAAAAAATACTTAGTTATGGTGTAACGATCTATACTCCTCATGGCCCTACTTCGTTGGAGACCCGCGCTACCTATGATTCCGGCCGTGGTGATCTTGTGTTGGGGTGGTGATCTTGTCTCCGCAGAATTAAGTTGAGAATCAGTTAAAAAAATAAAATAAAAAATTAGGTAGCTAATCCTAATATCGACCCAAAAAAAAAATAACTAAAGAAAGCAAAGAGTATACATAATAAAGAGATTGGGGGACTCTCTATCACTGAGAAAGCATTTGTTTTATTATGTGCCTTGGAACAGGAACATACTCAAACCAATATCACCCAGCAAACATGGCAATACGAAGAAGATTCTCCGAACATATCACCAGGAAGAAAACATTTATTGCCGGCAATATCAATTTCGTATTCCGGAAGTTTCCTCCGTCGGAAACAACTGTTACACTAAAACAATACTTCCACGCAATATGAAAGCAATAACTCATATGGAAGATAAAATCGATATCGCTAAATAAACTCCCGGTACAATAAAAAAAACGATTTAATTTTTTCATAATTAAATTTAAGCCTGAAAAACAATATCTGCATACATAATCCATTGACCAACTTATAAATTATCTTCATTTCATTTCATTTAGCCGATTTTTCCCGCGCAATTAATCTTAACTTTTCACGAGTTTATTTCCTATATATCTTTCGATTGTTTTTGTACAAATTTATTTTTAATTTTTTCCAAATTGATAAAAGATTTCAAACAAATTTGCTTTATCCAATGGCCTTGCAACTGTCTCAATATTTTTTATTTGAAAAAATATTATGCGGCTTGGAACAGGAACGAACTCCGACTGGTTAATCAGGGATGGAAAAGGCTCACTTAATCGGGCTCTTATACCAAAAAATGTTAGATCGCTCTTACATATTTAAAAATGTAAGTAACTAAAAAATAGCTTCCTCTTTGGCTCGTTAAAAAAAAATCAAAATTAAATATTTAGATATTAGCAAATATTAGCACAAATTGCAAAAAAAACATTTGCAAAAAGATTACTGATTACCTCTTTTAATTCATTTTCTATACCATAAAGCCTTTTTCGAATTCCGCCTTTATTTTGGAACTTTTTAAGTGCGGGTTTTTTAAATCTATAACCTAGGGATTAAATTTTTGTTCCATAAAGTCTTTTTTCAAATTCCGCTATTATTTTGCAATTTTTTACGTACGTTTTTTTTAATTTATAATCTAGGGGCTATAATAAAAAATGAAAAATGTGTAGACAACACAATAAAAAAATATAAACCAAAATACATAACCGAATCTGCCAACTGGATCTTATACCAAAACCATTGCGACAATAACTTGTCTAAAATTAAAACATCTACGAACATAAACCAACAAGCAGCATCCGTAGTTAAATGTATTAGATCCGCAGCAAATGTAAGCATACCCCAAACGATGAAAAAGGCATACAGACCCCGGGTGGTATGGTGGAACGCTAATTTGGAAATATTGAGAAACCAAAAACAAAACCTTTGGCATAGTTTTAAAAGAATAAGAACCGATGCAAACTTTATCTTATACAAAAAACACAACGCCATGTTTAGAAGAGCTGTAAAAGAAAGCAAAGCAGCTTGCATTCGGAAATTTACATCCAACATCAACCCCACGTCTTCGTCACAACGTATCTGGAACGATATTAAGCTTATTAGTGGTGGCAAACGACCAAACACAATAAAATACTTAAAATCTGAATCTAGTATGCTTTCATCTCCGATTGATATTGCCAATTGCTTCGCAAATCACTGGTCAACTTTATCAGATGATTCAAATTTCTCTCCAAACTTCCAACTTAATAAATCCAACGCCTTGAACCACATATATAATCTACAGAATTGCAATAAATTTGCAAAAAAAATAGAAACCCCAATAAACATGGTAGAAATTGAAGACGCTTTACATTCGGCTAAAGGAAAAACCCCAGGTGACGATCGAATCTCGTATCCGATGTTAAAAAATCTAACTATGTCCACAAAAAAGCACCTCCTCTCAATTTACAATAATATTTTTTCATCCAACGTTTACCCTCAAGCTTGGAAAACCGCAGCCGTCGTGCCGATCCCCAAGCCAAATAAAGACCATTCTTCGGTTAATGGATACAGGCCAATTTCTCTATTACCGTGTATTAGTAAAACTTTGGAAAAAATAATTTCCAGAAGAATAATGTGGTTTTTAAAAGCCAACAATTTCATCACACCTAATCAGGTAGCTTTCATGAAAAAACAAGGTACAGACGATGTTCTCTTATATCTCCAACATTTTATCTCCAGAGCACTATCGAGCAAAAATCATATAAACATTCTTTCTACCGATTTCGAAAGAGCCTTCGACCGCATCGGAATTCATGTTATATTGCAACAACTAACAGAGTGGAAAATTGGAAAAAAAAATGTATTCAATCATTAAAAGTTTTTTAAGCAACCGAAAATTCAACGTACGAATAAACGGTCATCAATCAAGTACTTATCCACTACATAATGGCATGCCTCAGGGATCGCCATTATCAGTCGTATTATTTGTAATCGCTTTTAATCAGTTTAGCAAAATTATATCCACCCAAAAGCATATTGAAAAAAGTTAAAGACAGTTTTTCAAAATTGCTTGAAGATATAGATAATTGGACCCTATTATCAGGTACTAAACTCTCCATTGAAAAATGCAATATACTACACATTTGCAAAAACAAAGCTGTAACACTTTCGACGTCGAATACAAAAACATAAAAATAAAACAAGTTGACAACCTTCGTATCTTGGGTGTTGTTTTTGACAAAAGCTTCACATTCAGAGAACACTGTTTACAGCTCAGAAAAAATCTAAATTCTAGATTAAACATTATAAAATACTTAACATCCAAATATTTCATGATAAACATCTCAACAATGATTAACATAACTAGATCCCTTGTACTCTCTAAAATCGATTATGCTCTTCCAATATATGGGTTGTGCGCACCTTCCCATATCAATTTTATTAAAGCACCCTACCATGCTGCAATTCGTTGTAGTATAGGAGCTCTCCGGACAAGTCCAATAACAAATATATTGGCCGAAGCCGGCATGCCCTCCATCGAAGATCGGATTTCACTCCTAACATACAAGTTAATTCCAAAACTATTCATTTGTCACAATAAGATATTATATGAAGAAGTATCAAAAGCGATTAAGCACAAAAGGACGCCAAGGATCAAATCAACTATAGTCAGATGCATAAACTTTTCACGTAACCTTGATTTGCAGCTTCGCCCAATACAGCTTAAACAATCTCCAGAACCCCCATGGAGTTTATAAAAGACATCTTTTATCCTATCAATGGTAGACCTCCCCAAAAGTACTACGCCATCAATAGTTTACAAACAAACATTTCACAACATAACCAATCAGTTTGCTGGATGTAACTGGAATCTTTTATTTACCGACGGCTCTAAATCGAGTGATTCCACAACATTTGCAGTTGTTCAACAAGATGGAAAACTTTTAACATCTGGATGTATTAATAACTACTGTTCAAACTTCACAGCTGAAGCAATTGCTATTTTTTTCGCTGCTCAATTCGCTGCCAAAAACCAATCGAAATACATAATTTTTACTGATAGTCTTTCATCTATTGGCGCGATACAAAACTCCTTATATAACTCTCCCTTAATAAATAAAATTAGAAACATCCTCAACAAACATTCAAATAAAATAAAACTTATGTGGGTCCCATCGCACGTCGGTATCCTTGGCAACGAGTATGCTGACGCAGCAGCTACTGAAGCTAAGCGAAGACCATTAATAAAGCACCCCACATGGGAATACCGCGATTTAATCAACATAATTCTTTCGCATTTTGAGTCCTCATACGCCCAAAAATGGACTGACTACCAGCATGACTACAAAAAAGTTAATCCTGATGGGAAAAAGGCAATATACCCCAAAACCTGTCCAAGAAATGAAACCAGAACCATAGTCCGCCTAAGAATTGGTCACTGCAATTTTTCACACAAATACCTATTGGACAAAACTGCAGCACCTCGTTGTTCAACCTGCAATGCACAACTTACTGTTACACATGTTCTAGATGAGTGCATTATTTACAGCTCTTCCCGAACTAAAATTTTCGGATTTATGACACCTTCAGATCTCTTAAGAAATACCTGTGATAATAATATAAAACTAATTTGTAAATTCATATTGGAAAATAACCTTCAAAGGATAATTTAACGTATTTACTAAAACAGCGGAGTCGAAAGCCATTGCAGCTAGTATTCCTCTCCTAGATTAGTTACTATAATTATATTATTGTAATTAATATTAAATTAATAAATAAATAAACAAAAAATAAAAATTTGATACGGAGTTCTGCCTATTGTCTGGTGTATACTATTGCGAAGGGCGCAATTTACACTTGATATATACTTATCCCAATCCCTCTGGTCATTTCTCACGTACGATCGCAAAGCCTCATTTATCGATCGGTTTACACGTTCGCTAGCATTGGCTTGAGGACTATATACCGCTGTTAACATATGATTTACTCCATCCCAGGAAAATTTTTTACAATCGGTAGCCAATCACACCCATTCTACAACTGGTTCCACTGCAACTGATTCCATGGAACTGGTTCCGGAACCAGTTCCTGGGATCCTATATGGAAGTTGTGGGTGACGTAGAATCAGTTCAAGAACTAGTTCCAGCACCGATTCTAGAGCAACCGGTTACACTTTGGAGCCATAGAAGGGGTTGCTTTTGGGACAATTTCAAATAAAAAGAATCGGTGTTAGAATCGACACTAGAAGGGGTTGTGAATGAAAAGTAGCTATTGCACAACCGATTCTTTGGAACAGAAAATTTTCCTGGGATGTTTATCTAAAAACTTTTAAAATTCCTTACTCTTAAATTGTGATCCATTATCTGAGACAACGATCTCGGGCACGCCGTAGCAATTGAAGATTTCAGTCCAAAGAAATTCAATAATATTCTTTGAAACTAACTTCCTCAAACGTAACTTTTGAAACGTAAATTTGGAAAAATGGTCAAGTACAATCAAAATGCCTGTATTACCATTTTTTGTTCTTGGAAGAGGTCCTATATGTCAATATATAATCTCTGAAAAGGTCGATCCGTTTTCACCATCTGTCCAAATGGGGGTCTCAAGTTAGTTGTCGGCGTCTTTGATGTCCTACATAACTCACAATTTATAATGTATTCTTTAACGTCCGTCACCAGTCGTGGCCAGTAGAAATGTCGTCTAATTCTCTCCAAAGTCTTACCTATGCCACCATGAGCCGAAGTCGGGATATCATGAGCAGAATAGATAACGTCATATCGTAGTTCTGTTGGTACAAAAAGTTTCCACATATTCGATTCATCCGCCTGTTCTAAAGAAAAATCTGTCCGTTTGTATATGTATTTTTCAATTACTCTATAGTCCGGTAGTCCAGAATTTTCAAAGTCGTCTCGTAATTTAGTGTACTCGTCAGAATCAAAAGCATTTGCGTCTAGATCTATTAAAGGATATGTTTCTACCTCCACTGAATCTACAAAATCCTCGCCTTCATGTACGCCAGACAAAGTGTCAGGTACGATATTTTCCTTTCCACTCCGATGCTCTATAGAAAAATTAAAACCTTGGAGTTTCAAAGACCACCTGGCAAGACGCCCTGACAGCCCCTTTGTCCCATTAGCCACTTGAGGCTCGCATGGTCCGTTACCACTTTAAACTCCTGGCCCTCAATATAAGGTCTGAATTTCTTTATTGCAATAACCACGGCCAAACATTCCAATTCCGTGATGGTATAATTACGCTGAGCTTTATTTAGTTTTTGTGACATAAATGCTATTGATTTTCATTCTTCGTCTTCATTCTTCTGTGCTAATACTGCTCCCACCCCATAAGTACTAGCATCGCACTGCAGCATAAACGGCTTCGAGTAATCCGGGTGGATCAATAGAGGGGCAGAAATCAGTTCTTTCTTCAATTTGTCAAAAGCTCCTTGAGCTTCGTCGGTCCAACCAAGGTCTTTTTCTTTGTCAAAAGTTCAGTCAGTGGAAAAGTTGTAGTCGAATAGTCTTGTATGAATCGTCTGTACCAACCACCCGAGAAAAAAAATTATATATAATCATATATGGCATATATTACAATATATAATTATACATGTCGTTATGTATATCCATATATAATTATATATGACGTTTTTTCACAAAATTTTTCCTTATATTATGCCATATATAATTTCATCTAATTAGATATTGGCCTTCATAATATTAGATATGGCATATATAATTATATATTACATGACATGGTTGATCTTATTGCATATATAGTTATATATAGAACTATATCTTAATATATATGTTGGCATTTTAGCAATATATAATTATATATGGTATCATTTAAACAATATATAATTATATATGGTGACAGTTAAACTAGATATTATCATATATGGTGCCATTTAAACAATATATGGTCATATATGGTACCTCATAAACCAAATCTTTAATTCAGTTCCAGATATGATAATATATGGTACTATATATAGTGCGATATATATTTATATATGGTGTTATTTAAGCTATATATTATCATATATGGTGCCATTCAAACCATATATTATCATATATGGTGCCATTCAAACCATATATTATCATATATGGTGCAATTTCAACAATATATGCCCATATATGGTACCTCATGAACAATATTTTTAATACAGTTCCACATATGATAATATATGCTACCATATATAGTGCCATATATATTTACATATGGTGTTATGTAAGCAATATATTACCATATATGGTGCCATTTAAACCATATATTGTCATATATGGTGCCATTTCAACAATATATGCTCATATATGGTACCTGATGAACGACATTTTAATACAGATGCAGATATGATAATATATGCTACCATATATAGTCCCATATATATTGATATATGGTGTCATTTAAACAATATTAATATATAGACATATATGGTATCATTTAAACAATATATTGTCATATATGGCACAATTTAAACAATATATCGTCAAATTTGGTACCACATCAACATTTTGAATACAATTCCATATATGGTTTAATTTGAATAATGTATGTTACTTCATTAACAATATTTATAATACAGTGTCATATATTGTAATATATGTATATCATTCAATATATATTGATGTATGGTAATGGTACAATAATTCCAATATCAGTTGAGATACAATTTGTGGGTCCATATCAACAATTTGTTCACGTACATTCAACATATATATATGTACATTTAAGTTATAATTTATAAACACTTTATAAAGTTAAATAGTTCCATAAACCTCGTCTAACTGTATAGAATGTTTATGAATATACGATTTAATATATAATAATTACAACTACAAATTGGTGCCATTATCTAAAATTCAATTTAATGTTAACTTATAATAAAATAAAAATGTATTTCCTAAAAATAAAAATATAGTGTTAATTAATGTTAATATACAATGCTGGCAAACCGTTGGCGATGGTCGGTTATACGTTGGCAGAACGTTGCATTAACTATCTTGGCAAAAAAATAGATTTCAAAAAACATTTTTGAAAAAATTGATAAAACTTTTTTTAATATTTGCTTTTAAAAACATGAAATTTAACCCAGTCCACCAGATTGTCAGCCAAGACCTCTACACTCTAATCTAACGAGACTTGTTATAAATGTGTGATAGCTACAAATTAAATGAATGATAAAAGCATTTCGAGCTAACTTATAAGCATCGAAAAAAGGTATTCCAGAAATTATTAAAAGTATTTTAGAAAAATTTAATTGTATATCACAAAATATTATTTGCACTTCAGAAACTACAATATTACGCAAATTTAATTATTTATTTATTTAGTTGTGTCCAGAAATAATGAAATCTATTTCAGAATTTCATAGCTAATAGAGAAAATTTTCTCAAATACATTTCATAATTTCGGAAATACGATTGATAATTTCTGAAATACAGTTTGATAATTTCTGAAATACAGTTGTGAATTTCGGAAATACAATTAATAATTTCTGAAACACAATTGATAAAACCAAACAGTATACATAATAAAGAGATTGGGGGACTCTCTATCACTGAGAAAGCATTTGTTCTATTATGTGCCTTGGAACAGGAACATACTCAAACAAATATCACCCAACAAACATGGCAACACGAAGAATATTCTCCGAACATATCGCCAGGAAGAATACATTTATTGCCGGCAATATCAATTTCGTATTCCGGAAGTTTCCTCCGTCGGAAACAACTGTTACACTAAAACAATACTTTCAGGCAATATGAAAGCAATAACTCATATGGAAGATAAAAGGGATATCGCTAAATAAACTCCCAGTACAATAAAAAAACAATTTAATTTTTTCATTATTAAATTTAAGCCTGAAAAACAATATCTGCATATATAATCCATTGACCAACTTATAAATTATTTTGATTTCATCTTAGCCGATTTTTCCCGCGCAATTAATCTTAACTTTTCACGAGATTATTTCCTATATATCTTTTGATTGTTTTTGTACAAATTTAGTTTTAATTTTTTCCAAATTGATAAAAGATTTCAAACAAATTTGCTTTATCTTCCAAATGATACAAAGATGATATTGCCGAAATATTGTCATAAAAAGTATTGACAAAAGATAAAATTTTTGAATTACTTTTTTCCAAATATCGTCGAATTATCTTCCAAGTGATAAAAGGAAGACAATTTCAAAGTAAATACTACTTGATTATTTTCATTCAAATGAAATATCTTCTTGGAAGGTATCTTTTAAATGTTTGCAGGGTCATTATGTGCACTCTTTGTAAGACTCAAAACATCGATTGTAACCAGGAATGGAAAATAATAATTTAGTTATAAAAATCAAGAATCGAACTATACTATGGAATTATATTATTCCAACAGTATTATAAGGCTATATTATTATTGTATATATTTATTATTATTATTATTTTTATGAATTTTAAACAACCCATACGTTAAAAATTGCAAAATAATATCGGAATACGAAAAAAGGCTTTGGGGTTCAAAAAATTAATTAAAAGATTTACATTCTGCAAACGATGCCAAAATTTTCTTTTTTGCAACTAACCACCAAACTTTGTTTTATGAAATGGGCATTATACTCCGTAGATTATAAATTTAAAAAACCGCACTAAAAAAATTGCAAAATAATAGAGGAACGCGAAAAAAGACTTTGTGGTAGAAAAAAATAATTAAAAAACGCAATCAGCGATTAACAGTCTGCAAATGAATACAATGACGCAAACATTTTCGTTTTTGCAAATATTTTTTTCGCGATTTATTTTTTTTTTGTTTTTGCAAACTAAGCACCAAACTTTTGTGTATAAAATTGGTACTTTAGACCCTAGATTATAAATTAAAAAAAACACACTTAAAAAATTGCAAAATAATCGCGGAAAGCGAAAAAAGGCTTTATGGTACAAAAAATTAATTAAAAAACTTAATCAGCGATTTATATTCTGCAAACAAATATATTGATGAAAAAATTTATCCTTTTCGCAAATTTTGATTTTCGCGATTTTTTTTTGCAACTAGCCACCAAACTTTGTTGTATGAAATGTGTATTATAGTCCCTAGATTATAAATTAAAAAGAAACGTACTTAAAAAATTGCAAAATAAAAGCGGAACGCGAAAAAAGACTTTGTGGTACAAAAAATTAATTAGGAAACGTAATCAGCGATTTAGATTCTACAAACAAATATATTGATGCAACAATTTTCCTTTTTGCAAATTTTATTTTTCGCGATTTTTTTTGCAACTAGCCACCAAACTTTGTTGTCTGAAATGTGTATTATAGCCCCTAGATTATAAATTAAAACAAAACGCAGGTAAAGAATTGCAAAATAATAGCGGAATTTGAAAAAAGGCTTTATGGTACAAAAATTTAATCCCCAGGTTATATATTTAAAAAAACCGCACTTAAAAATTGCAAAATAACGGCGGAATTCGAAAAAGGCTTTATGGTACAGGAAATGAATTAAAAGAGGTAATCAGCAATCGACATTCTGCAAGCGAATATATTGTTGAAAAAATTTCGCTTTTTGCAAATGTTTTTTTTTTCGCAATTTGTGCTAATATTTGCTAATATCTAAATATTTAATTTTTATGTTTTTTAACGAGCCAAAGAGAAAGCTATTTTTTAGTTACTTACATTTTTAAATATGTAAGAGCGATCGAACATTTTTTGGTATAAGAGCCCGATTAAGTGAGCCTTTTCCATCCCTGATTAACCAGTCGGAGTTCGTTCCTGTTCCAAGCCGCCTAATATTTTTTCAAATAAAAAATATTGAGAGAGTTGCAAGGCCTTTGATAAAACTGAACTTCAATTGACTAGTTCTGAAATACAATTCATAAATGTGAAAAATAATTGATGAGTTCTGAAACACAATTGATAAAACTGAAATTCAATTGATTATTTCTGAAATACAATTGATAAATCTTAAAACAATTAATACAATTGGAAATGGTGTAGAGCGTCAAAAAGATGTAAATAAAATTATTTTATTCAAAGATTTCAATTTAATAAAAAAATAAATATATAATTTTATAAAAAAATTTATAGAAAAAAAAAATTTAATTTTATAAAAAGAAATTAATTTTGTAAAAGAAATGCATATTGAACTCGTTACCTTCTGAGTTTAAACCTTATTTTAACAAAATATTGTAATTTTTATACAATCAGTGCTCTGCCAGTCTATTATTTTTTGAACAGTTGGGAATATATGTCTGGGATCTTATTTAATCCCAAATAAATGGAGATCTTACGTAGTACCCAAATATAATGCGGCATCTAATTTTATCTGT
The DNA here is from genome assembly GCA_949987735.1 of Leucophora obtusa. Lineage (NCBI taxonomy): Eukaryota > Metazoa > Arthropoda > Insecta > Diptera > Anthomyiidae > Leucophora > Leucophora obtusa. The sequence continues at coordinate 156,256,596 of OX465295.1, read as the reverse complement.
AATTTTTATGGATACTTTTAGATGTCAATCCCCAAATATATTGCTGTTTCTAATTCGATCTGCCATTTTAATACCGAAAAAAATTGCTGGATCTAATTCGATCTGGCATTTTTCGGATCAAATTAGATCTAAGTTTATCCACAAATATATAGCTGGATCTAATTCGATCTGCCATTTTTCGGATCAAATTAGGTCTTACTAAATCCCAAAATATATTGCTGAATCTAATTTTATCTGCCAATTTTCTATTCAATTTATATCCAAGTTTATCCACAAATATATTGCTGAATCTAATTCGATGTGCCATTTTTCGGATCAAATTAGATCTAAGTTAATCCACAAATATATTGCTGGATCTAATTTGATCTGCCATTTTTCAGATCAATTTATATCTAAGTTTATCCACAAATATATTGCTGGATCTAATTCGATGTGCCATTTTTCGGATCAAATTAGATCTAAGTTTATCCCCAAATATATAGCTAGATCTAATTCGATCTGCCACTTTTTCGGATCAAATTAGATATACGTTTATCTACAAATATATTGCGGGATCTAATTTGATCTGCCAAAATTGAGATCAAATTAGATCTAAGTTTATCCCCAAATATATAGCTGGATCTAATTGGATCCGCCATTTTTCGGATCAAATTAGATCTAAAAATATCCGCAAATATATAGCTGGATCCGCCAATTTTCGGATCAAAATAGATCTAGGTTTATCCCCAAAGATATCACTGGACTTCCCAATTTTGAGATATAACTTGATCTTAGTTTATCCCCATATATACAATGGGATCTAATACGATATGATTGGATACACCCAATTTTGAGATCTAATTGGATCAGCTAGATATTACAGCAGATCTTAAACAATATCAAATTGGATATAATTAGATATTGCGCGAGATTAATTTTTTTTACTCGGGCAGTCATTCCTAAAAATCTTCGGAGGTGTTTAATCGATTTTGGTACAGGGAAGTCTTGTATGGCTCTAACTTTGTCCTCATCGGCTTGCAACGTGTCATTTCCCACCACGTAGCCAAGATATTTAACTTTTGACAACCCGAGTAAAAAAAATTATATATAATCATATGTGGCATATATTACAATATATAATTAGACATGTGGTTATGTATATCCATATATAATTATATATGACGTTTTTTCCGAAAAATTTTCATTATATTATGCCATATATAATTTCATCTAATTAGATATCGGCCTTCATAATATTAGATATGGCATATATAATTATATATTACATAACATGGTTGATCTTATTGCATATATAGTTATATATAGAACTATATCTTAATATATATGGTGGCATTTTAGCAATATATAATTATATATGGTATCATTTAAACAATATATAATTATATATGGTGACAGTTAAACTAGATATTATCATATATGGTGCCATTAAAACAATATATGGTCATATATGGTACCTCATAAACAAAATCTTTAATTCAGTTCCAGATATGATAATATATGGTACTATATATAGTGCGATATATATTTATATATGGTGTTATTTAAGCTATATATTATCATATATGGTGCCATTCAAACCATATATTATCATATATGGTGCCATTCAAACCATATATTATCATATATGGTACCATTTAAACCATATATTATCATATATGGTGCAATTTCAACAATATATGCCCATATATGGTACCTCATGAACAATATTTTTAATACAGTTCCACATATGATAATATATGCTACCATATATAGTGCCATATATATTTATATATGGTGTTATTTAAGCAATATATTACCATATGTGGTGCCATTTAAACCATATATTATCTTATATGGTGCCATTTCAACAATATATGCTCATATATGGTACCTCATAAACAAAATCTTTAATACAGTTGCAGATATGATAATATATGCCACTAAATCTAGTGCCATATATATTTATATATGGTGTTATTTAAGCAATATATTAGCATATATGGTGCCATTTAAACCATATATTGTCATATATGGTGCCATTTCAACAACATATGCTCATATATGGTACCTGATGAACGACAGTTTTAATACAGATGCAGATATGATAATATATGCTACCATATATAGTACCATATACTTTGATATATCGTATCATTTAAACAACCCGAGGAAAAATAGTTACATATAGTCATATATGTGATTAAGTTATATCTGTATAAATATACAGTTTCATCCGAAGAATGGCCCGAAATATTTTTATCAATTGTTTATCAATTTTTATCTAAATGTATCAGTTTAGATCTGACCTGATTAAAATATGTGTTAATCAGATGAAATTGTATCAGATTTTTGACCTGATACAATTTTATCGGTTTGATCGTAATTGGTTCAATTTTATATAAATAAAATATAATTGTATCCGACATTTACCTTATACAATTGTATCAAAGTTTTAAACTGATATCAGGTCAAAATTGGGATATAACTATATAATTTTGTATACAAATATATCTATTTGGACCTAAACTGATACCATGTAATATAAACCAATAAAATTGTATCAGGTCAAAAATCTGATACAATTTCATCTGATTAACACATAATTTAATCAGGTCAGATCTAAACTGATGCAATTAGATAACAACTGATACAAATAAGAACTGATACAATTTGATCGGGCCATTTTTCGGATCAAATGGTATATGGATGAATCTAAGTTATATATTACCATATAAAGCTCCATATTGGTGCCATTTAAACAATATATTGTCATATATGGTGCCATCATATATGGTAACTCATCAGCAACTACAATATTAACTGTATTTCAGAAGCCATTAATTGTATTTCAGAAATTTTAAATGTATTTTAGAAATTATGAATGTATTTCAGAAATTTATTAATTGTATTTCAGAAATAATCAAATCTATTTCAGAACTTGTTGATGGTTTATCAGAGAAATTTTTCTAGAGAAAAATTTCTAAATTACATTTCATAATTTCTGAAATACAATTGATAATTTCTGAAATACAGTTTGATAATTTCTGAAATACAGTTGTGAATTTCGGAAATACAATTAATAATTTCTGAAATACAATTGATAAAACTGAAATTCAATTGACTAGTTCTGAAATACAATTCATAAATCTGAAAAATAATTGATAAGTTCTGAAATACAATTGATAAAACTGAAATTTAATTGATTATTTCTGAAATACAATTGATAAGTCTTAAAAACAATTGATACAATTGGAAATGGTGTAGAGCGTTAAAAATATGTAAATAAAATTATTTAAAAAAAAAAATTCAATTTAATAAAAAAAATATAATTTTATAAAAACATTTATAGAAAATAAAATTATAATTTTATAAAAAGAAATTCTTTTGAATGGGAGAAATGTTTTTAGTTGATGTGTTATTTTTAAGTAAATGAATGTTATTTTAGTTTGACTCAAGATCATAAATTAATATCACTTTCTGTTTAAATTATTTTCAAATCAAAGAAAGATGATACAATTTTTACAAGTAAATTACAAAGAATAAAAATTATTGAAAAAATTTCGATAAGACCAGCAAGGAGAATGCGCATTTTTATAAAAAAAAAATGCATAGCCGTGAAAGGTATCGAACTCGAGACCTTCTGAGTTTAAACCTTATTTTAACAAAATATTGTAATTTTTATAAAATCAGTGCTCTTCCAGTGTATTATTTTTTGAACTATTGTCAATATCTGTCTGGGATCTTATTTAATCCCAAATAAATGGAGATCTTACGTAGTACCCAAATATAATGCGGGATCTAATTTTAGGTGTCATTTTTCTGGATAGTTTTAGATGTCAATCTCCAAATATATTGCTGTTTCTAATTCGATCTGTAATTTATGGGATAAATTAGGATCCTACCAAATCCCCAAATATATCACTGAATTTAATTCGATCTGAAATTTATCGGAAAAGTTAAGATCTTACGCAATCCCGAAGTATATTACTGGATCTAATTTTATCTGTAATTTTTTGGATAAATTTAGATCTTACTTAATCCCCAAATATATTGCTTGATCTAATTCGATCTTCCATTTTTCGGATCAAATTAGATATAAGTTTATCCACAAATATATTGCCACTTTTTCGGATCAAATTAGATCTAAGTTTATCCACAAATATATTGCTAGATCTAATTAGATCTGCCAAAATTGAGATCAAATTAGATCTATGTTTATCCCTAAATATATTGCTGGATCTAATTCGATCTGCCACTTTTTCGGATCAAATTAGATCTAAGTTTATCCACAAATATATAGCTGGATCTAATTCGATCTGCCATTTTTCGGATCAAATTAGGTCTTACTAAATCCCAAAATATATTGCTGGATTTAATTTGATCTGCCAATTTTCTATTCAATTTATATCCAAGTTTATCCACAAATATATTGCTGGATCTAATTCGATCTGCCATTTTTCGGATAAATTTAGATCTAAGTTAATCCACAAATATATTGCTGGATCTAATTTGATCTGCCATTTTTCAGATCAATTTATATCTAAGTTTATCCACAAATATATTGCTGGATCTAATTCGATGTGCCATTTTTTGGATCAAATTAGATCTAAGTTTATCCCCAAATATATAGCTACATCTAATTCGATCTGCCACTTTTTCGGATCAAATTAGATATATGTTTATCCACAAATATATTGCGGGATCTAATTTGATCTGCCAAAATTGAGATCAAATTAGATCTAAGTTTATCCCCAAATATATAGCTGGATCTAATTGGATCCGCCATTTTTCGGATCAAATTAGATCTAAAAATATCCGCAAATATATAGCTGGATCCGCCAATTTTCGGATCAAAATAGATCTAGGTTTATCCCCAAAGATATCACTGGACCTCCCAATTTTGAGATATAACTTCATCTTAGTTTATCCCCATATATACAATGGGATCTAATACGATATGATTGGATACACCCAATTTTGAGATCTAATTGGATCAGCTAGATATTACAGCAGATCTTAAACAATATCAAATTGGATATAATTAGATATTGCGCGAGATCAATTTTTTTTACTCGGGAATGCAAAACTACTTTTGTTTACATTAATCGTTAAACCGGCGTTCCTCAGTTGTGATGCCACTTCCATTAGATGTTTCAAATGTTCGTCAAAGTAAACAAAAACATGAGTCTTCATGTGATACGGAACGACCATGTCCATGAGTCTGCACAACGTTTGCGGTGCATTACACACTCCAAACTGCATTCTTGTGAATTGGTATAATGGCCGATTAGGGACTGTAAAAGCTGTCTTTGGTCGGAAACTTTCCTCTAGTTTAATTTGCCAAGAGGCGTCTTTCAAATCGATTTTCGATATGCAGTAAACTGGAGGAAATCTTGATATAAGTCCGTCAATGTTTGGTATCGGGTACGCGTCTTTTACTGTAACGGAATTTAGATTACGACTATCGACGCACATTCTCACCTTGCCTGGTTTAACGACTACCACCGTTGGCGAAGACCATGGAGAATTGAGTGCCTCCTCTATTACTCCCAAGTTAAGCATCCCATCTAACTCACTACACAACTGTTTCTCCACAGCTGGAGATATTGGGTAATAACGTTGCTTTATCGGTTTTGCATCTGCCGTATCTATTCTATGCTCCACTAGTGTGGTACAACCTAAACCATCCACTTCCGAATTAGGGAACGCTGCAATAATTTTTTCCAGTCGCAGTCTCTGTTCCAGTGTCAAGGAAAGTTTGTCTGTTTCAGTATCGAAAGTTTCCCAAAAATCATAACCGCAAATGATGTCTTGTCTTGTAGTTGGAACAACCAAAAATTCAAATAATTTAGATGCAGATATGATAATATATGCTACCATATATAGTACCATATACTTTGATATATCGTATCATTTAAACAACCCGAGGAAAAATAGTTACATATAGTCATATATGTGATTAAGTTATATCTGTATAAATATACAGTTTCATCCGAAGAATGGCCCGAAATATTTTTATCAATTGTTTATCAATTTTTATCTAAATGTATCAGTTTAGATCTGACCTGATTAAAATATGTGTTAATCAGATGAAATTGTATCAGATTTTTGACCTGATACAATTTTATCGGTTTGATCGTAATTGGTTCAATTTTATATAAATAAAATATAATTGTATCCGACATTTACCTTATACAATTGTATCAAAGTTTTAAACTGATATCAGGTCAAAATTGGGATATAACTATATAATTTTGTATACAAATATATCTATTTGGACCTAAACTGATACCATGTAATATAAACCAATAAAATTGTATCAGGTCAAAAATCTGATACAATTTCATCTGATTAACACATAATTTAATCAGGTCAGATCTAAACTGATGCAATTAGATAACAACTGATACAAATAAGAACTGATACAATTTGATCGGGCCATTTTTCGGATCAAATGGTATATGGATGAATCTAAGTTATATATTACCATATAAAGCTCCATATTGGTGCCATTTAAACAATATATTGTCATATATGGTGCCATCATATATGGTAACTCATCAGCAACTACAATATTAACTGTATTTCAGAAGCCATTAATTGTATTTCAGAAATTTTAAATGTATTTTAGAAATTATGGAATGTATTTCAGAAATTTATTAATTGTATTTCAGAAATAATCAAATCTATTTCAGAACTTGTTGATGGTTTATCAGAGAAATTTTTCTAGAGAAAAATTTCTAAATTACATTTCATAATTTCTGAAATACAATTGATAATTTCTGAAATACAGTTTGATAATTTCTGAAATACAGTTGTGAATTTCGGAAATACAATTAATAATTTCTGAAATACAATTGATAAAACTGAAATTCAATTGACTAGTTCTGAAATACAATTCATAAATCTGAAAAATAATTGATAAGTTCTGAAATACAATTGATAAAACTGAAATTTAATTGATTATTTCTGAAATACAATTGATAAGTCTTAAAAACAATTGATACAATTGGAAATGGTGTAGAGCGTTAAAAATATGTAAATAAAATTATTTAAAAAAAAAATTCAATTTAATAAAAAAAATATAATTTTATAAAAACATTTATAGAAAATAAAATTATAATTTTATAAAAAGAAATTCTTTTGAATGGGAGAAATGTTTTTAGTTGATGTGTTATTTTTAAGTAAATGAATGTTATTTTAGTTTGACTCAAGATCATAAATTAATATCACTTTCTGTTTAAATTATTTTCAAATCAAAGAAAGATGATACAATTTTTACAAGTAAATTACAAAGAATAAAAATTATTGAAAAAATTTCGATAAGACCAGCAAGGAGAATGCGCATTTTTATAAAAAAAAAATGCATAGCCGTGAAAGGTATCGAACTCGAGACCTTCTGAGTTTAAACCTTATTTTAACAAAATATTGTAATTTTTATAAAATCAGTGCTCTTCCAGTGTATTATTTTTTGAACTATTGTCAATATCTGTCTGGGATCTTATTTAATCCCAAATAAATGGAGATCTTACGTAGTACCCAAATATAATGCGGGATCTAATTTTAGGTGTCATTTTTCTGGATAGTTTTAGATGTCAATCTCCAAATATATTGCTGTTTCTAATTCGATCTGTAATTTATGGGATAAATTAGGATCCTACCAAATCCCCAAATATATCACTGAATTTAATTCGATCTGAAATTTATCGGAAAAGTTAAGATCTTACGCAATCCCGAAGTATATTACTGGATCTAATTTTATCTGTAATTTTTTGGATAAATTTAGATCTTACTTAATCCCCAAATATATTGCTTGATCTAATTCGATCTTCCATTTTTCGGATCAAATTAGATATAAGTTTATCCACAAATATATTGCCACTTTTTCGGATCAAATTAGATCTAAGTTTATCCACAAATATATTGCTAGATCTAATTAGATCTGCCAAAATTGAGATCAAATTAGATCTATGTTTATCCCTAAATATATTGCTGGATCTAATTCGATCTGCCACTTTTTCGGATCAAATTAGATCTAAGTTTATCCACAAATATATAGCTGGATCTAATTCGATCTGCCATTTTTCGGATCAAATTAGGTCTTACTAAATCCCAAAATATATTGCTGGATTTAATTTGATCTGCCAATTTTCTATTCAATTTATATCCAAGTTTATCCACAAATATATTGCTGGATCTAATTCGATCTGCCATTTTTCGGATAAATTTAGATCTAAGTTAATCCACAAATATATTGCTGGATCTAATTTGATCTGCCATTTTTCAGATCAATTTATATCTAAGTTTATCCACAAATATATTGCTGGATCTAATTCGATGTGCCATTTTTTGGATCAAATTAGATCTAAGTTTATCCCCAAATATATAGCTACATCTAATTCGATCTGCCACTTTTTCGGATCAAATTAGATATATGTTTATCCACAAATATATTGCGGGATCTAATTTGATCTGCCAAAATTGAGATCAAATTAGATCTAAGTTTATCCCCAAATATATAGCTGGATCTAATTGGATCCGCCATTTTTCGGATCAAATTAGATCTAAAAATATCCGCAAATATATAGCTGGATCCGCCAATTTTCGGATCAAAATAGATCTAGGTTTATCCCCAAAGATATCACTGGACCTCCCAATTTTGAGATATAACTTCATCTTAGTTTATCCCCATATATACAATGGGATCTAATACGATATGATTGGATACACCCAATTTTGAGATCTAATTGGATCAGCTAGATATTACAGCAGATCTTAAACAATATCAAATTGGATATAATTAGATATTGCGCGAGATCAATTTTTTTTACTCGGGAATGCAAAACTACTTTTGTTTACATTAATCGTTAAACCGGCGTTCCTCAGTTGTGATGCCACTTCCATTAGATGTTTCAAATGTTCGTCAAAGTAAACAAAAACATGAGTCTTCATGTGATACGGAACGACCATGTCCATGAGTCTGCACAACGTTTGCGGTGCATTACACACTCCAAACTGCATTCTTGTGAATTGGTATAATGGCCGATTAGGGACTGTAAAAGCTGTCTTTGGTCGGAAACTTTCCTCTAGTTTAATTTGCCAAGAGGCGTCTTTCAAATCGATTTTCGATATGCAGTAAACTGGAGGAAATCTTGATATAAGTCCGTCAATGTTTGGTATCGGGTACGCGTCTTTTACTGTAACGGAATTTAGATTACGACTATCGACGCACATTCTCACCTTGCCTGGTTTAACGACTACCACCGTTGGCGAAGACCATGGAGAATTGAGTGCCTCCTCTATTACTCCCAAGTTAAGCATCCCATCTAACTCACTACACAACTGTTTCTCCACAGCTGGAGATATTGGGTAATAACGTTGTTTTATCGGTTTTGCATCTGCCGTATCTATTCTATGCTCCACTAGTGTGGTACAACCTAAACCATCCACTTCCGAATTAGGGAACGCTGCAATAATTTTTTCCAGTCGCAGTCTCTGTTCCAGTGTCAAGGAAAGTTTGTCTGTTTCAGTATCGAAAGTTTCCCAAAAATCATAACCGCAAATGATGTCTTGTCTTGTAGTTGGAACAACCAAAAATTCAAATAATTTAGTTTGTCCATGAAACGCTACGGTCAATGTCACTGTTCCTATCACTTTCTGACTTTGTCCATCTGCTGTACCAATTCTGCCCACATACTTTCTAAAACCAGTTTCACCTTGAACTTTTCCGGTCAAATTCCCACCAATCACGCTTCTGTTGGCTCCACTGTCCAAAAGTGCCAATCTTACCGTGTCGTTAATCTTAATGTTAATATGTGGTCTAATATCCAATTCATTCGTGACAATAGGAGATATTACGCAAGCTGTATAAATTTTCATTCCTCGATAGAATTCTCGAATCCGCCTAGAAGATCTACTAATTATTTTGACATCGCCAAAGATTCTATCCCTAGTTTTCCTATACTCTGCCACATGAACGTGATAAGCTCTCATTAAAGGGTGTACCGATTTTACTATGTCTTTCGAGCCTTCTTCCCTATCGTCGCCAGTTGAAGGCAGTTGTGTATCCTTTCGAATCGAAATGTCCGATTCGTTTTTGCCACAGTCTCCGGATGTCCGCTCTAAGGTCGTCGGACATCCCGTGATACGTTTCCCGGATTCATCCTACACTTAGGGCAAGTAGGTCTATACGTATCCTTGAGTCCACATCCATAACAGAACACGCGTTTCGTGTCCATACAGTCCATGTACATATGTCCAACCTTCTCACAATTCCAACACTTCACATTGTGTTGAATTGCACAAACGTCCGTTGGCTCTCCAGTTACTTCCGAGTTGTCACTCTCCTCATCCTGTGTTGTAATCTCGGCTACACGTCCTCTATTTGCTTTACGAGATTCTAAATCTCGAACGTTCATAATAAACTTTTCGTGTTTCCTTACCTCACCCCGGAACTGAGAAACACTCGTTATATTCATATGCAGGAGTTCGTGTCGTATGTCTGTTTTTAAATTCCTCATAATAGTTTCACAGAGATCCCGGTCAGTCATGGGATTTTTCAATCTATCAGTCATTGTTGAAAGCGAGTCTAAAAACTCATCGAAATTCTCGTTGGGTTTTTGTCTTCTTCGCCGAATATCATCTAAAACATCAAAGTCATTGTAATCAGCCTTATACTGTTTCCGTAACTCATTTGTCAAAGGTACCCAAACGATGTTGTCGTTCTGTCTGTGATACCGCCAAAACCAAACCAATGCTTTTCCCTCAAATAAGGCATGTGCATGTTTGCATAAAATTTCAAAATTTCCATCCAAATTATTTACTGTCTATATATTAACACGATAGATGAACTCGTCAATAGTCATTTCGTTGTCATGTCCACTAAACTTCATTCGCCAATTTCGAATGATATTTAAAACTTTTTCCGCAAATAAAGGTTCATTTGAAGATCGCGAGCTAGATCTAGGGGATCTATCCGGTATATCAACATCATTAAAATTTGTCTGAGTCAAAACAGGGTTATTCACATCGATAGGTGAATTAGTATTGTCAGGTAGATTAGTATTCGAACGGATGTTCAAATTTTGAATCACTGACGGTAGCTCATTAGCAATCAAGCCAGTTATTTTCCCCCGAAATGTATTGAGAGAATCGTTCACAATCTGCCTAAAACGACCATCCTCATTACTTGCACTTTCCCGAGAAATACCAGAACTAACAGGGTTCGCTGTTCGAGTTGGAGGATTTCCAGTTCGAGTTCGATTTCTCGAAGAAGGCCTTCTCCTAGGTACTGCACCTTGAGCGGCTGGAACCGTGCTCTCCTCTTACTTCCGAGTTGTCACTCTCCTCATCCTGATGTAACAGTGAAACTAACATTCGCCGGTTCTTCAATATTTAAAAGAACTCTTTTCAAAAATTTTTTTTAATTTTTCCGGTTTTTTTTTGCTTATAAAATTAAAAAAAAACTCGTTATTTTAAGTTAAGTGTGCTGCCTTACTCTTTGTGTAAAGTTCAATAAAATGAGAGTAATCACCAAATCCTCTATATAAAAGTCAAACTTACCCAAAAGTACGCGAACGCACAAAATCATTTTAATAGTGAAATTATCTTTTAATTCTTTTTGGACAAAGGTCTTTTAAAAGGTCCCATCACTTGGATGTAATGCTTTCCAAACTACTTCTTCCACTGCTTTACAAGTATCTGTTAGTGTATTTTTACTTAGAAGTTATTCTGAACAACATCAACAAATTAATTCTTTCATTGCTTCTAAAGTATCCGTTAGTATATTTTTACAGCTTTTTTAGAATTACTTCTGAATAACATCCAAAAATCACTTAAGTATTGCTGCTAAAGAGTAATTGCTCTAAAAGTGATCGAAAAAGTGATTTTCGTATCACTTGGCATTTCCAAACAGAGGGTCGCGGGATCAATTTCCTGCGGGACCAATAATTTGTTTCCATTTTTTTTATTCTGTTAATTTTTTTTTAAATTCAATATTTTTTTAATTTTTAAAAATAATAATAAATGATGAGAATTTGCTTTTTATGCAACTGTGAAAATAGTACTGAAAACAATATTGAATTGGAGTGCACCTTTCACACCTGTTTAATAAGTACTTTTATTGAAGAGAATAAGGAACAATATCTCGAAGTAACAAAGTGTCGTTTTTATGTCACTCAACTTTCATATCAAAGAATAGCTCAGCGGTAGAGCGCTAGAATAGCAATCGTGAGGTCGCAAGTTCGATACCCGATGGCGGCAATAAAAAACTTTTGTAAAATAAAAAACATATAGTTTTTTTTGCGAAAAATGTTGAAGTTGTAATACTCCTCTACTATGACAACTCAATGTTAAAATCATTAGTGTTTATGATAAAAAAAAGTGCATCTAGATCAGAGATCGGCATCACCTATGCCCATGGGCGCTCTCTCACACCTACATAAGCTCACACATAGAACAAAAAAATAATCAGTCGCATACAAGATTTCAATGAAGTAGGTTGTCACATCGCTTGTTTGCCATATTTTTTTACACTCTGCATAATGTTTATTGTTAAATTTTTTTTTAATTTTTTTTGTTTTTATTTTTTTTTGGTGTTGTTGTTTTTTGATATTTGTTTTCGTAGTTGTTGTTTGCTTTTATATTTTTATTTTATATTACAATTATAAACATTTAAAATTTTCGAATTATTATACAAACGTTCTTTGCAGTGCATTGAGAGTGAGAGGCTGCAACTCCCTCATACAAGCACAAAATAAGGTTGTATATGTTTGCCGATCCCTGATATAGATCATCAATTATAGTGCTTTTTCTACTGCTTCGGCATCTCTTTTTTTGCTGGGGTTTTATTACAATTTTATAGATTATCGGAAAAGTTAAATATTTAAAGTAAATGACATCATTATTATTTTGATTTCCAATGGAGTGCGCCATTCCAATATGATCCTAAACTAATTTCAAAGCACAACAATAATTTCAAACGCGAAATGAAAGTAAAATTCCAGAGGATTTTGCAAAGTTAGCTCCGGTTTTTATTTTATGACCTCTTGAAATATCTGTGTGGCGCGAAAGCCCAAAAATGTTTCACATTTTAAGAGTTAGGAACTCTCTCGCGTTCACGAATAAGTTAAATTTCAACTGTTCTTTTCGGTTCTTTTATTTTATTCGGAATTATTAAACAAACCACTGACATAATATAATCTAATGTAGAATAGAAAAATCATAAAAAAAATAGCAAAAAAAAGGTACTCAAAATTAGTTAAGCTTTTGAAATTGAAGGCGAGCCGCGAATAACGTTGTAAGTTACAAAATCATAATTGTTCAGTATAGCAAAAAACGTTTTTTAAAGGCATGATCATTGTTTTTTGTTAATTTTTTTTTAGCTTGTCAAAAATAAGGATAATAAAAACTTTTTTGCAAAAAATCAAGAAATTTAAATTTCAAATTGCATATTAATTTACTGTTTAAAACTTTTTTCAGTGGAAAAACGTTTCATATCCAAAGCACGATGGCAGTTAAAACGTTTTTCCAGTACGCAAAGCATCATGACCGATGTCTTTTAAAACGTTATTCCACGTTATTCTCGCAAAGAAAACATTCTTATAAAAAATTTGATTGTTTTCTATTCTTTAAATAAAGGGAACATTATACATAGATTTAAAAAATTTATTTATTTATAACAAAAAATTAATTCAACATCAAAACAAAAATTCGTTTCAAGAACACAAAAGAAAATATATACATATTTTAAATACATAAAAAAAAAAAATGTTGGTTTGCTTTCAAGCAAAAACTTTATGTTTTAATTTAACCGCAGATCGATGTATAGAACTCGGCGTACTTCTCAGGCAAATATGATGCCATTGCAAGGAGATCTTTTTTCTTTTCATCACTTACTGTAATGGGTTCTTCCCGAAGAGGTTGCATCGTATAATTTGTCAAGTTTCGTGTTCTTTTGGAGTATAAATTGTAGCATGACCACGTTTCTGCAATACTATGATTTTTTCGTACTCTTAGTATATTTGGATCATCAGTAGAAATCTGAAGCCATCTAGCATCGGTTATTTTGCAGTTAGGATCTTTATATAAATTTTTTTTAAGAACATCAAAATTCTTGAAATCATTTAGACCCATTTGATGTACGTTAAATGGATTCGATTGTCTCGTAGACTCAATTAACCGGCAAACATCTTCTGGAATAAAGAGTTGTGATGCTTTCTTCTTTTTTTCAATAAGCGCAAAATCTCGATCACATGGAAGAAAGCTATGACCTGAAGTTAAAAATTTTTGATTGATTTCAGAAAAGTACTTTGTTAGAAGACTGTGACACAATGAAATTATTGTCCAGTTGTTATTTTGTCCAACGCATCTATCAGACCATATTATTAATTTTCTAATTTCCCCCTTTTTAAGAACACTGTAGTTACATGAAATATGTTTCAAAATACATGAAGCGATTTCCGCAGCTCCTCTTTTTGCAATAGTTTCGTGCCATGTGTACATATTGACCTTGTTGTGTGGAAGAGTATGTACAGCGAAGTTGTAATTGGAGTATTGACGTTGATAAAAAACATCAGAATGTGTAAGATTTGGCGTGAAAATCACTTGCTGCAAATCGACACAAATAACAACAATGTTATCAAAATTAACGGCAGCGTTGGAATCATCTCTAAGTTGGGCATAGCCTTTTTCTGCTTTTTCGTGATGTGCTTTGGCGGATTTTTCTATGCTATGAAATTTTTCATCGTTTGCAGCTGCAACCATTTGAATAAAAAGCTTATCACAAACCTTACAAGTATCGCTTCTTGGAAAACCAAATCGTAACTTGTGCTCCGTATTAAAAATATGCCTGTATGTATTATAAGATATCAAAGTATCAGGGTATTTTACTTTGAATAACTTATACATTGTATTGATGTTTAAATCAGGGCTTAAGCAATCATTCTTTGAAGAGGAACGACTATAATGGCTTTCTTGGCTAGGAAAGCTTAATATGTGTTCCGTAACACTTCTTTTTTCTTCGTCTACGATTTTATGAGGACGATTCTCATGCTTGCCGCGTTGGTCATTAATATTAATTCCATTTTTTAATTTTTCAACCAGCATTTGTATTCTGCGTTGCGTTATCTATAGTGTTTGCAATAATAAAAAAAAGTTCTCGTTGAAAAAAAAACTGTTATATCTTGCCTCAAATCAGTTGGCTCTATGCTATAACAAAATTTACCTGAAATGTGTGGCAAATCATTTTTTTGCCTACTCTCTCTCTTTTACCGTTCTGGCTACGCAAAAAATAATTGACAGCAACGTTGCGATAAGAAATGCCTTCTTTAACTCTTCTTCTTTGAGGCTCCCTCAATTCCATTAAAGACGATAAAAAAGCCGTTTGTTCATTGTAATTTTGCTCGTAGAATTTATAAAAATTGTCCTTTATTTGACCTATGCAAAATTTTTTGCAATTAAAGTAGCATATGCAATCACAAACCTATATACCAAGAATTAAAATAAAAAATAACGTGATGTGCACTTAAAACGTTTTTCCACATTACCTGCTCCGGAGCGTTTTTTTGAGGTATACTCTTATTTTTTCTTGTTTTATACTCATTTCCACTATTTCTCAACCTTTTATTTTTATTATCTTTCCACATTTCAACATTAGATTTCCTTTTTGTGCCTCTGTTACACTTATCAATTACTTTTGACAATTCCGTTCTTATCATTTTATAAGTAAGTTACAACGTTCTTCCACTGACTGACTCTTTCTAATTGCATTTTGATAGCGATAAGCTGCATAATTTTGGTAGATTTAGTGTTTGAGCAATGTTAGAGATTAATGTTAACGGTAATCTGCAAGAAAACCGGTTTTGAAAAAAATGTGTTTTACAACGTTATTCGCGGCTTGCCTTCAATTAGTAAATCCTTTTTGCTAAATAATAGTAAGATAAGTACAGCAAAAATGCAACTGTTTTAGTAATATTTGAGTTAAATTTCGTTTAATTGAATTGTAAATTTACCTTGCTATTGGCTAAAAAATATTGCTGAATATTAGTAGACAAAAATCAGTAAAAAAATTGTTATATACACTCTAATTAAATTTTGTTGGAATTTACCCAACTTATAGTAGGAAACTGAACTCCTACTATAAATTGGGTAAATTTACTCTATATGCGTAATTGAAAAAAAATACGCACATTGTGTTTAAGTTGGTGCACAAATAATTTGTAATTTTACATTGAAAGTGCCTAAAAATTAAATGAAATTTTGAAATTAGTGTGTTAATTTACTAAATTTGTGTGTAAAAAAGCACGTTTCACGTGTAAATGTACGCATAAAATGCGTAATAATCCACAAAAAATGCGAAAAAATCCACAGAAAGTGCGTAAAAATAAAATATAATGCGTACATTTACAACAGGTGTGCTAACTTTAAGCACCACCCAAAAATTTTTTTAAATAAAATAACAAATTAATTTTTAGTACGTATTTTATTAATAATAATATCCGAGTCATTCTCTCATAATCGTTTATGCCCAAATTAGTCGTTTTGGGATCTTAAGGCATTTGTATAAAATTCATATAAAAATTTGTTATAACTATTGAATGGGTGCGATGATTCCTGCTCAACAAAATGCCTTCTTTGAAAGGGGGGCAGTAACCGTCAACAATAATGGGAGAAAACGCCTTAAGAGAGATATGGCCTACGCAGGAACAACTGAGTGCAATGACTCCTGCTCAACAAAGTCAGTATTCATTGAGTACTGCCTAACTTGCAAAGAAAGCATTTTGTTGAACAGGAGTCATTGCACTCAGTTGTTCCTGCGTAGGCCATATCTCTCTTAAGGCGCTTTCTCCCGTTATTGTTGACGGTTACTGCCTCCCTTTCAAAGAAGGCATTTTGTTGAGCAGGAGTCATCGCACCCAGTTGTTTTACCTAGGCCGTATCTCTCTTACGGCGTTTTCTCCCGTTATTGTTGACGGTTGTTGGTTGACTGCCTCCCTTGCAAACAAGGCATTTTGTTGAGCAGGAGTTATTGCACCCAGTAGTTCCTGCGTAGGCCGTGTCTCTCTTACGGCGTTTTTAATTTTGAAATGAGGTTTAGACTACCACATGCGTTAATAATAATTACCAAAAACAATTTCATGCTTATGTTGCTATTTCCAGACTCTAATGTGTTTGTGGAAATGTTGTAATTCACAAAAAATAATCCGTTTTCGCTTTTTATTTTATTTATTTTTTCAATTTTTTCCAATTTGAAATGTCAGTATTTATTACTATTATTGGATAGTATATTTACCAACTTTGTGCGTAAAAATTTTATTTAACAAAACAATAGTAATTTTAGGCACAATGTGTTTATTTATAAGCACATAATGTCTAAAAATACTTTGTGTGTGTATTATTGCGTATGAAAGTGTGTACAAAAAAAGTTTACGCATTTTTTGTTTATATTTACCGAATTTTCGTAAACTTAAACAAAATTTTACCCATTTTATAGTAGTAAATTTACAAACATTTTTTAGAGTGTATTCAAAAGTTAATTTATCTTTAAATTTGAGTTGAACACAAATAGCGGTCTCTCCTGCTTGCTACAATAAACAGAAATATTTGCTAGAAAATAGTAGACTGCTGTCTGTAGTGCAGATTTTTATTCGCATTAAGAAAATAAAAAAAATACTAAAAATTTTAAATTCTTTGTGATGGTTTGGTCGACTAATTTCCATGAAATTTTTTGCTGATTTTAGCAGGGTAAATTGTCATTTTCGACTAACTAAAATATAGCTGAAATTTTGTAAATTTAACAGATTTTTTCCTGCTGTTTGATCTTTCTAATGTTTAGCAAACAGATTCTGCTGGATTCAGCTGTTTTTTCAGCAAACATTTTTAAATATTAGTGTATGAACAACTGAAAACATTTCTCGAATGAACAAGTCAACTAGAAGAACACACTAGTTCACAAATAAAATTGATTGAAATGAACTGTGAACTATAATGCTAAATTCTAGTAATTTTTATTCCGATTATTTGTTTGTATAAAATGTTTTATTTTGTGTGAAAATTTCCGGGTGTGCTAACATTTTTACTCACAATTTCTAATTTTTTTTTTACGATAGACTAAAACTCAGGGGATGCCCACTACTTATGGGAGTGCATTGTGTTAGAAAAAGGAAAATAGAATAGATTTCGACAATTTCTAACACCAAACTGCTAATAACATAAAATATGAATAAAAATCAACTGATATTGCGTCTTTGTGACTAAAACGTGATTAAAATAGACACATGTTTCAAGAGGCCATCAAATTAAAAACCGAGCTAGATTTGCAAAACACTTTGAGGGTTTTGTTTTAGCAACAGTGTACTTTCATTTCGCGTTCGAAGCATTGATTCTGACCGGGATGATAATTTTTCAGGATCTTCTAAAATCGCAGAATATAGTTGTGTTAAATATACTGCAAGAAGCTTCTTGAGACAAATCCGAATTTATATATGTATTTAATTTACAGTCACTTCCAGAATAAATTTCTTGAAAATCCAACATTATAATGCTTAACTTAGGGTGGGAAAAAATTGTAAAATATCGAATTATGCCAAATTATCACCCTATAGTTTTGTGCCTGCAAGCAGGAAACCTGGAATTTTTAAGGAAAACCGAAGGTTAATTTGTCAATTCTATGTTTATCTTACAATAAATATGACGAAAGCTATCAATAGTAACAATAAAAAATAGCAACTTATCAATTAAAAGTTGCGAAAAAAATTTCCGTTTCCTATTTGAGTCATATTTTATAAATTTTTTCTCAGTAAAAGAGAGGATTGCATTCTATTTATTTTCTAACCTCTTTGATTAAGCCTAGCACACATAACTATTCAAGATTTTTCCAAAAAAACCATAAAAAACAGTTTCTATGGCCACCAAAAAGCTTAGAAAAAATTTTTAGAAAGCAGTTTTCGCATTTGGATTTAGAGTCTATTTTGTTTATGAAAACTTAAGAAACTTGGCCATTTGGTATTTGATTTCAACAAAAAATAAATATTTTTTATTACATTTTTTTCAAAATGTTGTTGCTTTCGTCGTATTTTGTTATGTTTCGAAATTTGTCAAATCATTTCGGGGGAGCTCGAGCCCCCTATTTTCTTTGGTAATAGAAAAGTAAGAGGCTACCTACCCTTATTTCTTCTTACCAAAGTCATTACCGGGTAATAGAAGGTTTTGCTGGGTTACTGCGCCATCAGGGGTATGCAAAAAAAACCAGAACAAAATTGGAAGTAATGCTTTACAAACTACTTTTTTCACTGCTACTCAAGTATCCGTTAGTGTATTTTTACTGCTTTTTTCGAAGTTATTCTGAACAACTTCAAAAAATCACTTCTTTCATTGCTTCCAAAGTATCCGTTAGTATATTTTTGCAGCTTTTTTAGAAATACTTCTGAACAACATCCAAAAAATCACTTAAGTATTGCTTCTAAAAAGTAATTGCTCTAAAAGTGATCCCAAAAAGTGATTTTGTTATCATTTGGCATTTCTAAATAGAGGGTCGGGGGTTCAATTCCCGGCGGGTCCAATATTTTTTTTATTTTTTTTTATTGTTTTTTATTCTGTTAATTTTTTTTAATATTTATGGTTAATTTGTTTAAATTCAATATATTTTAATTTTTAAAAATATGTATATATAAAAAAATAAAAAATATAAAAAACTTTTGTAAAATAAAAAAAATTAAATTTTTTCCGAAGAATTTTTTTTAAACTTTTAATTGGTGAAAAAGAGCTTCCTTTGCACTCGTTCAGAAAGTATTGAAAAAATGTTGAAGTGGGAGTACTCCTCTCCTATGACAGCTCAATGTTAAAATCATTAGTGTTTATGTTAAAAAAGAAGTATATCAATTGTAGTGCTTTTTCTACTGCTTCGGCATCTCTTTTTTTGCTGGGTATACATAGTTTTAAAAATTAAAAAAATATTGAATTTAAACAAATTAATTATAAGTCAATAATTATATTAATTTTTGCATTAATAAATATAAAAATTGTTTTTCCGGACTTTCTATATTTTCATATATTTAGTTAGAATATTGTTCTACCTCAAGTCCAAATTCTAATATGATATTGTCATATTAGATTTTATTTGTTGTTTCAAAAAAGGTTGATCATTTTCATAATAGACAATACAATCGTTTCGTAGGCATGACCCTAACTCTTCAGTTGTCTGCAATAAGAAAATAATAGGTTTATTACACAATCCGATACATTACATAAGTTACAAAAAATCAACGGGCCGAGAATTTTGTACTTTCGTATAGAACTGTCTGATTTGGTAAAACTATAAATTAAAATAAAATGATCAATATAAAAAAAAATAATAAATAGAATAAAAAAAAATTAAACAATAAAAAAATATTGGTCACGCCGGGAATCGAACCCGTGACCCTCTGTTTGGAAATGCCAAATGATACCAAAATCACTTTTTGGTATCACTTTTCATCACATCACCTACACTTCACTTCACTCACCTAACGCGGGGAATAAAAAATGTTATTTTATAAATCACTACGTATTCGTGATTGATTTTTACGTTATCACTTGAATTGTCAAATACATACATTTAAGAGTTGCCATCTTTCTGCAAAAATAGACAAATTTTAACCGTTTTTTGTTGGAATTCATATAATTTATTATTGGTATCCCTTAAAATACCCAGGAAAATTTTTTACAATCGGTAGCCAACCACACCCATTCTACAACTGGTTCCACTGCAACCGATTCCATGGAACTGGTTTCGGAACCAGTTCCTGGGATCCTATATGGAAGGTGTAGGTGACGTAGAAACAGTTCCAGAACTAGTTCCAGAACTGATTCTAGAGCAACCGGTTCCACTTTGGAGCCATAGAAGGGGTTGCTTTTGGGACAATTTCAAACAAAAAGAATCAGTGTTAGAATCGACAGTAGAAGGGGTTGTGAATGAAAAGTAGCTATTGTACAACCGATTCTTTGGAACAGAAAATTTTCCTGGGTAGAATAAAAATCTAAACAAAAAAGAAAAATGTGCAAAATATCTTAAAAAAATGGTAGAAAAAATTAATCAAAAATTCATTCAGCGATTAACAAACCAATTTAATGATGCAAAAATTTCCATTTTCCAAAATTTTTTTTCCCGATTGTTTTTGGTTTTTTTTTGCAAACTAAGCATCAAACTTTGGTGTATGAAATTGGTATTATAGTCCCTAGATTATGAATTTAAAAAAACAACACTTAAAAAATTTTAAAATAATCGCGGAACGCGAAAAAAATCTTTATGGTACAAAAAATTAATTAAAAAACTTAATCAGCGATTTACAGTCTGCAAACAAATATATTGATGGAAAAATTTTCCTTTTTGCAAATTTTTTTCGCAAATTTTTTTCCCGAATTTTTTTGACACTAGGTGCCTATGTTTGTTGTATGAAATGGGTATTATAGTCCCTAGATTATAAATTTTAAAAAACCGCACTTAAAAAATTGCAAAATAATAGCGGAACGCGAAAAAAGACTTTATGGTACAAAAATTGTACTGAAAAACCTTATCAGCGATTTTCATTCTGCAAACAAATATACTGATGTAAGAATTTTCCTTTTTGCAAATTTTTTTCCGCGACTTTTTTTTCGCCATTTTTTTACAATTATGCACCAAACTTTGTTTTATGGAATGGGTATTATAGTCTCTAGATTACATATTTACAAAACCGCACCTAAAAAATAGCGAAATTTTGGCAAACGCGAGAAAAGACTTTATGGTACAAAAATTGCATTGAAAAACCTTATCAGCGATTTTTATTCTGCAAACAAATATACTGATGTAAGAATTTTACTTTTCGGAAATTTTTGTCCGCGACTTTTTTCGAAATTTTTTTTTTCAATTTGTCGATTATAAATTTAAAAAAAAAACCGCACTTAAAAAATTGCAAAATAATAGCGGAACGCTAAAAAAGACTTTATGGTATAAAAAATTAATTAAAACCATACATGGGCACACTGCATTACATATCAAGTGCATTATCAATTCCAGTAATCAGTAAATTCTTACTGATAATGAAATTTATTTTGCATTACCAGTAAAGTTTTACTGCTTACTGAAAAAAAAATCAGTAATCAGTAAATTTTTACTGGTAATGAAATTTAATTTGCATTACCAGTAAATTTTTACTGAAAAAAATTTCAGTAATCAGTAAAAATTTCAGTAATCAGTAAAAATTTACTGGTAATGCAAATTAAATTTCAATTAAATGAAAAAAATTTCAATAATCAGTAAAAATTTACTGGTAATGCAAATTAAATTTCATTACCAGTAAAAATTTACTGATTACTTAAATTTTTACTGATTACTGAAATTTTTTTCTGTAATCAGTAAAAAATTACTGGTAATGCAAATTAAATTTCATTACCAGTAAAAATTTACTGATTACTTAAAATTTTTTCAGTAATCAGTAAAAAATTTACTGGTAATGAAAAGTAAATTGGAATATCAGTAAAAATTATTATTTCTTTTTTTGATTTAAAAACGAGTAAAAAGGTTAAAGTCGGGTATGCCGACCTGCAGCGTGTAACCAAGCCAATTTTGGGGAACCCTTATATGAGCACTAAGTCTAAACATGACCCGATTTTAACCTTGGGCCGACAAATTTCAATGAAATATCTTCGTATTTGCGACCAGCAGCGTGTAAAAAAGACAATTTTGGGGGTACCCTTATATGGGCACTAGGTCTAAACATGGTCCGATTTTAAGGCGTCGTCCTTGGACCGACGTAAGTCGGTGTACCAAATTTCGTCAAAATATCTTAATATTTGCGACCTTTAGAGTGCGCACAAGAATGCATGGACAGACAGACGGACGGACGGAGGGACGGTCAGACGGAATAAAATAAATCGAAATAAAAAATTCGAAGCCGATCGGTATACTATAAGGTGGGTCTAGCACCAATATTTTTTGGTTTTACAAACATCAGCACAAACTTTTAATACCCTCTCCACCTAGTGGTGTAGGGTATAATAAAACCATATCGTAACTCGCACAACTTTGCAGTGGATTTAGGATAATTGCTGATATTGCTGGGGTGCTGATTTCGAACCTGCAACCAGTTTATTCAAATTGGCTCTAGATTTTGCACAATTCTTAATTTTATTTTCTCCATTTTTAACAGATCATTTCAATAACAAATTTATAATTTAGTAACTATAGCTTCAGAAAGAAAACCCTTTACACAATAAAGCTTAATTCTATGTCTATTTTTCAAACTTAAGTCTCAATATCACAATAACTTTTGTAAATATATGTAGTCGCTCAAAATCAAAGTTTCAAAATTTTTAAGGTCTTTGTTGAAAAAAATTTTAAATGAATGAAGGGTATGTAGTTTAGTTGTTAACATATTATTATTATTATATTGAGTTGTTAACATATTATTAACATAAGTAGACGATTATCAATTATTAACCCATCAAGGCGAACGACACTGATAATCGCTTTGTAGCAAAAGCCGAAAATACGCATTCTGTCCTGCTGGCCTTATCGAATTCTTTAAATTTTTTATTCCCCGTAATTTACTTGTAAAAAAATTGTATCATCTTTCTTTAATTTGAAAATAATTTTAAAAAATGAGATATAATATATATGGTCTCAAATCGAACGAAAAATATTCATTTAACAATTTTAAATACAAGACAAATTACCATTTTAAATATCAAAGCTAATTTGGAAAGAAAAGAATCTGAAATATATATATGTATATGTCATAATTAGGTAATGCAAAATCCCGCACTTTTTGATTTACCGGGAAATGTATCTTGATTTCCCGGGGTTCCGTGATCCCGCAAGGGAAATAAATTAGAAAATATTTTATAATAATTTAAAAATTTTTATAAATAAAATGTCTTAAATACCTCAAATTTTCATGATCGTGAAAAAGCTGAAGTGGGATTTCTTGGAATTTTCGTAAGTCTAATTATATATTTTTAAAAATTGAATAATTTTTAGACTAAAAACTTGTCCGTCAAAAAAAATTAAATAATTAATATAGAAAATAATTTTAGAAAATAGGAAAATTTTTTAAAAATATGGGAACAAATTTTAACTTGCTTGAAACTTTTTAAAAATCGTGGACAAATTTGTCTTTAATTTTATATTTAATTATATAGAATAAGTGCGATTCAAAATTGTATATACAAACACTATTTAATTGAGTGGTTTTCTTAAAAGGTATATTTTTTAAGTTCCTTTTAGTGCATGTTTGAAGAGGAACCAAACGGAAAAAGTTCGATCAAGTACACAAATTAATCAGTGTGTTTGTTTACTCGAAAATTTTACTACTTTTACTACAATAGTTGTTTTGTCTACTTTCAGAATTTTTCCAATTGTGGTAAAAGTAGCAAAGTGTAGCAAATTACTACCATTACTATTTTCAAAACGTTGAAAAATTTTGAATAAGAAAATTCGAAATAATTAACTTTATTATTTTAACCGCATTTTTTGAATTCCTGGGAATGCGGGAACTGAAAAATGTTTAATTTCCCGGAAATCTAGGGACGGGAAATCCCGGGATGCATTCCCTAGTCATAATGCATAAACAAATTATGTGCACTTTTGGAGTCTTTTCAATATCATTCACTTTTTTTTTATAGAGCAGTGTTATTTTTTCATTTCGATAAATAAGTTTTAATAAAATATACAGAGCTTTGAAGAATTAATTCCTTAATTCAATTTTTCAATTCTGAATTAAAAATTCGATGAATTAATTCACAAAGCACCATATATTGAATGGAATTAATTCATATTTGTTTTCGTTCGATTTATTTTGTTACGAATTAATTCATTTGCCATAGTTCTTTTTATTAAATCAAATGAATTATTTCAATGGGGAACGCGTTCAATTTTATAAATCGAACGGAAAAAAAGTGAATTAATTCCTTACTGAATTAATTCACCACTGAATTCGTTCAATTTTATTTTCGTAATTTAATTTTTTTTAATTCACTAAACGTAATTTTATTTTTTTTTAATTCACTGAACGTAGGATTTAATTTTTTTTAATTCACTGAACGAAAATGAAATTGAACGAATTCTGTGGAGAATTAATTCAGTAAGGAATTAATTCACTTTTTTTCCGTTCGACTTATAAAATTGAACGCGTTCACCAGTGAATTAATTCATGTGATTGTACAGGTGCAGATGAGGGTAATGGGGTATTGAATTTTAGAAATACGTTTCTAATAGCATTGTGAGCTTTTAGACAATTTGTCGTTATGTCTAATTCGGCCAGGTATAAAATTGTTTCCTGGAGATAATTTACCGAATCACTGGAAGCACACTGTGCACTTACGTCTGTTTAAGAGAAGCAACTAGGCATATTTTTTCATGGATGGTAACCGAAACGACTACGGTTATCGTTAGGGTAACGCTTTTTTATTGCATATTATTTCAATGGTGGTATTTTAAAGGTAACACTATTTTATTTACTTCGGTATCGGTATTTTACGGATAACTGTATTTGAGTTATTTCGGTAACGGTATTTTAGGGATAACGATATTTCGGTTATTTCGGTAACAGTTTTTTAAGGGTAACGGTAGTCAGTTATTTCGTCGCATACCCCATTTTTTTGCAAAAAATAAAGTAGAACAAAATAAATTAATGGACTTAATTTATGTGAAATACTTCAATAACCACGTACAATTACCAAGAGCAGAGAATTAAAAATAACGGTAACGGTATTTTAAGGATAAGGCCATTTCATTTATTTCGGTAACGGTATTGCATTTATTTCGGTAACGGTATTTTATAGGTATCGGTATTTCATACATTTTGGTATCGGTATTTTAAAGATAACGGTATTTAAGTTATTTTGGTAAAGGTATTTTGATTATTTTGTTAATGGTATTTTAAGGGTAATGGTTGTCAAGATTTTGAATCGATAACGGTATTTTAGCGGTATTTCCTGCCAACCCTGTAATTTTTAATTATAGGAATTAGTACGAATTTACTGATTACTGCAGTAATCAGTAAAAATTTACTGATTACTGATATTTTTTCAGTAATCAGTAAAAATTTACTGGTAATGCAAATTAAATTTCGTTACCAGTAAAAATTTACTGATTACTGAAATTTTTTTCAGTAATCAGTTAAAATTTACTGGTAATGCAAATTAAATTTCATTATCAGTAAAAATTTACTGATTACTTACATTTTTTTCAGTAATCAGTAAAAATTTACTGGTAATGAAAAATAAATTGCAATATCAGTAAAAACAAATTTTTACTGAAATTTTACTGGTACTGCAAAGTGCCCATCTATGATTAAAACACACAATCAGCGATTAACATTTTGCAAATGCATATAATGATTCAAAAATTTTCAATTTTGTAAAAAAAAATTTTTCCCGATTTTTTTTTTGCAAACTAAGCACCAAAATTTCGTTTCCCAGTGTAGAAAATCATTACCTGATATGTGGTTATGTAACTACATACTTGGTAATGGTAACTAGTTACTTTTGTTATTACATTTCTTATTACCTTTATATGGCGATGTCGCGAAAAATAATGAGTTATGGTTACACACCAGCATACGAAAAATCAAAAAATATATCGTTACCCAGCAAAAACATGGTAATGACAGGTCATTACCATACGGATTACCAAGTAATGATAGGTCATTACCTTTTGCATTACTTTAAAATACAAAATAATGACTTACCGATAATAAGTTATAGAAGTACTTATATATTCGTGCAAAGTAATAACTTAGTGGTAATTGATTAAATAAGTACTGATTAAGTCTTTTATATTAACATTTTATTTATAAATTTGTTTTGAACAAAATTTTCCAAGGTAAAAAGTTTCATTTTGCCAATATGACCAACTAGTTTACAATGTAGGGTAACCACTTATTTCCTAACTTCTGACTAACCACTTATTCTATCTTTGTGAGTAACTACTTATTCTTTCACTATGAGTAACTCGTTATTCCCACTTTTCTTGTAAGCGAGAGGGTAATGACCACCCATGAATTTTTGGACATCGCGAACAAAAGTAATGTTGCGAGTAAATAGCCTGGTAAGTAGTGAAACCCTTTGTGTGCTACTTACTCGCTTAATTACTCGGTAATGTCTGTTTTTGCTGGGTACCTTTGTGCTTACCAGTACTGACAAAAATAATGAGTCTAAAAATAGATTTTCAAAAAAATAAATTATATAAAAAAAAATATTTTTTATTGTTTTTTATTTTTAAATAAAATTTGCTATATATTTAATAGATAAAAACATAATTGACCTGCAGCACACAAGTAAGCTTACTCGCCAACATACAAAATGGTACAAAAAATTAATTAAAAAACTTAATCAACGAAAAAACGGAAATTTTTCTACCAATATATATATTTGTTTTGCGGAATGTAATGCGCTGGTTAAGTTTTTTAATTAATTTTTTTGTACCATAAAACCATTTTTGGCGTTGCGAGATTATTTTGCACTTTTTTAAGTGGTTTTTTTAAATTCATAATCTAGGGACTATAATACCAGTGTCATACACCAAAGTTTGGAGGTTAGTTTGCAAAAAAAAAATCGCGAAAAAATGTTTACAAAATTGAACATTTTTGCGTCATTATATTTGTTTGCAGAATGTTAATCGCTGATTGTGTGTTTTAATTAATTTTTTCTACCATAAAGTCTTTTTTCGCGTTCCGCTATTATTTCGCCAATTTTTTAAGGGCGGTTTTTTAAATTTGTAATCTAGGGACTACAATACCCGTTTCATACAACAAATTTTGGCGGCTAGTTGCAAAAAAAATCGCGAAAAAATTGCAAGTAGGGAAATTATTCCATCAACATATTTGTTTGCAGAATGTATATCGCTGGTTAAGTTTTTAAATTAATTTTTAGTGCCATAAAGCCTTTTTTCGCGTGCCGCCATTATTTTGCAATTTTTTAAGTGCGGTTTTTTTAAATTTATAATCTAGGGACTATAATACCCATTTCATACAACAAAGTTTGGTGGTCAGTTGTAAAAAGAATTCGCGAAAAAAAATTGTCGAAAAGAAAATAAAATTTTTTAAAAATAAAATCGTGTTATAATTGTTTTTATTCCACTGGATTATCTTATCCATATGTTTTTCAGCGTAGTTATCGGTAATTACTTTTTTCTAGTGTTTTTTTCTTAAGTTTTTGGTGATTTATTGCATTATTTTTCATTCAACACCTAAAAAATGCAAGTGATAATATTTGACAATTCAAGTGATCAAAATAACAGTCTGGTAATTTACAAAATTTGATTTTTCATTTAATTTTGTTTAAAAACTACGTAAGTCAGCACGGACGATCACCGCGTTCATCACCGGGATTTACAATATACGAAATTTTAAAAAACTAGGTGAAGTGAAATGTAGTGTTTTAAGAAATTAGGTTATAACTAGCGCGCAAGCCCGCTAGATTTAGCGGCGTGCCTTAGGCCTAGTTTTTGGGATGTTAGTTAAACCGAAAACGAATTTTGTCGTATCGGGTTAGCGTACCTTAAAGTTTAAAATGTAATTTGTTTTGTATAGGAATTAGATATTTTTATGAAAATAAAATACAATGTTTTTTATTAATGTCAAAATCTTCAAAATAAAAGCCCCCTTCGATGAGAATGCTTATTAGGAGCTTATTAATATTAATTTCTGATCTTGAGTCAAACTAAAATAAAAAAAAAAAAATAACATTCAAAAATAAATAATTTCAAAAATTATTATTCAGAGGAAGCTTAGGTTAAAACAAATTTTCTTCTTTTTAAGTAAAAATAAAATCAAATAGGCACACTTAATAATTAACAATAAATAACGATGACGATGTGGGAGCTGTGGTGTAATGGTTAGCGCGTTGAACTGTTACACATGTGGTTCGATCCCCAGTGACCGCAACATCAATTTGTAAAAATAATGTGTATGATTTTTTTATCCCTAATATAGTGTCCTCCTTCACTATTCCCATAGCACTTAACCGCACCGAAGTAAAATAATATAACAGGGCTGTGAAATAAACAGTCTCAAGAAAAGTTTGCGAACTCACCATCAAATGGCGCGCAACAACTGTTCTAAAATTCAACATCTCGCGCAATTATAGTGTTGCCATATTTGAAGCCTTTCATCTTTCACCACCTCCTATCTCTTCTTTATCCCCTTTCCAAATAAAGCAACACATTAATTAATAGGAAGAATTTAATGAGTGTTGCTTCTAGGGTTTGGGGTTCGGGAAATCCCGGGAAAAGTTTGCCGGGAATTCCCGGGAAAATATTATATTTTTCCCGGGAAAACGGGAAATTTTAAAAATATTAAATTTTTTAAATTGTTTTTGTTTCGAATAGGATTTTTTAATTTTAGTCATAAAAAACATTTTAAATACCAAAACAAAAATTTCATTGTTAAAATCTTTTAAAAGGGAATACATTTATTTGACACACAAATAAAATCTTTGCCAAGTAATTAGGAGCATTTCAACTAATAAAGATTTTTCGCATAACTTATTCAAAATTAAGTATTCAAAATAAAGCTTTGTTTTTTACAAATAATCGCCCTTACTATCTAAATTTTTCAAATGTATAATTTAGGTAAAGTCGACTTTAGTTAAAATATTGGGTGGCAGTATACCTTGACTTGGTTTATTTTTGGAGCATTCTGGTTGGTTAATTTATTTTCAACCAATCAAAATATTTTTGTAAGGCTTTCATACACAAAATGAACAAAACCGTTTGATTAAAAATAAAGTCGACTTTATATTTTAAATACTCCTTTATATTAAGGGTCAATAATTTTATAAGTAACGTTTTCATTAATAAATGTGAAAAGAAAAGACTAATGGTTAACGGTGGTATCTAAATTTGGTTAACCTACATCTAAATTTGGTTCACAAAAAAAAAAAAAAAATTGATGGTAATGCAACTTCTCTTGAAGAAAACAACAACAAGCTAAAATTAGCAAAGTACCCGAAGAAAAAAAGTGTAAGCTGAATAGGCATTAAAGATTTTATAGTAGGGCAAACATTTCCTAAAATGGTATCCAAATTAGCCGCAGTCGTCGGAATGTCAATCCGCACCATAACTAGATCTTCGTTTATTCGAGAAAGTTTTTATAATAAAAACCTGGCATTGCAAAAAAAGAATCCGATGTAAAGAACATTATATTAAATGAATGGACAAGAATATCACAAAAGAGATATTTGAACATAAGTATAAACGTAAATAATTCATTTTATAACCTGGGGTTGGTTTATATATCAGGAAGATGTAATGCTGATGAAATAAGAAGAATTGTAGAAATAAGACTAGAAGAGTTTTAATTGTCTTTGGAAAATAACATTGTGGCCACCATATCTAATGGGCCAAGTGTGATGAAACGGTTTGTTTCCGACAGTCCAGTAGTAGGTGCTTTCTGCTGGAATCATGCAATTCATTTGGCAGTGCTGCGATTAATTTATGTGAAATCAAATGTTCAACATTCTGATATTTTTTACTTTGAATTCTCACTACACAGACTGCATTTGTACTGAAATTGTGTTTTTTTTTAACAAAAATTATTTATATAGGTGGTTTTCATTAACAATTTTGTTCAAAAACATTTCCCGGGAATCCCGGGAATCAAATTTTTTCATTCCCGTTTCCCGGGAAATAAAAAAGTCCGGGAAATCCCAAACCCTAGTTGCTTCTCAAAAAAAAAAAAAAAAATTCGAATATGAAGTCCAAATTTTAAAGTGCTCAAAAGCTATTGAGACATTGTTGAAATAAAATAGATATTTTTTCCTTAAAAGATTTCCAGGTTAAACTTTCAATATTGAAATTTTTACATTGCATATTTTTGCTTTATTAAAAAAACATATATCCCTATAAATTCTACTTTCGAATAACACTGCTCTACAAAAAAAGGCGATTTAATTTTTTTCAATTTTTCAGCCGATTTTTTCAATAAAACATTTATAATTTAGTAACTATAGCCTCGGAAAGAAAACGCTTTACACAGTTTAAGCCTAATTCTGTGCCCTATTTTTCAGGCTTATATGTGTATCAATATCTCAATAACTTTTCTAAATATAGTCGCTTAAAATCAAGATTTAAAAATTAAAAAAAAAAAAAAATTTTAAATATAAGTCGAAGTCCGATTTTGATATCAAAGCCAATTTGGAAAGAAAAAGGTCCAACATTTTTGTGCATGTCATATTCCGTTAACAAATTATGTGCACTTTTAGAGCCTTTGAAAAAAAGTTTCCACAACAAAAAAAAAATTTCCACAAAAAAAGTGTTTCAAAAAAAAAAAAACAAAATGTGTCACCAAAAAAAAAAAAAAATGTTTCCACAAAAAAAAAGTGTTTGCACAAAAAAAAGGTTTCCACAAAAAAAATTTTATCCAAAAAAAAAAAGTTTCCACAAAAAAAGAAAATGTTTCCAAAAAATAAAACTTTACACAAAAAAAAAAAATATTTGACAAAAAAAAAGTTTCCACAAAAATAAATGTTGACACGAAGAAGTATTTGCACAAAACAAAAGCTTCCACAAAAAAAGGTGTTTCCACAAAAAAAGTTTCCAAAAAAAAAAAAAAATTTTTTACACAAAAAAAATATTTCACAAAAAAAAAACGTTTCCACAAAAAAAAAGTTTCCACAAAACAAAAGTATTTCCACAAAAAAAAACAAATATTTCACAAAAAAAAGTTTCCACAAAAAAAAATGTTTACACAAAAAAAGTGTTTTCAGAAAAAAAAAAATTTCCAAAAAAAGAAAAAAAAGTTCCCACAAAAAAAAATGTTTCCACAAAAAAAAAGTGTTTCCACAAAAAAAAATTGAGATGACCCAGCAAAATATTGGTAATGACACCTCATTGCTGTCTGCATTACCAATAATGATATATCATTACCTTTTGCATTATTTTGTACTATAAAATAATGACTTCCTAATAACGGCCCATTGTATTCATTGTTTCTAAATATAAAATAATGACTTACACGTAATAGTTTAAATAAGTACTTTTTACACAGTTAAATTTTATTAATTTTTATTTATTATATGTAAATATGTTTTATGTTAAAATTTTTATGACGAGGCTTAAATTACACACTAGAGAAAACTTAAATTTTTTCTGAATGTACTTCCTTAAGCTAATAGTATTTGCTTAAGTCCTTATTTTTAAGAATCAAGTAAGCCATCGGATAACCACTTATAATTCAACTTTTTGTAAGCATGTGTGTAACCACTTATTATTCAAAGTCTCATAACTACTTATTTCTCATTTTTTCGTAAGCGAGCGGGTAAGCGTGACTACTTATAAAAACGACCACGCCAAACAAAAATAATGAGTTTAGACGCCTAAAATAAGTTGTGCGGAGCTATGAATTTCTATTATATAACCACTTATTTGGTAATGAAAAATTTTGCTGGGGAGATAAAAGAGATAGGATTAGGTGAGAAAAGATTAGGTTAATGCTATAAGTGATGCCTGGTTGTCATAGTAACGTCAAGGCCTGGTTGTCATAGCAACACGAAAATTTTGTATGGGTACCCAGCAAAATCTTTCATTACCAAATAAGTGGTTATATAATAGAAATTCATAGCTCCGCACAACTTATTTTTTGGCGTCTAAGCTCATTATTTTTGTTTGACGTGGTCGTTTTTATAAGTAGTCACGCTTACCCGCTCGCTTACGAAAAAATGAGAAATAAATAGTTATGGCATTTTGAATAATAAGTGATTACACACACGCTTACAAAAAGTTGAATTATAAGTGATTATCCGATTGCTTACTTGATTCCTAAAAATAAGGAGTTAAGCAAATACTATTAGCTTAAGAAAATACATTCAGAAAAATGTAAGTTTTTTCTAATGTGTAATTTTAGTACTCGCCATAAAAATTTAAACATAAAACATATTTACACATAATAAATAAAAATGTGTAAAATTTAACTGTGTAAAAAGTATTTATTTAAAATATTACGAGTAAGTCATTATTTTATATTTAGAAACAATGAATACAATAGGCCGTTATTAGGAAGTCATTATTTTATATTATAAAATAATGCAGAAGGTAATGATATATCATTTTTGGTAATGCAGATAGTAATGAGGTGTCATTATCAATATTTTGCTGGGTATATATAGGAAATATATAGGAAAATCTAAATAACATATCTCCGGAACCACTGGGCCAATTTCATGCAAACTTCACATAAACCATCTACATACCATCCTCAACGTACCCTGAAATTTTAGTTGAAATCGTTTGAACGGTTTCCGCAGTTAGTGGTGACATCAAAATGTACACTTATTTTTATATATATAGATTTACAAAATAACTTAAAACTAAACTAAATAAGTAGGTACGCATGCTTAGATACGACCTTATAATATTTGTGTGTGTGTTTGTGGTTAAATGTCTGTTTAGGATTATCCATACACTGCATGTTGTTGCTATGTACCCTGTACCAAAAATTCTACATTTTCGGCCAAATTCGTATATTTAATAGTCTTCAAAAACATATTGTTTTATAGGGAAATCTATCCAATCAAACCATTTTTTAATGCCAAATTGTCAGTTCTATCGTCGCATTAAATACTTTTGCATTTTCCAAGAAGGGCGTAAGCCTGAACAAAAGGGGAACATTTATGTTACACCTAATTTTTGATGAGATAAAAGCAATATTTTACAACAACTCACCCAAGTATATAGAAAAACAACAAAAATTTTATGATTTATAAGCTTATATTTAAAGTTTCTTAAGAAAATTATCAAAAATTAACCGGGTGAAAATGTGTAACATTTGTCTTCAAAAAGAAAAATGTCACATTTTCCCAGTCAAATAAAATAGTAAATTTTTTTTGCTTCCTTTTCAATTAGGACTGGTTAGTAAACAAAAAAATGCTAGAAATAATTATTTGATTTGCTTTTATAAAGTCTGTTCGGGTACTCAACGCGGGATCCCAATTTTACCAAAAAGCGTTTTCTTACTGCACAATTGGGTAAATGAGAGTAATATTCTTTTTCTTCTTGCCCGAAGAAGCCCAAACTTTTTTTTCGTGTAAGTTTTCGTAAATTGTTTTTATCAGCTATTATATCATCTGTTGGATTCAACTAGTTCAATTGAACAATTCACTTATTTGAACCAAAGTCCTAGTTCACAACTAATAGCTCTTTTGAGTTCAATCGCTCATTTTATTCATTCAGAAAAATAGGTGTATCATTTACAAAAGTTAAAGTAAAAGTTGGAAAGGCATATCGGTAATGTTACAACTCCATAAAATTACCGACAATTTTTTGAAGACGTTTGTTTAAATGTGTTAAAGAGATAAATATGTAAATAAATCGAACCTTTTGTTTAATATTAAAATTTTTTACAGATTTAATAAACTATGTATTCCTTTTTGTACACCCAGGAAAAAGATTGGTTGGAATTAGATCAGAACTATTAAAATGAATTTGCCAGGACGTTATTTTATTTGGAGTTACCTATAATTGAATACTACACCAAAATTATTTTACTAGGTATTAAAAATAGGGAAAGCAAACTAAAAAACAATCCTTTTAACAAATTATTGGTATCTCCAATCAATTTTAAAATTAGTATCAGTTTAGTAATTCTATGCAGCAGAAGCAGCCATTTATTTAGTGAATATACAAGAAAATTGGTGTTATCTATCACCTTTATTAAAAAAATTTCAATATTCGAAAGTGGTAACTACAAATACGGGTATCCTAATCAAATATGACCTTAAAGTCGAGTTTCTGTAGAACCAACCGAATTGTGGATTGTATTGATAACACACACAACTATTAATTGGTATTGATATTTGTTTTCCAAACTAAACATATAAATTCAAAATTAGACATTAAAATTAGTAAGTGTTTGTGGTTTAGTGGGTGAGGAGTTGGCCAAGTACGCCAAATTTCCGGGTTCGAATCCCCGAAAAGACAAAAACTTAGGTGTTGTTTTTTTAATAAAAATAAAATATTCTTAAGTATTAAAAGTAAATATGGCTAAGAAAATTAAAAGTAGTTGTGGTGCAATGGTTAAGAGTGTGGATTATTAATCAGAATGACCAGGTTCAATACCGGAGAATTGAAAAAAAGTTTTTTAATTTCAATAAAATTTTGTGGAACATAATAACATTTATGTAGAATATAATATTGAATTAGACAACCGAATATTGGCTTTCACGACGAAAAATATAATTTAATATAAAGATAATTGTCGTAACCGCACGAATTCGATTGGCAACAAATTCGGTGGCCACAACTGAGACTGTTTTCTGGGTGTATATAAAAATGCCTGAGAAGGAAATTTTTTTTTAAAAAGCGGTTTAACTAGAAAAGCTATCTAGATTTTTACAACAAATTGAACAAGCACTAGAAAGAGAGCTCACCAAAATGAACTATAATGCACAAATCTACTGACGTTTGTTTTTCGGGCTTCAAATATGGTTTTTCGCGTTCGTTTACTTTTGGGCATTTTTGTCACTTCGTGAGAGTATTTCTTGTTAACTCTCATTTTACCGAACTTTACCCAAAAAGTAAAGAAACTCACCTATAGTTAAAAGTAAAGCAAAATATCTGAACAATATGAACCCTGTTACCTGTTATATTGGGTAGTGTTTACTAAAAGATGTCTTATCAGTTTAAATTTTTGTGTGGTAGATTTACGTGAATCAGGTGTGATCACGCGTGTGTATGAGTGAAATCTCGTGAACCAGAGCGAATATGGGTAGAAATAAAGTGTTCATGAGTGATTGGAATTTTTCTCTCCTGGGCGTGAGTGAGTATGAGCCAAAATTCACTCACGTGCCACTCTCTAGTTAGTACGTTGATTAGTTTAATTCTTGTGTTTAAATTTCACACATCATTAAAATGTAGTATTGAATAAAAACAAAAAATATATTTCATATGAAAGCAGAATCTTTAAAATTTACCTTTAAATTCACGCTTTTGTTTCGGAGGTCGATAACCATACACTCCCTTTTCACTATGATAGCAGCAACTTTGTTGAGATTGCAAATGTTTTTGTAACCATGTTGCTTTATTTGTATGATTATTGCACAGATGACGTAGCATTTTTAGAATGTAAATAAATTAAATTATTAGTTTTGATAACACAGAATTATTTAATTTTGTATTTCAGGCATTTATTTTTCTTTTTTAGAAACTTTTATTTTGTACTTTCGCTCTCTTTTAAAATCGAAACCGTATACTCCGAAAGTCGCCTCACTACTAAATGCATGAATATCTTCAGTCGTTTATTATCAGGCATAATTTAAACAGTGTTTTGTTAAACGCTTATAGCAGTAGATAAGAACATAAAGACATATTAATTTAAGAACATATTGTCGATCCTAAAGAGTGTTTTACTCTGTAAATATTGTCTCTTAAATTAGTATACAAAAAATAATTTTAACATAGAAGTTATAATTAGGGTTTTCAGATACGGCGATTTCTCGTCAAACGTAGCGATTTCAAGATATGTTTGGTGATTTTTGAGATGATGGCGGCCGATTTATGAGACAGCTGCCGATTTTCTTCGCTATTGTTGGAAACTTAAGCATACCCTAATTTTATTAAGTTGCTACAAAATTCAGCTTAATTTCTCTTTAAACTTAGCAGAAAAAAAGCAGGGGGAACATTATCTACTACATAAGTTCCAATTAATTTTTACAATTTTCTAGTAAAATATATGTATTTGTTCGGATATTTTTCACTACAAAAGTATATGAGCAATTCCTAGAAACTCTTAACATGGCTGGTATTTTTACCGCCGGTTCCATGGAACAGGGTTTAGAACTGATTCCTGGGAGTCAAAATTTTTATTTTTTTATTTATTTATTTATTTATTTAGTCCATAGATTTAAATCCTTACAGACTATCCCAGCAAAATATTGGTAATGACACATCATTGCTGTCTGCATTACCAAAAATGATATATCATTACCTTTTGCATTATTTTGTAATATAAAATAATGACTTCCTAATAACGGCCTATTGTAGTCATTGCTTTTAAATATAAAATAATGACTTACTCGTATTACTTTAAATAAGTACTTTTTACACAGTTAAATTTTTTTATTAAATGTAAATATGTTTTATGCTTAAATTTTTATGACGAGTCCTAAAATTACACACTAGAGAAAACTTAAATGTTTCTGAATGTATTTCCTTAGGCTAATAGTAATTGCCTAACTCCTTATTTTTAAGAATCAAGTAAGCAATGGGATAACCACTTATAATTAAACTTTTTGTAAGCATGTTTGTAACCACTTATTATTCAGAATCTCATAACTACTTACTTCTCATTTTTTCGTAAGCGAGCGGGTAAGCGTGACTACTTATAAAAACGACCACGCCAAACAAAAATAATGAGTTTAGACGCCAAAAAATAAGTTGTGCGGAGCTATGAATTTCTATTATATAACCACTTATTTGGTAATGAAATATTTTGCTGGGATTATATAAAATATAATTATTACATAAGTTAACATAAATCACAAAAGGTTACGTGTTTAGAAACATAATTATGCTGCGTTTAATTACATCAGTTTTTAGAAAAACGTCAATAAATTGATATCGGTTATTATAATCACAGCAAATTCTTCTAAAAGGATCAATGGAAGGTTTCACTGTCGCAGAATCTGTTCTATAACTGGTTTTAGAACAAGTTCCAAGGTAACCTGTTCTAGTTTGGAAGAAAATAAATTGTTGCTTTTGGGACAAACTCAAACAAAAATCACGGATGATAGAATATAAAGTAGAACAGGTTGCATGCAAGTACAAGTTGTTCTACAACCGGTTCTTTGCATCCTACAATTTCGCTGGGTATAGGCAATCAACCTGTAAAAACTAGGGGTTACAAGTACTTTCGTTCAGTAGTTATAAACGCCCAAAGTTGAAAAATGTAAAAAATTGCTTTTCCTTTTTTAAGATTGTTTTGTTGATGAGAGAATTCAGTTCGGTCGCAACACTTGTAGAAAATAGATATTTTAAGTGTTATTGTTCTACTACCAAGTACATATTTAAAAGTTATATGGTTTTAAATTTGTGACATCACATTTTTCAAACTTTCAAGTTTTTGCGGTTATTTGGCAAAGATCACAAATTTCCTTCATGTAATAAAAAAATTAACACATTTTTTAATACTTGTCGAAAATATGCATTGCATACTTTAGTATCTTAAAATGTCTTTAGTACGATCTAACCTTAGTAAAAAATGTATTTATTGCCATAACTTTTGAAAATAGAAACTTTTTTGCTTGACATTTTGCAACAATAGGTTTTTGAGGTGACCCCATATTATAATAAAAGTTGGACTTTGGGGACATCTTGGAAAGCTATGCTGCCATATAAAATTTTTGAAAAGTCGCGATTTTAACGTATAGGACGCTATAGATGAATACAATTTTTTTATTGAAATATTTTCCTTTTAATTTCTTCCTTACTAAGGCATTACATTTATTGAGGTCGATTGTAAAGTCGCTGAAATAGCAAAAAACCATAAAAACCTATATAAAACGCTAAGTAGTGGTTTAAATATCAAGATTAGCACATCGCATTTATATCGTAAATATGGCCACAGGTCCTGTGCTTACATTTTAACGCAAAAAATTCGTATTAATTGAATTTGAAAAATTTTTTATATAAAAAACTGAATGGACAACCGCCAAACTTTAAAGACATTTAGCGAAAAATCTGTACTATTGATCGAAAAATAAAGTACGCCATTGTAATGACCATGTCTGAAATATATAGAATTGATGGTCAGAGCTCTATTAATTTTTAAGAGTCAAGATTTTGTCATGCAGTGTTACTTTTGATTTGTTTATGTTAATTTAAAATGCAACTATGAAAATTAAAAAAAAATGTTAAGTAGTTGTGGCATACAAATTTTTTGTTCAGAAAATACCAATTAAAGTTAAAAGCTAAAAAAACTATTGAATATTATTTTAGTTTCTCTTTTTACAAAAAGATTTAGAATTTGCCTAAAAACTTGTGTGAAAAATACTCACTTTTAAATTTTTTAATAAAAATAATTCTGTACGAATACTTCTGAAAATTTCCATAGAACCAAATATCTAGAAATAGAAATTATTGGATTCCATATTTAAGAGGCTGTTTATTTAGCGATTCGTTAGCAGGGTAAGTTCAGAAAAGTGGCTATCCTTGTGTCCAATCCCACGTTGCAGTCATACTTCAGCAAACGTTCATTCATCATTTACCTACTTTCCTGAGACGGCAAGTTATCCGTGGCCATTCAGGTTACATGACTGGCGCCCTATACTACAGTGGTAGTTAGAGGAATATATATGTATTAGACTGTCCCTTAAAATAGCGATTTGTCGATTTTAGTTCATTACACCCCCCAGTTTTATTGGAAATGGTCCCAAATAGAAGAAATCGATTTTTTTTTCGAAAACGTTACCCCGTGCCGAAAGTTGGACGAAAATGGCCCATTTTGGAAAAAAAGTATATTATTATTAAAAATTCCCAAAATTATAAATTTCTAAAAAATTAACTTTTTATTTCACTTGTTCATTTAATATAGGCAAAATTATTCAGATATGGAATTGTGACTTCATTAACCCACTTTTGCCTGGAATCAAAAATGACCCACGAATTTGATAAAAATGCAAAAACGTGTTTTTTTAAATTAATTTTAAAGATTTTTTAAAATGCTTAATTTGGAGATGTCAACTGATATTTGTACCATGCAATAGTTGATATTAAAGAAAAAAAAATAAATTGGAAAAATGATAATTCGAGTTTGTGTTTGGAGCGTTTCAACAAATAATTATATTTATCCAGTTGACATTGTTTTTTTTTTTTTATCAATTTAATGGCTTTACAATCTCGTAGTCATAATTAATATTAAGTTTCATGGGTTTTTTCTGACCCCAGGCCACTAAGGGTTAACTATTTTTTAAACAAATGTAAAGATAATTATAGTCTAACCAAATTTAAGTGATGTTTTTCCGAAAACTGTGTAATATTTGATGAAAACATTTAAATGTTGTTAAATTTTTGCCAAAATGAGCAATTTTTATAAAATATCCTGGAAAGCAGTCGCTCCAAACACAAACTCGAATTATCATTTTTCCAACTTATTTTTCTTCTTCAATATCAACTATTATGTGGTACAAATAGCAATCGACATCTCCAAATTAAGCATTTTAAAAAATCTTTTAAATTAATTTAAAAAAAACACGTTTTTGCATTTTTATCAAATTTGTGGGTCATTTTGTATTCCAGGCTAAAGTGGGTTAATGATATCCCATGAAGTCACAATTCCATATCTGAATAATTTTGACTATATTTTTCGAAATTTAGAGTTTTGGGAATTTTTAATAGTAATATACTTTTTTTCCAAAATGGGCCATTTTCGTCCAACTTTTGGCACGGGTTAACGTTTTCCAAAAAAAAAAAAAATCGATTTCTTCCATTTGGGACCATTTCCAATAAAACTGGGGGGTGTAATGACAAATCTATTTTTAAGGGACACTCTAATATATATACATATATTCAAGAAATATTTAACCAAAAATCTTATATAAAACTGGTCCGACACAAGTTTGCACCCGTTTAAAATTCCAATATATCCTGAAAAACGGGATGAAAATAAAATAACCGTGTCTTTCACCTTTTCTATATCAATTCGTTTATAACCGATTAAACCGCGAATTAATATTTAGTTTATACATTTCTAAGAGTTTTTTTTAATTAAGAGGGCCTTCGATATAAATATATTACATACATTTTAATTCGCGATTTATGTAAACTGTTCAACGCATTGATCTAGAAAAAGACATGGATATTTTATATTTAGCCCTCTCGCAATATATTACAATAAGTAGATTTTCTCATGGGTACAACCAAAAGATGATCTTTGTCGGACGGTGTTATAATAGAAATCGGGTTTTTGAAGTAAAACATATGTCGGATTTATTTATTTTCTAATGAGCCGGAATTCTCGGGATCCCGAGAAATTCTGAAAAAATCCCTCCGTCCCGGGAAATGAAAAAGTCCGGAAAAAGAAAAACCCTAATCACGACTGACATAGATCTAGAGATGGGCACGTGAGTGAATTTTCACTCACACTCACTCACGCTCACGAGAAAACAATTCTAATCACGCACAATCACTCACGACAAAAAAATACTACTCACACTCACTCACGCTCACGTGAGTAAATTGAACTTTCAGTCACACTCACGCGTGATTCACGTGAATCACGGAAATTCACGAAACAAAATAATATTCAAAAATTCAGAAAAATTAAACTTGAAAATGTGCCCAGTATAGGGTTTGGGGTTCGGAAATTCCCGGACGGTATTTCCCGAAAAAAGTTTGACGGGAATCCCCAGCAAAGAAATTTTTTCCAATCGGTTTTAAACCACACTAGTTCTGCAACTGGTTCCACTGCAACCGATTCCATGAAACTGGTTCCGGAACCATGACTGACGTAGAATCAGTTCTAGAAGTACTTCCAGAACTGATTCTATTGCAACCGGTTTCACTTTGGTGCTATGGAAGTGGTTGCTTTTGGGACAATTTCAAACAAAAATCATCGGTATTAGAATTGAGAGTAGAACGGTCTGTAAAGAAAAGGTAGCTATTCTATAACCGAATTTTTGGAACAGAAACTTTAGTGGGTAAATAATTACTAGGGCAACGAAT
Organism: Leucophora obtusa; assembly: GCA_949987735.1. Classification (NCBI taxonomy): domain Eukaryota; kingdom Metazoa; phylum Arthropoda; class Insecta; order Diptera; family Anthomyiidae; genus Leucophora; species Leucophora obtusa. Next base: position 156,214,949 of record OX465295.1, on the reverse strand, counting down.
TTCATGCACTTAAAAATAGAAAATATGCGCCTAAAATATGCGGCTAAAAAAGAAAAATATGCATTAAAAATATAAGAAATATACACTAAAAACTATTATTTTTGCAAAAATAATAATAATATGTTTTCAACTTTAGCATAAGTAGATTATCATCATCAATGATAAACCCATCAAGGCAAACGACACTGATGATGGTTTTGTAGCCAAAGCCGAAAATACGTATTATGTTTTGCTGGCCTTATCGAATTCTTTAAAAATTTTTTATTCTTTGTAATTTACTTGTGAAAATTTTATCATCTTTCTTTAATTTGAATAATAACTTAAACAGAAAGTGATATTAATTTATGATCTAAAATAGAACTAAAAATATTCACTTACCAAATAAAAAGATCAAATATACATACCATTCAATCAAAAATAATGCACTTTAAAACTAAAAAATATATTTAAGTTAGTTATTTTGCAAACAGACACATAACTCGAAGATTTTCCATAGGTCAATAAGGTTTTTAAGAATGTTTATTTTGATTGAATCAAAATATGAAAATTTTTTATATTTTTTTACAAAATACAAAATGCTTCTAAAAATTAAAAATATGCACAAATATGAATTAAAAAGCACAAAATATGCATTTAAAGTCAAAATATGCAACTACAAATCGATGCCATTTTGTTCTAAATTTGATGATTCGGATAAATATTTAGTCCATATTAGTTGTGGACTATCTAGAAAAAACATGCATTTGCATCAGAGAACGGTTTGAGTACATTCATTTTTTTTTGATGAGTGGTTTTTACGCATTATTTTTATAATGCCACTACATGTCAAGCAACGAAATGAAGAGATGACGCATTAAAAAAATAAAATCAATCACAACATTCATTTAGTATTCGTTGACCTGTTGCAGTATTTTAAAAAATGCAGTGTGAAGAAATTTCCATTTTTTTTATTTAAATATGAAATGTGCGTATATTTTCTCATTTAATGTTTAAGTGAAAAAAATAAACACCAAAAATATACTAAAATATTTGACAGAAAAAAATTTTCAATTTTCTGATTTGCATGGAATTCCTTGCCCTAGTAATTACCAATATCACATATTAAACCCGTATTCATATAAACCCGTATTCTACTCGTAAACGGTGTAAACTTGTATTTTTAACTTGGCAAATTATTTAGCTTGAAACTCGACAAGACCTAAATTAACTTGGCATAGATTTTTTTGACCTGATAAGAGAACTATTTAAATGTCTTACAAAAAGTAGACATAAAACCGAAATTCATTGATTTAAATATTTCCATTCTTTAATCCTTAAAATTGACGTTCTACATAAAATACCACTTAAATGCTTTCTACAATATATTAATAAAACAAATCAAAATAAAAAAAATGTTACCAAAAAACTGATACTTTTCGATTTTCATTCCCTTTTCCCGGGAAACCCTATTCGAGTATGAAATTTTGCCATTTATTTTGTATTAAAACAGGGATGGAAAGAAAGCTCGGAGCGAGCCAAAAATATATACATTTTTTAAAAAAGCTCGGACGCCAAAATTAAAAGAGCTGCTCAAATAAAAAAAATCTCGCAACTAAAAAAAATAAAGAGCTTATAAAGAAATTTAATTGAGTTTTTTGAAATCGAGCCGCTAAAAAAGCTTGCTCCCATTAAAATAAGTTATTTATTATAAAAAACAAAAACGGTAACTTAGTTACACTATATCCAGCAGTATTATAGTCCCTAGATTTTGAATTTTAGAAACCCACACGTAAAAAAATTACAAAATAATGGCGGAATGTGCAAATATGCTTTGTGGTTAAAAAAATCCAATTTTTCTTTTTTGCAACAAACCACCAAACTTTGTTGTATGAAATGGGTGTTAACGTCCCCATATTACAAATTTTAAAAAACCGCACTTAAAAAATTGCAAAATTATGGTGGAACGCGAAAAAAGACTTTATGGTAGAAAAAGTTAATTAAAACACTGAATCAGCGATTAACATTCTGCAAACGAATACTATGATGGAAAATTTTATTTTTTAGTAAATGAATGTTATTTTAGTTTGACTCAAGATCATAAATTAATATCACTTTCTGTTTTTAAATTATTTTCAAATCAAAGAAAGATGATACAATTTTTACAAGTAAATTACAAAGAATAAAAATTATTGAAAAAATTCGATAAGACCAGCAAGGCAGAATGCGCATTTTCGGCTTTCGCTACAAAGCCATCATCAGTGCCTTTCGCCTTTGAGTGGGTTAATATTTTGATATTCGTCTACTTATATGACTGTTGAAAGCAAATCGAGTTTGTTATCAACAACTCAACTTAGACTAACATCAACGAAATTTAACAATGCTATTTTTATCCTTTTGTTATTATTACTCTTTTTTGCTTTGAACCTTAATTCTTAAGATATCTCAGCTGATTCTATTCAACTCTGTGTATGATAAACACAGATGTTTGAATTACAACGAACCGTTAAATTTAAATTTAAATGTATGTTATTAAATTATATTTTTGCACCGTGTCAATGTGTTTAAGATGAATGGGGGAAATGTAATAATAACAAAAGGATAAAAATAGCATTGTTAAATTTCGTTGATGTTAGTCTAAGTTGAGTTGTTGATAACAAACTCGATTTGCTTTCAACAGTCATATAAGTAGACGAATATCAAAATATTAACCCACTCAAAGGCGAAAGGCACTGATGATGGCTTTGTAGCGAAAGCCGAAAATGCGCATTCTGCCTTGCTGGTCTTATCGAATTTTTTCAATAATTTTTATTCTTTGTAATTTACTTGTAAAAATTGTATCATCTTTCTTTGATTTGAAAATAATTTAAAAACAGAAAGTGATATTAATTTATGATCTTGAGTCAAACTAAAATAACATTCATTTACTTAAAATAACAGATCAACTAAAAACATTTCCCCCATTAATTTTATTTTTTGCAAAAAGTTTTTCAAACTGAGCATTAAACTTTGGTGTATGAAATTGGTATTGTATTCCCTGGATTATGAATTCAAATAAAACACACTTAAAAAATTGCAAAATAATGGCGGAACGCGAAAAAAGACTTTATGATGCAAAAAGTTTATTAAAGAAATTAATCAGCAAATTACATTCTGCAAAAAAATATGTTGATGTAAAAATTTTCCTTTTTGCAATTTTTTTTTCGCGATTATTTTAACGATTTTTTTTTGCAAGTAGCCGCCAAACTTTGTTTTACGAAATAGGTGTTATAGTCCCTAAATTATAAATTCCCAGCAAAAACTTGGTAATGACTGGTCATTACTACATGCATTACTTAGATCTCATATCTCATTGCCCGTTGAATCACTTTTAAACTGAATGTAATGAGTTACCGATAATTATACCCCACACATTACTATTTCACAATAGCTGAAACCAATAATATATGTTCTAAAGCATTAAAAACCATAACTATGGCGTAGCCTAGTGGTTATCGTTTTTGCCTGACAGACATGAGGATCGCTGCACAACTCGTGTTAGCTTCCATTGTTGTTTTTTTTTGTAATTTATATTAAACATCTATTTATAGAAATGTTGATGTTCATTAAGCAGTATTTAATAACAACAAGTTTTGTGAAAAATAGACATGTATAACAGTTGCCACAATAAATGTGTACATAAGTTAAAGCATTAAAAATCATAGTGATGTCGTGGTCTAATGGTTAGAGTGTTTGCCTGACAATCGTGGGGTACGCTGATCAATACGTGTCAGCTCCTATTGGTTTTTAAATTTTTATATTTTTTTAAATTTATATTCAATATCTATTTATAGAACAGCTGATAAACTACTTACAGGTAACATCAGTGTAATGACTTTCCTCCAATGACATCACCATGTTAAAATAAGTAGTTTAGTAATTAAAAGGTAACTAGTGAACACTTAAGATTTCAATACCTAAAACTCATTACATGGTAATGAAAGGTTTTGCTGGGTTAATCAGCAACTTACATTCTGCAAACAACTATATCGATAAAAAAATTTTCCTTTTTGTAAATTTTTTTTTCGCGGTTTCTTTTTTTAGCAACTAGCCGCCAAATTTTGTTGTATGAAATGGGTATTATAAGTCCCCAGATTATAAATTAAAAAAAAAAACGGAGCTTATAAAATTTAAAAATAATCGCGGAATGCGAAAAAAGGTTTTGTGGCGCAGAAATTAAGTAAAAAACTTAAAATAGCGATTAACATTCTGCAAACGAATACACTGAAGCAAAAATGTTTGCATTTTTGGAAAAATTTTTCTTCGCAATTTTTTTTTTTTGGCATAAGATATGGGTGTTGAATTTTAAAAAACCGCACTTAAAAAATTGCAAAATAATGGCGTAATGCGAAAAAAGGCTTTGTGGTACAGAAAATAAATTAAAAGACTTAATTGGCGATTAACATTCTGCAAACGAATTGTTAATGCAAATATTTTCCTTTTTGCATAAATTTTTTTTGCAAACAACCACCATGCTTTGGTGGTTAGTCCCTTACATATCTATTTAGTTAACAATTTTTAATATTTATTTTGAAATTCTATTGGAAATGCTGTATTTAATATCTAAATATTTAATTTATTTTTTTTTTGTAAACAAGCCAAAAGAGTTTTCAAATTTACTTGAAAAGAGCTTACGTTTTCATAATACTCGATTTATTTTTTGGAAAAGAGCCCTTTTTTGTGAAGCTCTTTTTTATTTTTTGAGCGTAATCATTCAGCTCGCTTGTTTTAAAAAATTGAGGAAGCTATATTTTTTTAGCTACTTTCATTTTTATATAAGAGCGAGCTAAATTTTTTTAGCTCGTTTTAAAAAAAGAGCGAGCTTTTTTTTTGGTCTCTGCTCTTTTTTTGAAAAGAGCAAGAGCCCGAGCGAGCGAGCTTTTCCATCCCTGATTAAAAATACCCAAAAATATAAAGTCGCCTAAAACAACTACTTGAAAATATGAATAAAAAGCCCAAAAAAACAGCGTGAGTCGTTAAAATTCGACTCACGCACACTCACTCACGCAAAAATTTTACTCACGCACACTCACACACGAACAATTTTCTTCTACTCACACTCACTCACGTTCACATGAGTAAATTAAGGTTTTACTCACACTCACGCGTGATCACGCGAGATTCACGTGAATCACGCAAAATTCTGCTCACGTGCCCATCTCTACATAGATCCCAGAAAAGATTAGAGAGATTAGGCGACCCGGAAATGCAGCCCTTAGAATTTTGATAACGCCTCCAGCGTAAAAATCACACCCTGCAGTAACTTTGAGGGGGTGTATTTGCTCCTCGTGTATTACACGCGGATCTTCGGTGCCCCAGAAGCGATAATTCTGCTTACTCACGTATTCACAGAGATGGAAATGGGCCTCTTCCCTCATGATGATTTTCGATGAAAAGTTGTCTTCCCCTTGGTCAACAATTATTCCGCGTTCTTGATGAGTGTACACTTAAAATAACACGTCAGTAGAAAAATCTTTACAACGGGTTTCAAATCGATTTGACTAATTTTTAACAAATTTTTAGTTGAAACGCTGATTTAAACAAAGATTTTATTTATTTTCATTTTACACTATACTAAAAATCCTCAGTACTTAAACTAGTTTTGAGTGTTAATTTTTAAAACTATTTATAACTAATTTTTAAGAAACCATTGGTTAAATTTTACAAAATTTATTTTTAAAGTATAATATTTTCATGTTTCTGTTATTACCCGGTAAATGGCGCTACCAGTATATCCGAATTTTTAAAGATGGCGCTATTTCTTTCCCTCCAAATTTTTTAGAATAGCCCATATCTCGAAAACTATGAGAGATAAAGCAAAATTGACGAACATTTCGAATTCCCCTTACCATATAATATCACAGCGAAAGGGGTTATCTATATCCAAAAATAGACCATGGTGGGGCCTTGGACATTTGGCAATTTCTAATAAAAATTTTCAACTTCATTAAATTCCATTTCTATAAAACTAATCGAGAAAGAGCAAAACGATAAAATGTTTGCTCATTTAGAGTGCCCTTACATGACTTTAGATGGTATGAACTAGGCCCGGGGACGGCTGGCGGTGGCTAATGGCTAAAATGATCGGCGGCGATTGATTTTTAAAGATGAGCCCCAAACGCATCGGCGGCGGCTGGCTTCAAATTTTATAAGAATTTCAACAGATACATATACGCAAAAATATCGAATTTATAAAAATCGGGTTTAAATTTCACAATGTCGTTGTTAAAATTATAAATACATTTGTTAAATTTTACACTCATTGTAACAATATTCAGATCAACTAAAATCTACAATAAAATATTATTTTGAGCGTATAAGTTAAAAATTGGGAAGTAGTTTATTAAATTAATTGGTTGTTCACAAGGGGCGTGCTATCTGTTGTATCGTCCTAACAAAAAGCAGAGTTGTTAAAATTTTTATTTGATTTTAAGTCCGGTATTTTGTTCGTACTTTTGCGAAAAAAGCTGTCAAATTCCATATAAAAAAATTATTTTTCACTCGTGTGGAATTGTTGCGAAATTGCGGTGGAATTTTTTTCGCATCAATTTAATAGACAGAAGAATCATTTGAAAAAGTAGCAAAAAAGTGACATTTGGATTAATTATGATTGTAACTTTTTATAGACCATAAAGATTTTGTGCATTTTAATGTTTTTATTATATTTTTTGAGCTCCAAAATTTGGAGAGACTCTCTACCTTGTGCGCCACAGATACTTACGTTTAGTTGTTGTCTAACTTAGAATTTAAACACGCATACATATGTATGAAACGAAAAAATATGATAGATTCCAAAATTTTATTATGATAAATAAAACTTCTGTTCCTTTTCTCAATATATTATTACAATTACCAAAATAATGGAAATTAATGGTTAAAGCTACTAAAGTTAAAAAAAAAAAAATTTAATTGATTGGAAAAACTAATACTTTGGATAGAGTGATCGATTTTATTGAAACACAACTGATACTAGATTGTTGCTGCCGATATTTTATTGAAATGACTAAGTCTTCGATAAATTGGTGGTTGTTGGTATTGAAGGTAATGTGGAAGTTAGTATTTTTTCAATATTGGTTAGAAAAGCCAATATTTTGGATAAGGTGACAGTGTTTTGGTTCATCATATATATTTTCTGTTCACAAATAAATATAACTTTCCTGATGATGAATTTTAAATAACTGCAATTAAAATTATTGAATGATGAAAATATTTCGTTGGTTCCGATGGAATTAAAACCAATTTATTTTCTGTGTGTGCCGACAAGAAATATCATACGCAAAATAAATAACGGAAGCCAATCCGTCGTAAAACTACAACTTATATGGACAGGACTATAGTACGCAAAAGCAAACTCAACCCTTTTATGTCCTCCCTTCAAATAAATAATGAAATTAGGGAAAAATTCAACGTTCAAGTGTCAGACAGGTTAGTAAGAAAAAGACTGAATGAAGCAAACTTATTTGGACGAATAAGTAGAAAGAAACTTCTTCTTTCAAGAAAAAATATTAAGAAACGTATTGATTTTGCCAAAACCCACAAAGGAAATGAGTTGTCCTTTTGGAAAAATGTGCTTTGGAGCGATGAAACGAAGGTAAATCGTGTCAGACCAGATGGTAGAACATTTGTACATCGCCCAAAAAACTAGGCTTTAAACATTAAGTACACTCAGAAGACCTTGAAACACGGTGGAGTAATATTATGGTATGGGGGATTTTTCCTGGCGTGGTGTTGGGTCTATCGTAAAAGTAGAGGACAAAATGAACAGGTTTCAATATTTGATCATTTTTAAGAATATTATGGAGCCATTTGACTATGAAAATATGCCAGTTAAGTGGACATTTATGCAAGACAAGGATCCAAAGCATTCGTCAAACATAGTGAAGGATTGGTTTTTACAAGAACAAATTAAGGTTTTGGACTGGCCAGCCAAAAGTCCGGACCTTAATCCAATGGAAAATCTATGGAATGATATAAAAACAAAAGTTTCGCAAAACAATTACAAAAATTCCACCGAACTTTGGGCTGGTATTCAAGAAGCCTGGTATTCTATACCAAAAGAAAGATACCAGAGATTAGTTGAGAGTATGAAAAGAAGATGCGAAGCGGTTATTGATAATAATGGATACAGCACAAAATATTAGTGTAATATTAACCCTAAAAAAATAATAATTGTTTTAAAAACCCAAAAAATGTACGGTTTTTTGTAAAACTATAAAATGTGTCCTATTTAGAAGTCCAGGTATTTTTATTAGTTTATACATATTTACCAATATATATAAAATAGTTGAAGGATTTTTATTTAAATAAAGAATGAATTACAATCATCAATAATAACACTTCCCGTATATGAAATAAAAAAGTTTATTTTTGTTTTATTTTTCAAAATAAATAAATTTGTTTCTTAACTCATAAAAGTGTCCTATTTCCATGTCCATAGCTGTATATGAAACTGTTTCATAAACCGTTTGTCATCAATCCTTCATCATGCCGAAAATTAAAAAATTGCTTTTAGAATTATCACAGTGTTAAAGAAATCATTGTTTCACCTCACTTGTAACACTGTTAAAATTGTAAAATGGTACTAACGTGAAAACCATATGGTTGTGTTTGGATGAGCCCCCTGACTACTACTCCACCGATGAAAGTGCCAATTTGGCTCATTGGGAAAAATGTATGGCATTTTTTTTGAATTTCGGTCAATTCGTCAATTTTTGACCATTTTCAGCCCATTTAAGTCGCTTTTCCTGTATTCAAAATTTCTTGTGTTATCTTTATACGGCTCACAATTACTATTTCCACCATTAGAACGCACATTTCAACTGAGAAAATCAAAATTTTTAGCCTATTTTCATGATTTTTGCCCATTTTTCATCGATTTTCCCCATTTTTGTGCTGTTTTTGTTCGCTTTTTTGTAGTTCTTGCGCAAACTTATCGACATAATTCTTACCGTTTTTCCTTTTTACAATATATTATGCAATATTATTGCCATTTCAAGCAATTCAACACACTTTTTAAATACAAAAATCATCGTTTTTTACGCTTTTTCGGTAATGTGCGTGGACAATTAAAAGGAAAAAGGGAAAGTGTACTTTTTTAATTATTTCGGTTTTTTCCGTTGGCTACCTGCATGATTTTTTTACACAAATTTTTTTTACACAAACGCACACGAATCAGGTATATAGCCACCCTTAAAAGATGCGCCAATTTATAAGTACCTCTCAGTAAAATATTGAAACTTACGTAGTATTTATAGATGTTCATTGATCGATTTTTGTCATTCAACAAGTGTCTCCGAACGCATAAAGTACGATTTTTTTAAAGTGACGAAAAAGTAGTAAAAGTATAAATAAAGTTTCCAGTTTGAAGTGATTAATTTTTACGGTAAAAAATGGATGAATGCCTGAAAAACTTCAATCATTACTGTTATATGTGCGGAAAGTGCACCATTATGTCGTCTAAGAAAAAAATTACTGATGAAATTGCAACATTGTACGAGCAGTACTTCAATATTCCAGTGATTCGTAATGTTGACTGGGTGCCTAAAATAGCTTGTTCATCGTGTGTAGCACGTTTGTATGATTGGCGAACAGGTCGACGGGAAAGCATGCCATATCGAATACCGATGATTTGGTCAGAGCCAATCGACCACGAAAAAAACATGTGCTACGTATGTAAAAATAATGTTGTGGGTATGAACAGAAGAAAGGCGATGGAATATATTTACCAAAGTGTTCCGTCAGCTCAAACCACTCTTCCCCATTCTCCGCCAGTGCCAATCCCGAGAAAACCGAGTCCAACTGAAGAATACATCCCACCATCTTTTTTTTCGGAGCCAGAATCGAATTTACTTTGTATCAGCCATCAAATATTACGCCACCATGCAAACACATTGAAGTTACATAACAGCGCTTGAACATAATGTCAAGACAACTAAAGTTGTCACAAAATAAAACCATAATTCTTGCTCAACATCTTAAAGCTGTGAACATCCTGTCACCAGAAGTTAAAGTGTTCGGTTCGCGTGGTCGACAGCATAAATTTCTACCGTTTTTTACTCGCAACGAAAACAATTCATTTACGTACTGTAATGATATCGATGGTTTGATGTCGGCCATGAATTACACGTACAATGCGGACCAATGGCGGTTGTTCATCGATGGATCGAAGAGCAGTCTCAAGGCTGTGCTGCTGTATTTCGATAATACAAAAAACTCTGTGTCAATTGCGCTTGCCGTGAAAACAAAGGAAACGTATGATTCCATGAAACTAATCTTGGATTCTGTGAAATACCATGAACATTGTTGGAAAATATGCGCTGATTTGAAAGTGGTTGCACTTATCTGTGGCCTTCAAACTGGTTACACTAAAAATATGTGCTACTTGTGTACGTGGGATTCGCGATATACACCACAGTATCAAAAACGAGATTGGTTACCGAGAACAAATCGTCTAATCGGGCAGCAGAACGTTATCCACGAGGAGTTGGTGCCGATGGATAAGGTATTGCTGCCACCATTGCACATTAAACTTGGGTTAATGAAGAATTTCATCAAAGCGTTACTGGTGCGTGGAAATAGATTGGCTTTTGGACGATTGGATTACATTTTTCCACGCTTGAGTGAAGCGAAAATTAAAGAAGGTAAATAAATATTTGGAATTCTTTTTCCGCCAAACAAAGATGAAGTATTCTTGAAAGTTTTTATATAAAATCATATATTTATTTCAGGTGTGTTGAATGGCCCAGACATTCGCAAACTGATGAAGGATGAAGACTTCAACAATGTCCTTCAAGAGGAGGAACTCATCGCTTGGGATAGCCTGAAAGCAGTGATCGAAAAAGTTCTCGGCATTCATCGAGTGGACAATTGGCGTGCCATTGTTGATGATATGCTGCAATCTTTCGAAAACATCGGTGTTCGAATGTCGTTGAAAGTGCATTTCATGCATCACCACCAGGATCACTTCGAGCGTCAGTTGCCGTCTGAATCAGACGAGCATGGGGAACGTTTCCACCAGGTATCAGCACAGTTGGAACACTGGTATAGGGGAAAAAAATTAGATTCACTTTTGGCAGATCTTTGCTGGAATTTGTTAATGGAATTGGAGGATAACCAATGATATTCCATTGCTTATTTCTCTATTTCAATTACCAATTTAAAATGAATTACATTAATACGGAGAAACACGCATTTCCATTAATTTTTATACCGAATAAATGTATTCAACCACAAAAAATTTATTTAAATCAATAAAAAACCCGAAAATCATCCGAAAAAGCGTAAAAAACGATGGTTTTTATATTTAAAAAGTGTGTTGAGTTGCTTGAAATGGCAATAATATTGCATAATATATTGTAAAAAGGAAAAACGGTAAGAATTATTTCAATAAGTTTGCGCAAGAACTACAAAAAAGCGCATAAAAACAGCACACAAATGGGGAAAATCGATGAAAAATGGGCAAAAATCATGAAAATTGGCTAAAAATTTTGATTTTCTCAGTTGAAATGTGCGTTCTAATGGTGGAAATAGTAATTGTGAGCCGTATAAAGATAACACAAGAAATTTTGAATGCAGGAAAAGCGACTTAAATGGGCTAAAATTGGTCAAAAATTGACGAATTGACCGAAATTAAAAAAAAACGCCATAAATTTTTCCCAATGAGCCAAATTGGCACTTTCATCGGTGGAGTAGTAGTCAGGGGGCTCATCCAAACACAACCATATGGTTTTCACCTTAGTACCACAAATTTGGTGTTAAAAACTTGAACAGTGTAATTAATTGTGCTTTGTTACACCCAGACAACAGTCTCAGTTGTGGCCACGGAATTTGTTGCCAATCGAATTCGTGAGGTTACGACAACTATCTTTATACTAAATTATATTTTTCGTCGTGAAAGTCAATATTCGGTTGTCTAATTCAATATTATGTTCCACATAAATGTTATTGTGTTCCACAAAATTTTATTCAAATTAAAAAACTTTTTTGAATTTTCTGGTATTGAACCCGGCCATTCAGGTTAATGGTTCACCCACTGTACCACAACTACTTTTAATTTTCTTAGCCATATTTACTGTTTATACATAAGAATATTTTATTTTAATTAAAAAAAAACATATAAATTTTTGTCTTTTCCGGGATTCGAACTCGGAAATCCGGCGTACTAGGCCTAGTCTCTACCGACTACACCACAAACACTTAGTACCTAATTTCGTAAAACACTTGGGTGAAGTGAAGGGAACTTTCAATGTAAATTGTTTTTGTAACAAAAACAATTTCTATAGAAATAACGCAACACTTCACCGAAGTGTTTTAGAAAATTACCCCCTTATTAATTTTGAAGTCTAATTTTTAATTTATATGTTTTGCTTGGAACACAAATATAGTAAAACATTCGTTTACCAATCAATAGTTTTGTATGTTATGAACACAATCCACAATTCGATTGGTTCTACAGAAACTTGACTTTAATGTCATATTTGATTAGGATACCCGTATTCGTAGTTACCACTTTCGAATATTGAAATTTGATAGATAACACCAATTTTCTTGTATATTCACTAAATAAATGGCTGCTTATACTGCATAGAATTACCAAACTGATACTAATTTTAAAATTGATTTGAGATACCAATAATTTGTTAAAAGGATTGTTTTTTAGTTAATTTTTCCTATTTTTAATACCTAGTAAAATATTTTTGGTGTAGTATTCAATTATAGGTAACTCCAAATAAAATAACGTCCTGGCAAATTCATTTCAATGGTTTTGATCGAATTCCAACCAATCTTTTTCCTGGGTGTACTTATTTTTGTTTTTATAGAGTTTTCTAGATGTGTTCTTGTTTTTGCGTGTATTTGTTTTTGTTGTTTTTTTTTTTTGTAAATATTCTTAAAAGTTATTTTTGCATTGGCGGAACTAGGCCGGTCTGGGGTGGGCTAAGCCCACCCTAGACTGATTTTGGCCCACCACAGAATTTTAAAAAAATCTATCTACAATTCTTTTATCTATATGGCAAAAAGTGTCACAATATTACTTTGTTTTTGATATCAATTAACCCTGTGTTTTTGGTCTGGAAAAATCTCTACTGGTTTCCTAGGCAGATAATTTGTTGAAATCTAATGGTCAGTTCTATAGTCAGAACTAAGATCAATTTTTGTTTTAAATATTTCTTAAATAAGAAATGTTGTTTGAAAAATTTTTACCTAAGAAATCGATCTTAGCTCTGATTATAAAATTGACTATAAGAGTTCTTCTTTAAGAAAAATTATTAGAATCGCAAAATTGTTTAATAATAGAAAAATAACGCAGAATCTTTTTTGGTGAGTTAAATGTCTTAGATTTCATAGTTTTCTAAACGAATAATTAGTTAATATCTAACAAGGAAGTTACTTCAAACTAAATACTACTATGTTATTTTAATGAAATTTCAATATTTTGTAGAAAAAAAAATTGTATGAACATCTCACTGTTTTTGACCACCTCGGTAATTTAAGTGGTCAGAATATGGGGTTAGATTTATTTTCTCTATCATAATAATCTGAGAATATAGCTTGGAATACATTCCTTGTACGAGGTTTTCTTTAGAAAAATAGATGCGCTATTCAGAGTTTTGTATAAAAACATGGCGATTTTGATAGCATAAGCTACCAGGATTATTTAATTTTGAAAATTATGAAAATTTTATTAGAAGGCAAGGAATCATTTTTAAGTTTTTTTTTGTGTGAAAATATTGTAAGCATAATGCCGAAAGTGTTTTTTAGAATTTAGAGTGTGAGAATGGGCAAATAAACAGGAGAAAATTAATGGGGCGCTTGCCCACCCAAGAAAAATGGTCTAGGTATGCCTATGTATTTTTGTCAATTTTGGAAGAATTATGACGTTATTTTTTTGTTAAAAGCATGCTCTCTAATAAACATTTCTTTTTGATTTATTTGTTCAGTTAAAAGTGTAGTGGAAAGCAATAATCGTGTCTAAAATTTGTGATATTTCAACTTTTAATATTTGTGTTTCTAAATATTTAACTAAAATTTATATACACCGAAGGTAATATTGCCTAAAACTCTAGGTTGATATCACCTATTTTCAAAGGCAACATAGAGTTTGCTATGTTTTAAGGCAATATTACCATAAAAAGAGGTAAATTCAATTTGACTTTTAAGTTCGAAAAATCACCTATAATTATTGTTAAATTAACTATGAATAATTGGTGTTTTACGAAGTTTAACGTAGGGGAAATATTGAAAATTTTACTTTGATATTAGGTATTTATTAATGCAAAAAGCCCCGCAAATAATAAAATATTTTAAATTTTTATTAAATATAAATTTGTTAAATATAAATTTATTAAAGAAAAATATAAAAATACATTCAAATTTCACAATTGATTTCATTATGCAAATAACAGATATTGAATTTAACGAGTAAAAAGGTTAAAGTCGGCCATGCCGACTATACAATACCCTACACCAGTCTGGATAAAAGCCAACTAATATTTGGATCCGAAATTCGAATGGGTTAAAATGGGACTTGTGTCAAAATTTTCTATAATGTGAGTCAGCGAACCAAATTTCATTAAAATATCTTAATATTTGCGACCTGCAGTTTGTAACCAAGCCAATTTTGGGGGGACCCTTATATGGGCACTAGGTCTAAACATGGACCGCTGTTAACTAAAATCAATAGGCTTCGTCCTTGGGCTGATATAGGTCGGTGTACCAAATTTCATCGAAATATCTTAATATTTGCGACCTGCAGCGTATAAAAAATATAATTTTGGTAGGACCCTTATATGGGCACTAGGTCTAAACATGAACCGATGTTCACCAAAATCAATAGGCTGCGTTATTGGGCCAACATAGCTCCGTGTACCAAATTTCATCACCGGACCGGTGTTAACCAAAATCAATAGGCTTCGTCCTTGGGCCGACATAAGTCGGTGTACCAAGTTTCATCAAAATATCTTAATACTTGCGACCTGTAGAGTGCGCACAAAAATGCATGGACAGACAGACAGACGGACGGACGGACAGACGGACATTGTTAAATCGAAATAAAAAAAAATTCTGAGCCGATCGGTATACTATAAGGTGGGTCTAGGACCAATATTTTTTGGTGTTACAAACATCAGCACAAATTTATAATACCCTGACCACATAGTGGTGTAGGGTATAAAAAAACCGCACTTAGAAAATTGCAAAATAATCGCGGAACGCGAAAAAAGGCTTTATGGTACAAAAAATGAATTAAAAAACTTGATAAGCGATTTACAGCTGGCAAACAAATACATTGATGGAAAGATTTTCCTTTTTGAAATTTTTTTTCTCGATTTTTTTTGCAACTGGCCGTCAAACTTTGTTGTATGAAATGGGTATTACAGTCCCTAGATTATAAATTAAAAAATCGAACTTATAAAATTGCAAAATAATAGCGGAACGCGAAAAAAGACTTTATGGTAGAAAAAATTTATTAAAACACACAATCAGCGATTATCATTTTGCAAACGAAAATAATAATGAAAAGTATTTCATTTTGTAAAATTTTTTTTTCCCTATTTTTTTTGCATACTAAGCACCGAACTTTGGTATATGAAATTGGTTTATATTCCTTAATTTATGAATAAAAAAGAAAAAAACCACACTTAAAAGATTGCAAAATAATCGCGGAACTCGAAAAAAGTCTGTATGGTACAAAAAATTAATTAAAAAACTTAATAAGACATTTACATTCTTGCTAAAAAAAATCGCGAATTTTTTTTTTACAAAATGGAAAATTTTTGTCATATTCGTTTGCTGAATGTTAATCGCTGATTAGTTTTTAATTCAATATTTTTACCATAAAGTCTTTTTTCGCGTTCCGCTTTTATTTTACAAATTTTTCAGTGTGGTTTTTTAAAATTTATGATCTAGCGACTGTAATACTAATTTCATACCAAAAGGTTTGGCAGCTAGTTGCAAAAAAAAAAAATCGGGCAAAAATTGCCAAAAGGAAAATTTTTGAATCAATATATTTGTTAGCAGATTGTAATTCGCGGATTAAGTTTTTTAGTTAATTTTTTATACTATAAAGCATTTTTTGGCGTTTCGCGATTATTTTGCAATTTTTTAATTGTTTTTTTAATTCATAATCTAAGGACTATAATACCAATTTCATACACCAAAGTTTGGTGCTGAGTTTGCAAAAAAAAAAAAAATTCCAAAATGGAAAATGATAACAGAATGTTAATCGCTGATTGAGTTTTTTATTAAATTTTTTCTATTATAACATCTTTTTCGCGTTCCACCATTATTTTGCAATTTATTAAGTGCGGTTTTTTAAAATTTATAAATACATATATGTTCCAAAAAAAACCCGAAAAAAAAAATTTGCAAAAAAGATCATTTTTACATCAGTATATTTGTTTGAAGAATGTTAATCGCTGATTAAATCTTTTAATTCATTTTTTGAACCATTAAGCCTTTTTTCGCTTTCCTACATTATTAAGGGCTGGTATCTTATCTCCAATGCTTTAATCATTGATTTAGAAATCATTGATTAGCCCTTAAACTTACTTAAAATAATATCGGTAACTTACGAAAATTTAAACAACGATTTGTTAATTTTAGATATTTTCATTTGACAATACGAATAAGAAATAAAAGAAAATAAAAATATTTGTGCTAAATAAAGATCAAAATTATGACCGATTCTAACAAACAATTCGTACAGAATCCAATATTATGTCATATTATTAAAATTTCCCCCAAATATTTTCTTAATTCCAATTGGTATTTTTGGAGAAGATATAAATTAGTAGAAATAAAACTACTTGATGATTTGAGTACTTGACTGCAACTGATTTTATTAACGGTATTTAACTTAGAAATTAACAATTGTGCTTACGCTAGTATTTTCATTTTATTAATTTAATTTATTTTATTCTGTTGACAATGCTTAAATTTAATAACAACAAAATTACCAATAACTTCGAATTGTTTCTGTTGCACAAGTCGCAATATGAGTAGCGACCTACTTAAATTTCTTTTGCCTTTTGGTTCAATAAACTAACCGGATGCAACGTTTGCGAAATTTATAAAAAATAAAATTGTTGTTAACTAAGTATAATTGTTGTTAACTTATATGTGCAAGTTACTAAAGATGTTCATTATTTAGATGGAAAATAAAGATGTTGTACGGTGTTTATTTACAAATTAATTGGTCTACGTAAACCTTTTTAAAAAGTTACCAACATTTGAAAAAAATGTTAATACTAACATGAATTGTAGGTTGGAAAATCTACGTTTAAGGTCTTAATCACATAAATTTCTGTAATTAAATTTAAGCAATGTTTAGAGTAACATCAGAGATTAAAATATGATGAGTTACTGTAATTAAGTCATAAACAATGATTTTCTTCTTAATCTTTGTTTAATCTCTATATATAAAAGAATAACGTGACTGACTGACTGACTGACTCAACATCGCCCAGCCCAAACCGCTGAAGCTAGGAAGTTGAAATTTGGTATGTAGGTTCCTCTTTCGGGGTAGACGTCCACTAAGACGGGATTTTTGGAAATTCCTACCGGAACGGGCAAAAAGGGGGAAAGTGTCCCCCTTGACGGCCTGCCAAAACCCCTTTGGCTAGAAAGCTGAAATTTACGATATGTGTTCCTTGGAGTAGGGGCTAACTTTTCTGGAAAGTACTTTCTAGAATTTTGGACAGGGACGTTGTAAAAATGGGGGTTAAAAAGGGGAAAAAGGCCCCCCTTGACGGCCTGCCCAAACCGCTGGAGGTAAGAAGTTCAAATTTGGTATAAAGGTTCCTCCACTATCGTAGACATCCACCAAGACGGGAGTTTTGGAAATTTTTACAGGGACGGGAAAAACGGGGAAAAAGTCTCCCCCTTGACGGCCTGCTCAAACTGCTGGAGCTATGAAGTTGAAATTTGGTATGTAGGTTCCTCGACCGGTGTAGACGTCCGTTGAGACGGCATTTTTGGAAATTCTTATCGGGAGGGGCAAAAAGGGGACAAAAAAAGTACCTTTTTCCAAAAAAGTACCTTTTCCCAAAAAAAGTACCTTTTCCCAAAAAAAGTACCTTTTCCCAAAAAAAGTACCTTTTTCCAAAAAAAGTACCTTTTTCCAAAAAAAAGTACCTTTTTCCAAAAAAAGTACCTTTTTCCAAAAAAGTACCTTTTTCCAAAAAAAGTACCTTTTTCCAAAAAAAGTACCTTTTTCCAAAAAAGTACCTTTTTCCAAAAAAAGTACCTTTTTCCAAAAAAAGTATCTTTTTCCAAAAAAAGTACCTTTTTCCAAAAAAAGTACCTTTTTCCAAAAAAAGTACCTTTTTCCAAAAAAAGTACCTTTTTCCAAAAAAAGTACCTTTTTCCAAAAAAAGTACCTTTTTCCAAAAAAAGTACCTTTTTCCAAAAAAAGTACCTTTTTCCAAAAAAAGTACCTTTTTCCAAAAAAAGTACCTTTTTCCAAACAAAGTACCTTTTTCCAAAAAGTACCTTTTTCCAAAAAAAGTACCTTTTTTCAAAAGAAGTACCTTTTTCCAAAAAAAGTACCTTTTTCCAAAAAAAGTACCTTTTCCCGAAAAAAGTACCTTTTTCCAAAAAAGTACCTTTTTCCAAAAAAAGTACCTTTTTCCAAAAAAAGTACCTTTTTCCAAAAAAAGGACCTTTTTCCAAAAAAAATTCCTTTTTCCAAAAAAGTACCTTTTACCAAAAAAGTACCTTTTTTAAAAAAAGTACCTTTTTCCAAAAAATGTACCTTTTTCTAAAAAAATGTACCTTTTCCAAAAAAAAAAGTACCTTTTCCCAAAAAACATACATTTTTCCAAAAAAATAACTTATTCAAAAAAGTACCTTTTCCAAAAAAAAGTACCTTTTCCCAAAAAAAGTACCTTTTTCTAAAAAAATGTTTCTTTTCCCAAAAAATATACATTTTTTCAAAAAAATACCTTTTTCAAAAAAAGTACCTTTTCCAAAAAAAAGTACCTTTTCCCAAAAAAAAGTACCTTTTTCTAAAAAAATTTTCCTTTTCCAAAAGAAGTACCTTTTCCAAAAAAAGTACCTTTTTCCAAAAAACATACATTTTTACAAAAAAAACAACTTTTTAAAAAAAAATACCTTTTGCAAAAAAAGTACAAATAAAGTACTTTGTAAAAACAAAGTATCTTTTTCCAAAAATTTTCGTTTTTCCAAAAAGTACCATTTAAAATAATATATAATTTCAAAAAAACTACTTTTTTTCCTCCCCCCACGGATATCTCCACTAAAACAAGGTTTCTTGATATTCGGCATAGACGTGCGCTAAGACGGGATTTTTGGAAATTCCTACCGGAACGGGCAAAAAGGGGAAAAGTCTCCCCATAAACAGTCTCAGAAATTGGAAAAGTGCCTGCCCAAACCACTGGAGTTAAGAAGTTGAAATTTGGTATAAAGGTTCCTCCACTGTAGTAGACATCGACTAAGTTTGTATTTTTGGAATTCCCTACAGGATATCCCAAAAGGAAACTCGGTATGTGAGTTCCTGCTTCTGTGTAGGCGTCCGCTTAGACGGAATTTTTGAAATTCCTATCGGGAGGGGAAATAAGGTAAAAGTCTCCTCCTGCCGGCTTGCCCAATCCCTTTTGGCCAACCTAAAATTTTAAATATGTATTCCTTGGAGTAGGACTAATTCACCGGCAACGTAATTTTTCTATTTTGGAACAGGAACATAGTAAAAATGGTGGTTGAAAGGGAAAAATGTCCCCACTAACGGCCTGCCCAAACCGCTTAGGCAATGCAGTTGAAATTTGGTATGAATGTTCGTCATCCATCGCAGATAGCCGCGAAGATGGAATTTTTGTAAATTCCTAAAGGGAGGGGCAAAAAAAAAAAAAAGCCTCACCTTGGGGGCCGGTAAAAACCCCTTCGGCTAGAAACCTTAAGCTTAAAATGTGGGTCCCTGGAGTGAGGGCTAACTTATTAGAAAGATACTTTTTTGAATTTTGGACAGGGTCGTTATAAAATGGGGGCTCAAAAAGGGAAAGTTGCCCCTTAACGACCTGTCCAAACTGCTGGAACTAGGAAGCTGAAATTCGGTACTTAAGTTCCTCTGCTGGAACTAGGAAGCTGAAATTCCCTGTCGATGGATTTTCGGAAATTCCTACCGAGAGGGGCACAAATAGTAAAAGTTGGCTAGAAACCTGAAATGTAAAACATATGTTACTTGGAGTATGTGCTCACTTACCGAGAAGGTGCTTTTTGGACAGGGACATTGCAAAAATCGGGATTAATGAAGCGAAAAGTGCCGCTTAAAGGTCTGCCCAAACCGCTGGAGGTAGGAAGTTGAAATTTGGTATTAAAGTTCCTCCTCTATTGTAGACATCCGCTAAGATGAGATTTTTGGAAATTTCTAAAGGTAGGGTCAAAAACAGGAAAAGTCTCCCCCTTAACGGCCTGGCCAAACTGCTGGAACAAGGGATCTTAAATTGGGTTCCTTCTCCAACGTTGACGTCCCCTAAGATGGTATTTTTGGAAATTCATACCGGGAGGGGTAAAAAGGGAAAAAACTTCCCCCTTGACGGCCTGGCCAAACTGCTGGATATAGAGACCTAAAATTATGTATGTAGTAGGTTCCTCCTCCAACGCAGACGTCCTATAAGACGGAATTTTTGGAAATTCCTACCGGGAGGGATAAAAACGGAATAATTCTCCCCCTTGATGGCCTAACCGAACCCTTCGACTAGAAACCTGTAATATATAATATGTTTTCCTTGGAGTATGGGCTAACTTATCGACAAGGCATTTCTAGGACTTTGGACAGGAACGTGGTAAAAATGGTGGTTCAAAAGGGGAAAATTGCCCCCCCCCCTTAACGTCTACGTCTTTAGCTAGAAACCTAAAACTTAAAGAACAAGTGTATATGAAACACTAAAATTAAGAAACTAAATAGAAAACGAGTGGGATTGAAACACTACACAAGTGGAATGAAATGGATATAAACGTTGAACGAGTGGAATTGAAATTATAGACAATGCAAATGGATTGGAAGAGGGAATTACCTGTTCAAACACTATCAACGGAATATGAAACTTATGTAGCATTGAAACATACTCCCCAAAAAGTTAAACAAATTTTCTGAAAGAGAAAAAACCTTAGAAAAGGAATGGAACTTATATATTCCGATATTTAAACTTAAGAAACCGACGCAGTAAATTTTCCAACTGAATTTGTGAATTTACTTGAATTGCCAGGTCTACCTTTACATAAACTGGAATTAAAAAAAAAACTTTAAGACACGCTAACAACGTAGCTTTGCCCGCTATTTTTAATATTATAAAATGCTTTCCAACCCTGCTTTACGTTATTTATTTTCATTCAAAACACAAATGAACAAAACTACTTACGGGTCTATCTACCTAAGTTCGCACTTTACCAAATTATCTTAACATACACACGTATATTGCAATTTATTATGGATTCATTACTAACAATCCACTTTCATAAGAAAAAGTGATCAAATATTTATTTATTTTAAACCCATTGTTGTGCAGAATTATTTATTTGTGGTGGCTGGGTGAAGGCTTTAAATAAAAAAACTTTAAATAAAAAAACGAATTTAATAAAAATTGTGGGGGCGCAGCCCCCCGGGGGGGAGGGCGCAGCCCCCCCCCCCTTAACCTTTAAGGCACGCTAACAACGTAGCGGGCTGCGCCCGCTAGTATCACATAAGATACCAGGCCTAAGTGTGGGTTTTTTAAATTCATAATCTAGGAATTATATTACCATTCTGCACTTTGACTAATCAGATGTGAAGAAATCTTATTGATGGGTATATTGGTAACAAGTTGGTGTAATTGGCCTTTTTGCAAAATTTTCTTACTGGTTACATCATCGTCCGTAACGTGATTATAAAGCCAGAAAATAGAATTAAGCGAGTTTTAAAAATGAAAAAAAGGGAATAATGTGATTAACTTACACTGCCGCCAGCTGAATTCATCAATGCTTAACAGTTAAGTTCATCCAAGACATTAAATAATTTACCTATCATACCGCGATCCAACTGTTTGGTTTGCGTCTCTCTCTCTCCTTTGAGGCAAAACATTACTGCAGTGACGCAATTCCTTGTCAGACGTTTTGATCGTAGTCTGCGCTTCACTCGCCCTTTGTTTAGCATCTAAAATGTCACACCGTGGGTTTAGATAAAATTTATTTTATAAAAATATATAATCTGTTAAATCTTACTCATTAATTGGTCTTTCAGTGCAGATGCCTTGCCATCTTCGTTTGTGGACAATGCATTTTCGCAAAATATTTTTTTTTCGTTAACTTTTAACGAACAAATAATGAAAATTTATTTAAGTCGACGTTTAAAATTGCAAAACAATTTTTCGAAGAGGTACCTATTTACAACAGTAAAAATTACATTGCAAATATGCAAAATTTTATAGTAAAATAACCTATCGGCATAGGTATTAAAACTATTTTCTTTAATTTCATACAAAAATAGGCATGCCTTAGGCCTAGTTTTTGGGATATCAGTTAAACCGAAAACGAATTTTGTCGTATCGAGTTAGCGTACCTTAAAGTTTGAAATGTAATTTGTTTTAGGAATTAAATATTTTTATGAAAATTAAATACAATGTTTTTTATTAATGTAAAATAAAATCCCCCTTCGATGAGAATGCTTATTAGGAGCTTATATAAAAAATAAATAATTTCAAAAATTATTATTCAGAGGAAGCTTAGGTTAAAACAAATTTTCTACTTTTTAAGTAAAAATAAAATCAAATAGGCACACTTAATAATTAACAATAAATAACGACGACGATGTGAGAGCTGTGGTGTAATGGTTATCGCGTTGAACTGTTACACATGTGGTTTCGGTTTCGATCCCCAGCGACCGCAACATTAATTTGGAAAAATAATGTTTACGATTTTTTTTATCTCTAATACAGTATCCTCCTTGACTATTCTCATAGCACTTAACCCCACCGAAGTAAAATAATATAACAGGGCTATGAAATAAACAGTCTCAACAAAAGTTCGCCAACTCACCATCAAATGGCGGGCAACATATATGTATGTGTATCAATATCTCAATAACTTTTCTAAATATAGTCGCTTAAAGTCAAGATTTAAAAACTTTTTAAGGTTTTTTTTTAAAAAAAAAAATTTAAATATAAGTCAAAGTCCGATTTTGAATATTAAAGCCAATTTGGAAAGAAAAAGGTCCAAAATTGTTGAGCATGTTCCGTTAACAATTTATGTGCACTTTTATTGCCTTTTGTAATTAAATTTAAACTTAAACAAAATTGCCAAAAAAAAGGTGTTTCCACAAAAACAAAAAACAGTGTTTGCACAAAAAAAATGTTTCCTCAAAAAAAAAGTTTCAACAAAAAAAAAAAGTTTCCACAACAAAAAAAAAAAAATGTTTTCCAAAAAACAAAAAGTGTTTGAACAAAAAAAAATGTGTCAACAAAAAAAAAGTTTCCACAAAAACAATGATTGCCCAAAAAAAAAGTGTTTGCACAAAAAAACAGTTTACACAAAAAAAAAGTTTCCCAAAAAAAAAAGTTTCCTCAAAAAAAAAAGTTTACACAAAAAAAAAGTTTCCACAAAAAAAATGTTTCCAGAAAAAAAAAACTTTTTTCACAAAAAAAAATATTTAAAAAAAAAAAGTTTCCACAAAAAAAAATGTTTCCACAAAAAAAAAGTGTTTCCACAAAAAAAAAAAGTTTTCACAAAAGAAAAAAAGTGTTTACAAAAAAAAACTTTTTCCACAAAAAAAAATATATGAATGTTATTTTAGTTTGACTCAAGATCATAAATTAATATCACTTTCTGTTTAAATTATTTTCAAATCAAAGAAAGATGATACAATTTATACAAGTAAATTACAAAGAATAAAAATTATTGAAAAAATTCGAAAAGACCAGCAGGGCAGAATGCGCATTTTCGGCTTTCGCTACAAAGCCATCATCAGTGCCTTTCGCCTTTGAGTGGGTTAATATTTTGATAATCGTCTACTTATGTGGCTGTTGAAAACAAATCGGGTTTGTTATCAACAACTCAACTTAGACTAACATCAACGAAATTTAACAATGCTATTTTTATCCTTTTGTTATTATTATTACTCTTTTTTGCTTTGAACCTTAATTCTTAAGATATCTCAGCTGATTCTATTCAACTCTGTGTATGATAAACACAGATTTTTGAATTGCAACGAACCGTTAAATTCTGGTTTATATATTACGACTAGGGTTTGGGATTTCCCGGACTTTTTTATTTCCCGGGAAACGTGAATGAAAAAATTTGATTCCCGGGATTCCCGGGAATACCGGGAAATATTTTTAAACAAAATTGTTAATGAAAACCACCTATATAAGTAATTTTTGTTAAAAAAAAACACTATTTCAGTACAAATGTAGTCTGTGTAGTGAGATTTCAAAGTAAAAAATATCAGAATGTTGAACATTTGATTTCACATAAATTACTCGCAGCACTGCCAAATGAATTGCATGATTCCACCAGAAAGCACCTACTACTGGACTGTCGGAAACAAACCGTTTCGTCACACTTGGCCCATTAGATATGGTGGCCACAATGTTATTTTCCAAAGACAAATAAAACTCTTCTAGTCTTATTTCTACAATTCTTCTTATTTCATCAGTATTACATCTTCCTGATACATAAACCAACCCCAGGTTATAAAATGAATTATTTCCGTTTATACATATGTTCAAATATCTCTTTTGTGATATTCTTGCCCATTCATCTATGATTATAGTAAATCTCCCGTTGATAGAAATATTGCTCGATATTTCTTTTATCATGATATCTTTTACATGATTGTAGAAATTTAATATAATATTCTTTACATCGGTTTCATTTTTTGGCAATGCCAGGTTTTTATTATAAAAACTTTCTCGAATAAATGAAGATCTAGTTATGGTGCGGATTGACTGCGGGTAATTTGGACACCATTTCAGGAAATGTTTGCCCTACCATAAAACCTTTAATGCCTATTCAGCTTACACTTACAAATAAATTTATTCCCTTTTAAAAGATTTTAACAATGACCTTTTTGTTTTGGTATTTAAAATGTTTTTTATGACTAAAATTAAAAAATCCTATTCGAAACAAAAACAATTTAAAAAATTTAATATTTTTAAATTTTCCCGTTTTCCCGGGAAAAATATATTATTTTCCCGGGAATTCCCGGCAAACTTTTTCCGGGATTTCCCGGGAATTCCTGCCCGGGAATTCCCGAACCCCAAACCCTAATTACGACACACAGAAAACAGATTCGTAGTTCGAACCGAATTTTTTGCCAACAGAATTTTTGTAGTTCCAGGTACAATCACTTTTATTAATTTTTATTACTGTTATAATTACCGAAATTTATTTACAATTTTTGAATTTTTGTTGTATTAATTAATTACTTTAATGTTTGTGGATTACAAATTCTATAAATAGAACAATACGTTCCACACAATTTATTTAAAAATTAAAAATTTTTTATGTCGCGATCTGGGATAGAACCGGCGACCCTCCGATTGTTAGCTCATTGCTTTTGCTCTAGGCTAAACTCTATTTAAATTTTTCTAGTAAAATTTCAATTTTGAATTTCTTTATATTGGAAATTTGAATACTTTGTTTATTAATAAAATTATATCAACAACTGAAAATCAATTGTGTCTTCTAATTTAAATCAATAAAAAAATAATAAAAAAAAAATTATGTCGCGAACTGGGATAGAACCTTCCGTTTGCCAGCCCATTGCTTTTCCTCTAGGCCAAATTCGGTTTAATTTTTTTAGTCTTATTTAAAATTTTTTTTTTTTAGGTTGAAAATTTAAATATTTTGTTTTTGTATTTTGAATAAAATTATATCAACAACAGAAAATCAACTGAGACTTTCAATTTGAATCAATAAAAACATTTATTTAAAAATAATAAAAAAGAAAACTACAACGCCTTGGTTGAGGTTTGAACTCAGATTTCTCAGACTATCAGACTGTGTCTACCCCCTGCACCACAGACACTTATATTTCGTTGTTGTCTAATTTTTAATTTAAATACACAGAAGTATGTATGAAACCAAAAGATATGATACATTCCAAAATTTTACAATGCCAAATAAAATTTCTGTTCCTAGTATCAATATATTATTATAATTACCAATATAATGGAAATTAACGGTTGATGCCACTAAAGTTGACAAAACAAATTTTAAATTGGTTGGAAAAACTAATACTTTGGATAGGGTGATCGATTTTATTGAAACACAACTGATACTAGATTTTTGCTGCCGATATTTTATTCAATATTGATTAGAAAAACCAATATCTTGGATAATGTGACTGATTTTTGGTTAATCGTATATATTTTCTGTTCAGAATTAAATTTAACTTTTCTGATGCTGAATTATAATTAACCCCAATTAAAATTATTGAATAACGAAAAATGTTCGTTGGTTCCGATAGAATTCCAACCAATTTATTTTCTGTGTGGATTTAAAACGATACATAGGGGCAGTTTTATTATTTATTTTTTTTTTTTTTGCTTAAATATTTCTTAAATGTGGAATCAAAAAATTTATATTTCTAGACATTTTGCTTCTATGCAGATTCTCAGAAGTATTCGTCTAGAATTATTTTTATAAAAAAAGCTTAAAAGTGAGTATTTTTCGCACAAATTTTTGGAAAATACGCCTAAATCTTTTTATAAAGATAGACACTAAAATATTATTAAAGAGTTTTTTAACTTCAACTATTATTTTTTGAATAGAAAGTTTTTTTATGCCACAGTTACTTAAAAAGAAATGATTTAATTTTCATAGTTGCATTTCAAATTAAATTATAAACAAATCCAAAATAATTAAAAAAAAGCATTTGATGCTATATTTTAAAAATAAATAAAATTTTAAAAATCCAATTAAAATAAAACAATATCAATTTAAATGATGTTATTTGAAGTAAAAAAATACTTAATCAATTAAAAATACGAAAATATTAATAATTTTGGAGGTATTTGGAACTGAAATACTGATGTTGAAATATTGTATAATTGCTTTATTTGAACAAAGATCATCATTTTAAAGAACAATTTTTTTCCGAGGTACGACAGATTTTGTTGGTGACCTTGGTAACGGCTATAAAATTTGTCTTCGGTTTAACTAAACCAAATTTAATTGATATCAAAAATAGTATTTTTTTTAATACAAATTCTGTTTATTGGATTTGAAATCGCATTTTTTAATTTGAATATATATTACTTAAATTAATTTAAAAACAATCAGTGATTTAAATTTAAATAAAGCTTCCAAAAATGTAATATACTGCTAAAACTTCTGTAAAAGAATAAAAAAAATCCCGGGAAATCCCGCACAAAATTCCCGGGATTGCGGGATTGAAAAAAGTGCGGGATTCCCGCATAAGCAAGTAAGTTTACATAAATGTAAACATAAATGTAAACATAAATGTAAACCTACTTGCCGGATCATTCTGTTGAAATCAGAATTTTCTATCCGGCATCGAAACAGCTGATTGATTTTAGTCGGAAAAAATATGAAATAAATAAAGAAAATTGATTCAAACAACAAATAAGGAATAAAAATTAACAAATAAATGGAAAAATTTAGAATAAAATATAAAACCACATGAAATAGATGCTAAATAGTAATGTCGTTTACGATAATCTATAAGTGTACTTTTAGCTACGGCACGGTACAGTTACATCACATTTATGTTTACGGTCCCATAATCCGCCCTTAAGAATTAAGGTTCAAAGCAAAAAAGAGTAATAATAACAAAAGGATAAAAATAGCATTGTTAAATTTCGTTGATGTTAGTCTAAGTTGAGTTGTTGATAACAAACCCGATTTGCTTTCAACAGCCACATAAGTAGACGATTATCAAAATATTAACCCACTCAAAGGCGAAAGGCACTGATGATTGCTTTGTAGCGGAAGCCGAAAATGCGCATTCTGCCTTGCTGGTCTTATCGAATTTTTTCAATAATTTTTATTCTTTGTAATTTACTTGTAAAAATTGTATCATCTTTCTTTGATTTGAAAATAATTTAAACAGAAAGTGATATTAATTTATGATCATGAGTCAAACTAAAATAACATTCATTTACTTAAAATAACAGATCAACTAAAAACATTTCACCAAAAAAAAAATATTTCACAAAAAAAAAAGTTTCCACAAAAAAAATGTTTCCACAAAAAAAAAGTTTCCACAAAAAAAATGTTTCCATAAAAAAAGTGTTTCCATTCTAATACCTACCAAATACACATAAAAAATTCATAAAAATCGGTCGAGCCGTTTCGGAAAACACCGTGATACGAAAAAGTCTTTGCACAAAAAAAAATGTTTGCACAAAAACAAAGTTTCCCCAAAAAAAGGTGCTTCCACAAAAAAAAAAAAAAAATTCCTACAATAAAACAAAACAAAAAATAAATGTTTCCAAAAAAAAAAAACTTTTTCCACAAAAAAGGGTTTCCAAAAAACAAAAAAACATTTTCCACAAAAAAAAAATATTTCACAAAAAAAAAGTTTCCACAAAAAAAAAATGTTTCTACATAAAAAAAAAATTGAGATAGGATGAGCTGAGATTAGATTAGGTTAATGCTATAAGTGCCATAGTAACGCCAACGCCTGGTTGTCATAGCAACACGAAAATTTTGTATGGGAATAAGTATATAGGAAATATATAGGAAAATCTAAAGGCCATATCTCCGGAACCACTGCGCCAATTTCATGCAAACTTCACATAAACCACCCAGTCAGAAAAATACAAACGGGAAAGCGGTGGCAAAGCACTTTAACAGGTGGTACAAGTACTGGCAAAAAGTGCTTTCCCATTCCCAAAATGATAACATCATTAGACAAAAGGACCGGCTGTTCAAAATGCCCCGGAAAAGCACTGGAGGAATAAAATGTTTAAACATTGGCAAAACGCTGGCAAAACCAATAAATAGGTGGTCTGGAAATATATTTTCCAAAATAAAATTTAAAAAAAGTTCATATGTATTTTTTTTGCCCTGCCGTGATTTGAACCCAGGCCGTCAGATTGGCAGACGATTGCTCTACCCACTGAGCTAACGAGACATATAATATTTAATGGCTAAACACATAAATGAGTGATAATAGCTGGACAACTACTGGCTGTTCCAAAATGCTAGTACTGGCAAACAATTTTTAGTAACTAGTATGCCAGTGTTGGGAGGGGGAAAAAAAAGTTGGTCTTGAAAGAGCTTTCCCACAATCAAAAAAATTGATTTTATAAAACAAAAAAAAATTTTAAATTAAAAAAAATCCAAAAAAATTTTTTTGCTTGCAACCGGATTTGAACTCGGAACCTTCCGACTACAAACATTTTTTAACGAAGCGTCAGCATTTTTATAAAATCATTGGTTTTCCAGTGAATTGATTTTTGTACGCCTGGTAGCATTGGCTAGGTAGCACTGGATAACCACTGGTTGCAAACCTTGGCATATCACTTTAAGCCAATTCTTTGCCAGTGGTTTTTTTTATAAACCACCGAAATTTTTGTAAAAAAAATACTGGTAAAACGCTTTTCGCAAACGCTGGCAAAGCGTCCCAAATGAGTTAGTGGTGACATCAAATTGTACACTTCTTTTTATATATATAGACGAGAGTAATCGGGAAAAGTACCTTTCTCAAACGTATCTTTTCCCAAAAAGTACCATTTAAAAAAAATACCATTTCAAAAATAAAAAAAAAATAGAATTTTAAAAAAGGACTTTATTTGCTCCCCCAACGGAAACCACCACTAAGACAAGATTTCTGGATTTTCGGTGTAGACGTCCGAAACATAATTTTTGGAATTTTGAACAGGGACGTTGTAAAAACGGGGGTTCAAAATTGGAATAGTGCCCCCTTAACGGCCTGCCCAAACCACTGGAAGTAGAAAGTTTAAATTCCACTAAGACTGAATTTTTGGAAATTCCTGATTCCCCTTTTGGCTCCTGGTAGGAGCCAAAAGGAGAATCCGGCTTGGCTCTATTTCCCCTTCCTATCGGGAGGGGAAAGGTCTCTTCCTTGATGGCCTGCCCAATCCCTTTTGGCTAGAAACTTAAAATTTTAAATATGTATTCCATGGGTAGGATTAACTCACCGACAAAGTACTTTTTCGATTTTGGAAAAGGACCATAGTAAAAATGGGTGTCGAAAGGCGCCGATAACGGTCTGCCCAAATTGCTAGGTAACGAAGTTAAAATTTGGTATGAAAGTTCTATCGTAGATAGTCGCGAAGACGGAATTTTTGGAGATTCCTACAGGGAGGGACTAGAAACCTGAAATTTAAAATATGGCTCCCTGGATTATGGGCTAACTTGTTAGGAAGTTACTTTTTGGAATTTTGGACAGGTTAGTTATAAAATGAGGGCTCAAAAAGAGAAGGTGGTCGCTTGACGGCCTGTCCAAACAGCTGTAACTAGGAAGCTGAAATGCGGTTCGTGGGTTCCTCATACAGCGTAGATGTCCGCTAAAACGGTAGTTTTGGAAATTCCATCCGGTAAAAATAGTAAAAGTCTCCGCTTTGAAGGCCTGCCAAAATCTCTTTGGCTAGAAACCTGAAATATAAAACCTGTATTCTTTGGGGTATGGGCTCACTTTCTGGAAAGGTAATTTTTGGTATTTTGGACAGGTACATTGCAAAAATGGGGGAAGGAAGTTTAAATTTGGTATGAAGGTTTCTTCCTTGCAGACATACGCTAACGAGGGGTTCTGGAAATTTATACAGGTAAGGCCAAAAACAGGAAAGGGCTCCCCCCTGACCCCCTGGCAAAACTACTGTAACTAGGGAGCTGATATTCGGTATATAGGTTCCTCTTCCAACGTAGACGTCCGCTACGACGGAACTTTTGGAAATTCCTACCGGGAGGTATAAAAAGTGAAAAAGTCTCCCCCTTGACGACCTGGCCAAACTGTTGAAAAAGGGAGCTGAAATTCTGTATGTAGGTTCCTCCTCCAACGCAATCGTCCACTAAGACGGCACTTTTGGATACTCCTGACGACAGAGGTAAAAAGGGAATAATTTTCCCCTTTGAAGGCCCACCCGAACCCTTTTGGCTAGAACCCTGAAATGTATAATATGTATTCCTTGGAGTATGGGCTAACTTATCGATAAGGTATTCTTTGGGATTTTCACAAGAACGTGGTAAAAATGGGGGTTCAGAAAGGGAAAATTGCCCCTCTTAAAGCCTGCCTCTTTGGCCAGAAACCCGAAATTTAAAGAACGACTCTATTTGAAACACTTTAATTAAGAATCGAAATGGGAAACTAGTAGAACTGTAACACTACGCAAGTGAAATGAAATGGAGTGGAATGGGGAACGAGTCAAATTGAAACATTAGATACCTGGAGGGAAATGGAATTTGAATGACTCGAACTGCTGGAGTTTGGTACTTGAAATTTCGCATGTGATTGAGGCAGGATTATATATATTTGGGTATTTTTACTGGGAAGAACAAAAAGGGGTGAAGAACCGCTTTTATTGTAATTAACTCTTTATACAAAAAAATTAAACTTAGCATTGAAACATACTCTACTAAAACGTTAAACAAATTTATTAAAATAGAAAAAACATTTGGAAAATAATGCAATTTATATATGTATTTCGACTTCAAAAAATTCAAATTTTATTTGTCAATATTATGACTGAATCAATACCAGTCCTTTTTTTTAAAAATTAAGTTTTATAAAAAAATATGTTTTTTATTGCAAAATTTTTTTTTAAATAAAATTTGCTCGTGCGGGAATCGAGTCTGAGACTCCACATTACCAGTCAATAGCTTTACCATTTCAGCTCTCTCGACTTGTTATATTTGATAGATAAAAACATAATTGACTCAACAACATACAAAAAATAAAAAAAAAGTGTGGTTACATATCGTTGACCGGCTTGCAAAATGTCACATCTGTTTTTTAAGAGATTTTCAGGAGACCGAAAAAATTGTTACAAAATCTACTTTTAAGATATTTTATTGGCATCATATGCCTTAATGATTCACGACCTCATTTAGTAAAATCATAATTAAGGCATATGATGCCAACAAAATATCTTAAAAGTAGATATTGTAACAGTTTTTTCGGTCTCCTGAAAATCTCTTAAAAAACAGATGTGACATTTTGCAAGCCGTCATTTTCATACAAAATTTGTTCAATAAACCTCCTATAATTTTACAAAGCGTTTATGAATTTAGGGGTAAATTTTTATAAATATGATTTTTTTAAGCTATAAAAGCTTATGTAAATTTATACTGTGAAAAAAATTTTTTAAAAAAAAGTTCTTAGTGGGTTAATATAATACCTCAGAATGCAACTCTTTGCAGATGTGTAAAAAACACAGTACAACAGCCAATCTGGGGGGTGAGAAATTCCAAGTCAGGGTGATGGTACTAGGTCAGTATAGTAAAACTCTCAAAGGGTTTGGCGTTCGTATGTGTCATTTTTTATGACCTTTTAAATTTTTTCCTTATCTTGATGTTTTTTCGCTTAGTTGTAACATTTTGGCAAAAACGTAGTTTAACATAACTCGAGAACCACTTGTCCGATTTTGATGAAACAAATTTAGAAAAATTTAGAATTACAATTTCTTTAATCCGTTCATATAACGTTTTTCTTTATAATCAACAGTTTTGCCGGTAAAAATAAATTTGTGGAGAAAAAAAAAATATTTTTTTGCCTAAAAATTAAATTTTTTTTTTTTTAAATTCATAAAAAATCCAAAACGGAAAAAAGGATCAAGTGTTATTAATTTCATGTAAAGTCACATAACCTATAAACAAAATTTAACGCGTTCTGCTGTTATTTACAATTAAGTGAAGGTATCCCATTTTGACAAGAATATTGATATTTGTTTTTATTCAAAAAAGTGTCATTTATCGCCTTTTTCATAAATTTTCCCCAATAACTCCAGACTTTTGGCCATAAACTACTAAAAAAATTAAGTAAACATTTTTATAATTTTTTATTTTTATTTTATTTATTTATTTTTATTTATTTTAATAAATATTGCCTAGACTTTTTCGATGGTGGTTGTTCGGGACTAGTGGCATCGCATTCATCGCTATCATCAGTTTCTGAACCACACATAATGTCAATGTGTGACTCCACTGTTGGCCCTTCTGCATCTCCTGAAAATTCTTTATCATCAAGATCATCCTTGTCTTGCCACACTAACTTACTCCACCAGCAAATTTCCGCAATTATTGCACTCGGCGACTTTTTGCCTCTATATCTGTAAGTTTTTGTTTTATTAAAATGAGTTTGAAAAAATAAAAAATCAGTATTACCTCATTTCAAATGGCATATCAACTTAATGATAGCGTTCACCTTGTTCATCAGATTCGGTAGCCAATTGTTTGCTGAAGTAGTCCAGATGATGATGTAAATAATGGATTTTCAAGGACATGTGGACACCAATTTCCGAGAATGCTCTTAACATCCTTGCGACAGAAACATCGTAGTTGTTAGAACGATGCTTTCCCAACAAGCCTTCTATTACTTCTTTGATTGCCTGCCATGCATTCAATTCAGCGTCAATCAAAATATTGTTGAATGCGTCACTTTTAATCAGCTTTCGTATATATGGACCATTTAGTACGCCTGATTGGAAAAAATTAATTTGTTAAGATGGAAAATCATGGGAAATGAATGTGATATTATAACTTACCTTCTTTAATTTTACTTTCGCTGAGTCTCGGGTAAATTAGTTTCAAACACAAGAAAACTTCATCTCTTTTGGCGACAGTTTTGATAAAATTCTTAACAATTCCAAGTTTAATATGCAGTGGAGGCAGCAATATCTTCTCCTTCGGCACTAGAGGCTCACGAATAATATTGGCCGTTTGTAACCTGCTGTGCTCTCTGAGTTTCCATCCGTGGCATGCATATTGGTCACCGGAAAATCGTGTGTCCCAATCGCACAAAAAGCACATATATTTTATATAGCCGCTTTGAAGACCGCAAAGCATTGCTACAACTTTTAAATCGCAGCATATGCGCCACATATGTTTGGCGTAGTTAACCATTTTTAAAATATTTTCCAGTGCATCATATGTTTCTTTCGTTTCTGTACTGTAGGCGATTGGAACTGAAGGTTTTTTATTGGTCTTATGCAGTAAAACCGCCTTCAAGCTGAGTTTTGAACTCTCAATAAATAATCTCCAGTCATCTGCTTCATATTTTATTTCCATTGCGTCCATCAATTTTCCTACATCCGGGCAATATGCAGAAGTTTTTTCATCATTCACAAGGAATAAACTTTGGAGTGTTGCCTGACGACTTCGATAAGCTGTGACTTTCACACCGGGTGCCAACAAATTGTCTGATTTCAAAATGGAAGCCAGCTCTTCCGATTTATGCTGTGTTAATTCCAACTTGGCAACAATTGAATCAAGCTTATTTTGATTTATTAAAATTGGCTCATTGGATACTGATGGCTCATATGGGGAATCATCACGTGCATGATATGTCGGAGCAGTCGTAGAAGAGAAAATATCTGGGCTAGAATCTTTTGGCACAGGAATGTGGTCCGAATGAGGCAATGGTGTTGCGGCACTTGCAACACCAACGTAATTATACGATTTTCTTATCCTTTTTGCGGCTCCTTTATTCGCACATGCATAGCAATTCAATGAATTGTGACCTTCGCCAGCATTAGTCCAAGTCATTGGGATACCGAATGGCATACTTTCACGTCTTCTATTTTTCCAATCCATTAGACGGTTGTAGCAGAACTATATTTTACACACTATATTTGGTACCCAATTTTCGTTCACTATAACATTTTGGTTGAAGTACATCTCGTATGTTTGAACAAAATCAGTACTGAAATTTCCCCTTTTTTTATGTGTTGAGACATATTGACCACAGCAGTAGCAAAAGCTATTTATATCTGGCTTGCACAGTTCCATATTCTGTTCTCTTTTGTTCACTTTTAAAAAACTGGAGAAAAATCACTTTTACTGTTCGCGTTCGTCGGCACTTGTTGAATGACAAAAATCACAGAACCAGTGTGAGAAAGAGAAGAAGTATAATGACAATGCATGTTTTATGTGAACATTACAGAACCAGTGTTGCCACATCAATATTTCTCTTTTAGTACATTAGAAAAATATGAGAGAGTTCGGCTTGTGAGTGTCAATGTTTTCTCCAAATAATGTTGTGCATATCTAAAGCAAATTTTTGAAATTCATACATTTACCTAATTGTGAATAAATGAGAAACGCGTGCATCGATTTTCATGATCTATGCCTTTTTTTGCTCATGAGTTATGTGACTTTACGCGAAAGTAATTAGTTTTGGCACTTTTTTCCATTTTGGATTTTTTATGAATTTTTAAAAAAAAATATTTAAATTTTTAGGCAAAAAATACTTTTTTCCCTTCATACATTCATTTTTAACTTCGAAAGTTTTGCACATATAGGAAAACGGTATAGAAACAGATTAGAGAAATTGTAATTCTAAATTTTTCTAAATTTGTTTCATCAAAATCGGACAAGTGGTTCTCGAGTTATGTTAAACTACGTTTTTGCCAAAATGTTACAACTAAGCGAAAAAACATCAAGATAAGGAAAAAATTTAAAAGGTCATAAAAAAAAAATGACACATACGAACGCCAAACCCTTTGAGGGTTTTACTATACTGACCTAGTACCATCACCCTGACTTGGAATTTCTCACCCCCAGACAATAATCCCAAAAATGTTCCATAGTGAAATCAATTAATAAAAAAACATAGCTGCTAAACTTTGCATTTAAAACTCAATATATGTATTTGGTGTATGCATTTTTATCAAAAATTATGACGAAAAATCGTTACAGAGTTGAAGTCGAGTTAGCATAGATTACGAAAAAGTTTGTAAAATTTATTAATTTTGTTAAAAGCGTTACTTTTCCTCTTCATATAATTTCTTACAGTTAGTGTTTAGCTTCATTGATTATTAAAATATAAGCTATTAAAGTTAAAAAACCTTATGAGTTACTGGTTACGGAGTTTACATTTGGCCTATAAAATTGGTTACAAATTTTATGTATTAACCAAAAATTGGTCAGATTGTTACAAATTTTGTAAAACAGGTGACAATGCGCTGATATACATATATCGAAATATATAACTCAAATGTAATCCATGCATTTGAAATTAGCTGGTTACATGGATTTTATCACATTTTTTGATATCACCCATATATATTTTTTCAATTCTAAAATACATTTTTAAAAATGGTCCAGTTGAATATTTTGGATAAATTAAACATTTTGAAACAAATAAATGAACAAGTAAAAATAAAAGATATTGTAAAATTCTATAATATTTAGAAAAGGACACTTTTACGGATAAAATGCTCAAACCAATAGCCGTTTTTTCTAAGCACTTGGATTTAATAAATCCAAAAAGTATTTCTAAAAGTGCTTAACAGATGGGGTTAGATTTTCCCTATTTTAAAAAAAATTTCTATCCGCACTTCTTTCACCCTAATTTTTAATAACGAATTCGATGATGAAGGGTTTTACTTTAACTTTTAATTATATTTTATATAAAACAGCGATAAACAGTCTACCTTTTCAGTTTTATCACTTCAATTTATATTTTTACACAATAGAAAAATTCCATTGCAATATTTAATATTCACTAATTGGATTTAATTAAATTATGTACTTACTGTAGAGTGAAAAATTGCCATTTCTATTTGAGCTATTTCTCCATGTCCAAGATCGAAAATATGTATTTAGTGCGGTGTAGTTTTTTTTTCTAAACATATTTCATAAAAAAAATTAATAAAAACCTTTTATTTGTTAGTTTTTAAATTTTTTTGTTTCTCTTTTAATTTTCGTTCGTATTTTTTTCTGTCATTAAATTAATAGGCTGTTTCATATATTTGTGCTTTTATTATGGATTCCCGAGTAAAAAAAAATGATCTGGCGCAATATCTAATTATATCCAATTTGATATTGTTTAAGATCTGCTGTAATATCTAGCTGATCCAATTAGATCTCAAAATTGGGTGTATCCAATCATATCGTATTAGATCCCATTGTATATATGGGGATAAACTAAGATCAAGTTATATCTCAAAATTGGGAGGTCCAGTGATATCTTTGGGGATAAACCTAGATCTATTTTGATCCGAAAATTGGCGGATCCAGCTATATATTTGCGGATATTTTTAGTTCTAATTTGATCCGAAAAATGGCGGATCCAATTAGATCCAGCTATACATTTGGGGATAAACTTAGATCTAATTTGATCTCAATTTTGGCAGATCAAAATTTGGAAAATCAAATTAGATATTTGTGGATAAACGTATATCTAATTTGATCCGAAAAAGTGGCAGATCGAATTAGATCTAGCTATATATTTGGGGATAAACTTAGATCTAATTTGATCCGAAAAATGGCACATCGAATTAGATCCAGCAATATATTTGTGGATAAACTTAGATATAAATTGATCTGAAAAATGGCAGATCAA
Organism: Leucophora obtusa; assembly: GCA_949987735.1. Classification (NCBI taxonomy): domain Eukaryota; kingdom Metazoa; phylum Arthropoda; class Insecta; order Diptera; family Anthomyiidae; genus Leucophora; species Leucophora obtusa. The sequence continues at coordinate 156,177,460 of OX465295.1, read as the reverse complement.
ATTAGATCCAGCAATATATTTGGGGATAAACTTGGATCTAAATTTATCAGCAAAATGGCAGATCGAATTAGATCCAGCAATTTATTTCGGTATTAAAATGGCAGATCGACTTAGAAACAGCAATATATTTGGGGATTGACATCTAAAAGTATCCATAAAAATGACAGATAAAATTAGATGCCGCATTATATTTGGGTACTACGTTAGATCTCCATTTATTTGGGATTAAATAAGATCCCAGACATATATTGCCAACTGTTCAAAAAATAATAGACTGGCAGAGAACTGATTGTATAAAAATTACAATATTTTGTTAAAATAAGGTTTAAACTCAGAAGGTAACGAGTTCAATATGTATTTCTTTTACAAAATGAATTTCTTTTTATAAAATTAAAATTTTTTTTTCTATAAATTTTTTTATAAAATTATATATTTATTTTTTTATTAAATTGAAATCTTTGAATAAAATAATTTTATTTACATCTTTTTGACGCTCTACACCATTTCCAATTGTATTAATTGTTTTAAAATTTAACAATTGTATTTCAGAAATAATCAATTGAATTTCAGTTTTATCAATTGTGTTTCAGAACTCATCAATTATTTTTCACATTTATGAATTGTATTTCAGAACTAGTCAATTGAAGTTCAGTTTTATCAATTGTGTTTCAGAAATTATTAATTGTATTTCCGAAATCCACAACTGTATTTCAGAAATTATCAATCTGTATTTCAGAAATTATCAATCGTATTTCCGAAATGAAATGTATTTGAGAAATTTTTCTCTATTAGCTATGAAATTCTGACATAGATTTCATTATTTCTGGACACAACTAAATAAATAAATAATTAAATTTGCGTAATATTTTAGTTTCTGAAGTGCAAATAATATTTTGTGATATACAATTAAAATTTCCTAAAATACATTTAATAATTTCTGCAATACCTTTTTTCGATGATTATAAGTTAGCTCGAAATGCTTTTATCATTCATTTAATTTGTAGCTATCACACATCTATAACAAGTCTCGTTAGATTAGAGTGTAGAGGTCTTGGCTGACAATCTGGTGGACTGGGTTTAATTTCATGTTTTTAAAAGCAAATATTAAAAAAGTTTTCTCAATTTTTTGAAAAATGTTTTTTGAAATCTATTTTTTTGCCAAGATAGTTAATGCAACGTTCTGCCAACGCATAACCGACCATCGCCAACGGTTTGCCAGCATTGTGCCGATTATATTTTTCTGTCTGGGATGTTAAACTTAAACCTATTGTATATTAACAATAATTAACACTTTATTTTTATTTTTAGGAAATACATTTTTATTTTATTATAAGTTAACATTAAATTAAATTTTAGATAATGGCACCAATTTGTAGTTGTAATTATTATATATTAAATCGTATATTCATAAACATTCTATACAGTTAGACGAGGTTTATGGAACTATTTAACTTTATAAAGTGTTTATAAATTATAACTTAAATGTACATATATATATGTTAAATGTACGTGAACAAATTGTTGATATGGACCCACAAATTGTATCTCAACTGATATTGGAATTATTGTACCATTACCATACATCAATATATATTGAATGATATACATATATTACAATATATGACACTGTATTATAAATATTGTTAATGAAGTAACATATCTGATAATATTTTTTATAGCGCCATACATAGTTTTACATTATTCAAATTAAACCATATATGGAATTGTATTCAAAATGTTGATGTGGTACCAAATTTGACCATATATTGTTTAAATTGTGCCATATATGACAATATGTTGTTTAAATGATACCATATATGTCTATATATTAATATTGTTTAAATGACACCATATATCAATATATATGGGACTATATATGGTAGCATATATTATCATATCTGCATCTGTATTAAAAATGTCGTTCATCAGGTACCATATATGAGCATATATTGTTGAAATGGCACCATATATGACAATATATGGTTTAAATGGCACCATATATGGTAATATATTGCTTAAATAACACCATATATAAATATATATGGCACTATATATGGTAGCATATATTATCATATGTGGAACTGTATTAAAAATATTGTTCATGAGGTACCATATATGGGCATATATTGTTGAAATTGCACCATATATGATAATATATGGTTTAAATGGTACCATATATGATAATATATGGTTTGAATGGCACCATATATGATAATATATGGTTTGAATGGCACCATATATGATAATATATAGCTTAAATAACACCATATATAAATATATATCGCACTATATATAGTACCATATATTATCATATCTGGAACTGAATTAAAGATTTGGTTTATGAGGTACCATATATGACCATATATTGTTTAAATGGCACCATATATGATAATATCTAGTTTAACTGTCACCATATATAATTATATATTGTTTAAATGATACCATATATAATTATATATTGCTAAAATGCCACCATATATACTAAGATATAGTTCTATATATAACTATATATGCAATAAGATCAACCATGTTATGTAATATATAATTATATATGCCATATCTAATATTATGAAGGCCGATATCTAATTAGATGAAATTATATATGGCATAATATAAGGAAAATTTTTCGGAAAAAACCTCATATATAATTATATATGGATATACATAACCACATGTCTAATTATATATTGTAATATATGCCACATATGATTATATATAATTTTTTTTACTCGGGTTTATTAAATCCAGCTTTTTTTTGGATTTAATAAATCCACTTTTTGTATGAAAAATTCTAAATCCAGGTGATTAAAAAAAACGCTATATGTTCGAATTGATCACACAATTTCATCATTTAAGGACATTATTGATTGGGCATCTAATTCAAATGGATCCCTACAAGATATGTGCATCCTGCCCAAACTTTCTAACAAAGCCTCCATTCAAAAGTCTTAAATCAATCGATGTGTTTTTTTTCTATGGTCTTTATTTATTCCTTAATTTGTTAAAATTAAAAAGAATAAATAAAAACAAATTGATTCACAGTATGCTTTAATTGTCTGAAAATTCTATAAGAGGCAAAAATTGTTTTGAGTTCCAAGGGGGTTACATTTTCCCAATGTTAAGATTACTTTGGAGCCCTTTACATTGGCAAAAAAATATGCTGGCAAAATTAAAATTTTGCAAATTATGTTTCAACGAAAAGGACTTGGTACTAAAAGGGTATGTTTATAATTTATTAAATAAAACTTGTATGTTATATTAAATATTTAGGACCATTTGTTAGATATAGTCAGTGTTGCCATAACGGCGATTTTCTCGTCAGATCTGGCGATTTTATTTCGGGAAAAAATGTCCTGTAGCTATTAGCCAAAAATCTAGAGATTTTTTATCAGCCGCAAAATAACTTAAAAATCGAATTTATGTTGAAAAATATTATAAAATTCGCATACTGATATCCTTTTATTATAAATCTAGTGATTTTCTAGCGATTTTTGGGTCTGATCTAGCCATTTATTTTGAAAATTTGTTGGCAACACTGGATATAGTCTTGACTAGCCATGGATCTGTGCGAACATGAAACAAGTCACACGTGAACCAACAACGAGTCTTATATAAATTGATTTTATATATATTTTTTTGCGAGTCATTTTCTGACCGTGATAAAGTGCAGACGTTAATTGTGATCTCTTTTCTATAATTCTATTTAAAATTAAAAGCAATAACATTTGTTATTGTTTTAAGAAAAAACTTTTTTTAATACATTGTATATCACTGTTGGTAAAAGTGGCACAAAAGTGCCATTTGTGGCACTATTGAATGTTCAATGGCACTTTGGCACTCTTCATAGAATTTTGGCACTTTTTAAGAAAATTTCTATATAATTTGATAAAAGGTCGATATCGCTGGTTTTTCATTAAAAGAGACATCTACTTAGAACGGGTAGCAAAATTAAAAAACAAACGCCACACTAAAAATTTCTACAATTTTCTGGACCACCTTCCAGTTCTTTGGGGACAATTTAATCATTATTTTGATCTTTAAAAATAAAAGCAATGGGGATAAAATTAGAAAAACTTTAATTGATTCTATTTTAGTAGGATTGAGGTTAAGAAGAAGAATAAACCTTCCTCAAAAGTTATAAACACATTAAATTTGCAAATCAGACTAGATCTAGTTTCTGCCTTTTTATGGACAGGCTTCATCAGTGATCTTCCATTAAATTGTATTATTGTTTATATCTTTATTGTCAGATTGTCTCTATATGAATAATTTCAGAAGTGATCAAACAGACATATACAAACATACTACCTCAGATTCTATTGTATTGTCCGTCAGTGGAATTTTTCAAAAATTTGTTATGGTATTCTAGTTTTTTTATGACAAGCAAAAGTTTTAAAAATTTCACCACTTTAAATTTTAGCATCAAGTATTTTGAGCTTATTCCTAACAGCTTTAGCACCAAAAATCCCATGTTGCTACGTAATCTTTTGGAGGAATTTGCAGGAATTTTAGAATCGGTAAAAGGTTCGATGCATCTTAAAATAATATTTCAAAATATGAATGAGGGAGGTATTTCGTATTATATTTCTGTGAAGAAAAATTATAAAATTCTTCAAAAGAAAATAAAACTTATATTTTAAATTGTTGACGAATGAAAATATATGTGCTTTTTATTATATGACAATTTTGTCAAGGTTTTGCTGTGACAATTTTTCTTAGAATACCAAAATTATAATAATTTCCATTCACACCAGTTTTGTGACAATTTTGTTATTGTTATAAAGTTTATAATAAGGGTGTAAATGTATAAATATTTGAAATAAAAGCTAAACATATTTTTTGAAACATTTGCATGTTGATAATTTTTTTTTTTTTTTGGCACTTTTAAAGCTTTTTTGGCACTTTTTTGGCATCATTTAGGCACCAAACGAAAATTCTCAAATACCATCACTGTTGTATATTGAAATCAACAACAAATTATTACTTATTATTAAGTAGTAAACAAAGGGATTAATATTCTGCTATACTAATCCTCTGCTGTTACAGCAGAATGGATAGTAGCAGCGAGTCTACTGAAGAAAGCGATATTGTCTGGTAGACAGTCGCTGAAAACAAAACGACGACAAAATCGATCACCAGAATTAGTTAAGCATGCAATCAAAATAACAAAAACTACCAACAATGATGATTAGGGCAAGGAATTCCATGCAAATGCATGTTATTTCTCGATAGTCCAAAACTAATATGGACTAAACATTTATCCGACTCATCAAATTTAGAACAAACTGGCATCGATTTGTAGTTGCATATTTTGATATAAATGCATGTTTTTGCATATTTCGACTTTAAATGCATATTTGGTGGCTTTTTAATGCATATTTTGTGCTTTTTAATGCATATTTGTGCATATTTTTCTTTCTTTTTATCCGCATATTTTAGGGGCACATTTTCATTTTTAAGTGCATGAAATTCCTTGCCCTAATGTTTGCTGCACTTGATGTAGATAATAATGATGATGATAATTATATTAACGATAATGCTAACAAAGGAAAACCGCCTCCAATAATTATTGCAAATGTTTCAGATATAAGAGCGATGATGAATAACTTTTTAAAAATAGTAAACCTTGAAGATTATTCGTATAAATCTTTGAGAGATGGTCAGGTAAGAGTAATGGCAAAAAACGTAAAGGCATATAGAGTGATAGTAAAATATGCGCCGCCGCCGCCGATTTTTTGCATGCGCCGCCGCCGCCGATTATTTTGGTCGGCTTGTTTCTCTGCCGACAATATGTATTTTCATTTTTAAAAAGTAAAACTTAGGGGGTAATTTTCTAAAACACTTCGGTGAAGTGTTGCGTTATTTCTGTAGAAATTGTTTTTGTTACAAAAACAATTTACATTGAAAGTTCCCTTCACTTCACCCAAGTGTTTTACGAAATTAGGTACTTAATCTAATACTGAATTTAGACTAAGCAGCTGGTTTTTGTACAAAATTAAATTACAAAAATCAAGTCATTTACACCGGTTATTTAGTTTTTCTTTGTCACATCACTTTTTTATTACACATTTTTCTTTCTTTTTTTATTGTTATATTAGGTGTGTTTCTTTACTTTTTGGGTAAAGTTCGGTAAAATGAGAGTAAGCACAAAATCCTCTCACAAAATGGCAAAATTACCCAATTGTACGGGAACGCAAAAAACAACTTTTCTAGCCCAAACATTTATTTCAAAGAATAATGTGAAACAGTGATGGGACTTGAAAAATTTTGTTTTGTGCCAAGTGTGTGACTAAAATGTGCTAAATGGGCCTTCATTGTGCCACAACTCAATTTTCACTCAGTACCCGTGTTTTCAACTTTAATTTCATTTCGTGTAATTCACCTTTAATTTCATTTCGTAATAGCATTCTTATGGAATCAATTCTATTTTGAAAGAATTCTAACCGAATGAATTAAAATTTTCTTGAATTCATTCAACTAAAAGCTGAATGATATGAAACTCATTCGATTCTTATTAAATATTTGGGAATGCAGGCAATGAATGAATTCGTTAGGATAGGTTACACGTAATGGTGTAGATAGAAACATTTTCTAATACTGAATTATAGTTTTCATGAATTAAACTTAAATTATAAATTTAAATCATTAGAATTTTTAAATTTTTGCTTTGTTCGAAAAGGTATTTTAATACCAATAAATGCTTAGAAACTAAAAACTAAGGAATTTTTAAAGAATTGTTATTTTTTAAATCCATTTTCTATTAAATTTTGTAGATAACCAAAATGTGCCAAAATTGTATCGGTTGAGCCATTTTACCAATCAATCTTAGATTCTGCAACAAATCCCATCACTAATGTGAAAATGCGTATAATTTCAGTTTGCAAATTGGCACAAATACCCATATTTATTCGCATTTAAAAGTTGTTTTTGATGTTATTCAATTAATTCTTATAAAAAACAAGTTTCATTTGCTCTTTTATTTATTTAATTAAAATTTTAAACATATTTTCACGATTGTTTTTTGTTTATATTTATATCAGCTGTTTTACCAAAGTTTACCCGAAGAAAAAGTCTGGGTAAATTTTGGAAAAAAGAGACACACTAATACACTCTCATTAGCGCTCTCATTTACCCAATTTTCGAGTACGGGAACGCTTTTGGGTAAATTTCGGTAACTTTGGGTAAATTTCGGTAACATTGGGAACGTACGGGAACGCACTTATTAATGCAAAAAAATTAGTAATACATTTAAAAATTATAGGCAACACACAATTTCAAACTAAAATAGAAATACAGTAGCCGCTCGGTTATATGAATATCCAGTTATGTAAACTTCCAGAATAGTGAACAACAAAATTTAAACACAGGAGGTTCTAAAGAGTGAACACAGCCTATCTCTACTATGTGAACAGCTTTCACGGGAAGAGATTCAGACGTGGAATCAAGACATTGCTAGCGAAGATATAGATAGCGAATTTGAAGATGATGATCAAGAGCAGTGCATCGTAACAACAGCTGAAATTAGCACAACGGAGGCAATCGAAGCATTCAATAAAGTTATTGCTTGGAGTGAAAATAATATATTTAATATTAATAATATTTTGGCATTGCGAAAATGCAGGGACAAGGCACTACAGAAATCCCTTGAAGCAAAAAAGTACAAAAAAATATAACCGACTACTTTCATGTACCTACATTAAATTAAAAAACTTATTAAAAATAAAAACTTAATGTAATAAAAATCATTTGAATTATTTATTTTATATTCTCTCGGTTATGTGAACTTCTCCATTTAGTGAACAGGCTGTGTTTGAATTAGTTCATATAACCGAGCGACTACTGTATTCTTAAAAAACTAAAAAATATTTTTTTGACACTTGCTTTACTTCTATATTCGTTGTAACAGGGTGCATCGAAAGTTAACTTTAAATGATACCGGGTGTATCAAAACTTCACATTTCAGATATTTTTACTTTGGTTTTCTGGTTTTCAGTTTGTATGAAAATTATATGGAAAAACTACTAATTTTTGCCCAGTCTAAATACACTATAAGGTTATAATACAAGATTCAGTGGTCTATTCACTAAAGTTCATTCTCGGGGACCGGGAATACCGTTGCCCAGGAAATGGGGGGCTGTGGTCTAGACACATACACCATAACCTCAAACTGCAAAATTAATTTAGTTTTTCCACACAACTTTCCAATACAAACTGAAAACCAGAGAAAACCAGGTCTTTGCCAAAACCAAAATAAAACGAGTATAAAGGTTAAAGTCGGGCATGCCGACTATACAATACCCTAACCAGTCTGGTGTATTGTTTGGATCCGAAATTCGAATGGGTTAAAATGGGGCTTGTGTCAAAATTTTCTATAATGTGAGTCAGCGCACCAAATTTCATTAAAATATCTTAATATTTACGACCTGCAGTTTGTAACCAAGCCAATTTTGGGGGGACCCTTATATGGGCACTAGTTCTAAACATAGACCGATGTTCACCAAAATCAATAGGCTGCGTTATTGGGCCAACATAGGTCTGTGTACCAAATTTCATCAAAATATCTTAATATTTGCGACCTGCAGCGTATAAACAGTATAATTTTGGTAGGACCCTTATATGGGCACTAAGTCTAAACATGGACCGATGTTCACCAAAATCAATAGGCTGCGTTATTGGGCCAATATAGGTCTGTGTACCAAATTTCATAAAAATATCTTAATATTTGCGACCTGCAGCGTATAAACAGTATAATTTTGGTAGGACCCTTATATGGGCACTAGGTCTAAACATGGACCGATGTTCACCAAAATCAATAGGCTGCGTTATTGGGCCAATGTAGGTCTGTGTACCAAATTTCATCAAAAGAACTTAATATTTACGACCTGCAGCGTATAAACAGTATAATTTTGGTAGGACCCTTATATGGGCACTAGGTCTAAACAAGGACCGATGTTCACCAAAATCAATAGGCTGCGTTATTGGCCAACATAGGTCTGTGTACCAAATTTCATAAAAATATCTTAATATTTGCGACCTGCAGCGTATAAACAATATAATTTTGGTTGGACCCTTATATGGGCACTAGGTCTAAACATGGACCGATGTTCACCAAAATCAATAGGCTTAGTCCTTTGGCCAACATAGGTCTATGTACCAAATTTCATCAAAATATCTTAATATTTGCGACCTGCACCGTATAAACAGTATAATTTTGGTAGGACCCTTATATGGGCACTAGGTCTAAACAAGGACCGATGTTCACCAAAATCAATAGGCTGCGTTATTGGCCAACATAGGTCTGTGTACCAAATTTCATAAAAATATCTTAATATTTGCGACCTGCAGCGTATAAACAATATAATTTTGGTGGGACCCTTATATGGGCACTAGGTCTAAACATGGACCGATGTTCACCAAAATCAATAGGCTTCGTCCTTGGGCCAACATAGGTCTATGTACCAAATTTCATCAAAATATCTTAATATTTGCGACCTGCAGCGTATAAACAGTATAATTTTGGTAGGACCCTTATATGGGCACTAGGTCTAAACATGGACCGATGTTTACCAAAATCAATAGGCTGCGTTATTGGGCTAACATAGGTCTGTGTACCAAATTTCGTCAAAATATCTTAATATTTACGACCTGCAGCGTATAAACAATATAATTTTGGTAGGACCCTTATATGGGCACTAGGTCTAAACATGGACCGATGTTCACCAAAATCAAACTTGTTTGTCCTTGGGCCAACATAGGTCTGCGTACCAAATTTCATCAAAATATCTTAATATTTGCGACCTGTAGAGTGCGCACAAGATTGCATGGACAGACAGAGAGACGGACGGACGGACGGACAGACGGACATCGTTAAATCGAAATAATAAAAAATTCTGAACCGATCGGTATACTATAAGGTGGGTCCACGACCAATATTTTTTGGTGTTACAAACATCAGCACAAAATTATAATACCCTGACCACATAGTGGTGTAGGGTATAAATATCTGAAATGTGTGTTTTTGATACCCCCGGTGTCTTTTGTAATAAATTTTGATACACACTGTTAAAATGAAGCAAAGAAAGTGCCAAAAATTTAATTTTTTAAAATTATTTCTGTTTTAATTTAAAATTGTGTATTTGTTATTATTATTATGTGTTAATTAGGTTGTTCATAAGGGTTGTGCTATCTGTTGTATCGTTGTATCGTCCTAACAAAAAACAGAGTTGTTAAAATTTTTATTTGTGTTTAACAACGATTTTCTATTCAGTTTTCTATCGGTTAGCACACTCAAACATAGGACTCTAAACATACGTATCGTGCTATTCTCAAATGTTGTATTTTTTCAATTTAATTTTTAACAGCTCTGTTTTTTGTTAGGACGATACAACGATACAACAAATAGTACACCCCTTGTGAAAATCCTTAATATAATTTTAATTTAATTTAATAACGGAAACGTAAACAACTGATATGATAAAGGAAAACTAAATAAATGACATGGTTTTTATAACAAAAAAAAAAAAAAAAAAAAACAATTAAAATTTGAAAGGAACATTCAAATAAAATTAATATAATTTGAATTTGAACACAGGTAGATTCCATTCATATTAATAGCCGCTTTTTCTAATCACTTGGATTTAATAAATCCAAAAAGTAGTTCTGAAAGTGCTCAACAGATGGGGTTAGATTCTCCCTATTTTAAAAAGAATTTTCTGTCCGACACTTGTTTTACCCTAATTTGTAATACCGAATTCGATGATGAAGGATTTTACTTTAACTTTTATTTTTAATTATATTTTATATAAAACAGCGATAAACAGTCTGCTTTTTCAGTTTTATCACTTCAATTTATATTTTTACAAAATTGAAAAATTCCATTGCAATATTTAATGTTCACTAATTGGATTTAATTAAATTACTTACAGTAGAATGAAAAATTGCCATTTATATTTCAGCTCTTTCTCCACGTGCAAGATGGAAAGGAAAATATGTATTTGGTGAGTTGTAGTTTTTTTTCTCTAAACATATTTCATAAAAAAAATTTAATAAAAACCTTTTATTTGTTAGTTTTTCGTATTTTTTTCTGACATTAAATTAATAGGTTGTTCCATATATTTGTGCTTTTATTGTGGATGTATTAAATCCAGCTTTTTTGGAGTTAATAAATCCACTTTTGTATGAAAAATTCTAAATCCTGGTGATTAAAAAAAACGCTAAATACATATGAATTTGAAAAATAGTATATAAGAAACTTTATAAAACCATTTGTATTATGGATAAGCCAATTACAATAACTACCAAATACAAGGCTTCTGGGGTGTGTGGCATCAAATGGAAAGGTTTGAATTTTCAATAGAAGAAAATTAAATATAAAGAAAAAATAATAATAATTGAATATTGAAAGTACGGGAGGCTAAGAAAAATGGTTTCTAAATACATATTTGGGTGGTGATGACAACTAACTGGCCCATGCTGTAAATGTAAAGATATGTCATAATTTATTTATCACATTGAGCTCATGCTGAATTGTCATGATGACATTTTTACATTCGTATGAAAATGTCAACAGATATCTATAAGTATTTTGTGACATGTCGCTAAGCCTTCAGAGAGATGTTTTTATGAAATTTACAACTGAGATATATCTAGTGCAATGCAGTACAGTAGACGCTCGCAAATAAGAACCGCTTTGTTTTTGAGGCAATTCTAATTTCTGAATAATTCTAATTTCTGGACGTTTTTTTTCCGAAAAAAAAAATTGAGTAAATTTACTTCCAAAAACTTAAATAAAACTCTTTTTAATATTTTTTAATTCAATTTTATTTGATAAAAACAAGAAAACAAAACACAACAATTCAGTCCAATACATCAAATGTATTTTTTTAAATTAAAAATATGAATATAAAAAAAACGAATGGCAACAAAACATAGCAATGCAGTCCAATTACATCACATGTATTTTTTTTAAATAAAAACTAAAAAACTGTATTTAAAAAAAATTAAACAATTAAAATTAAACAATGGCCAAGTTAACAACTAATCTTTGTTTGACATATAATCAGTTATATTTGTTTGTTTTTTTGGTTTCTTTAAATCCGAAATATCATTACGGAGAGCCAAAAGTTTACTTATGTGCTTAGTTGAAAACAATTCACTGTTATTGCACCATTTTATTAAATTATTTACGGTTTCAATGGCTGTAGTATTAGAGATGATACTGCAACAACGTCGTCTTCGCTGCTATCTGAAGACTCACCATCGCTACTGAGAACATAAACAGATCCGTCATCAAACATATCTTCATTCCATCTGTCGATGTCTTCTATACCGATGCAATCGTTGGGAGCTATTTCTTTTCAAAGAGCTTGAGTTATCTGAATAACTTCGTTGGAGTCCTGATCTATTTGCAACAATTGTGCTATTGGCACGTCATCGTCGCTGTCGTATTGGTTAGAGTCCCAATTGGACAACTTTGACCAAGATTTCTTCATAACACTTTGTGGTACCGCATCCCAAGTTTGTTTCAGTAATAATATAGCATTGCGGATCGAATGGGATTTCAAATGATTCTTCAGTTCACCACCTTCAGCAATTAACTGAGAAAGAAACATACTTCTGTAATTAAGCTTTGTTAACTTAATAGGGTTTTGATCCATTGGTTGTAAAGCTGCTGTCACATTTGGTGGAAAGAATAATGCAACTATGTTTCCATCGTCACTTTTAAGTTTCTCAATGGGTGTATGAGCGGAGCAATTATCTATAAGCAAAATGGCTTTCGGAGACAAATTATTTTCCTGAGAAAAGCGGATCACCTGTGAATTGAAAAAAATTTTAAAATTATGTACTGAACCTGAAATCAATATTTTTGTTTACCTCTTTAATAAATATTCCGTGAAACCATTCGTGAAGAATCCGAGAAGTCATCCAAGCATTTTTTGAAAAGTTGTAATGCAGAGGATTATTGAAATTTTTAAAACACCTGGGATTTTTGCTTTTCCAATTACCAATGGAACTAATTTGTGTGATCCATCAGAGTTTGCACCAAGTAGGACTGAAATTCTGTCTTTTTGAATTTTATGTCCAGTGGCGTTTTTTTCAAAAGCAGAGACATAGGTTCTGTCTGGTAGGCAACGAAAAAATAATCCGGTTTCGTCGACATTATATATTTGTGACTCCATTAAACCCATCTCAGCGATCTTTGCACGATATCGATGAATAAAAGGAGTGACTGAAGCAACATCACTGGAAAGAATCTCGCCACAAATTTTAAATTTGGTAAACCATCCATCACTTGCCCGGAATGCCTTTTCATCTTTATCGGGATATTCCTCTCTAAATATTTGTTTAGCTTTCTCTTTTAATATTGGCCCAGTCAATGTACACTTTTTTTCTCGTTGATTTAAAAACCACTCATACAGACGACTTTCCATTTTTGGATATTCAGCGCTGTGCAAAGATTTATTGTTTGCCTCCTGATATGTGTTTGAAACAGCATTTAATATTGCTGTTCTATGAGATTTGATGTAGCTGATTGAAGATGTTGTCACATTAAAATCTAGGGCTAACCGGTTCCCTTGAACGCCTTTGTCAAGCTTTTCTAATATTTTGACTTTAGTTTCCAATGATAAAGTGTTTTTTTACGTTTATTTAACATTTTAAATGATACACTTTCACTATTTAATAGAGACTGTCAAATAATATGTACACGCGTATCAAATTTCACAAATAAACTAGCCAAAAATGTACATAAATGCGACAAAAAAAAACAAATAGGGAAAAACATATATAATTTGGTGATTCCCCTTTTTAGTTTTACTTTATTCAAACAGAATAAAAATAAATTGGGGATTTCCTGTGTATTCAAATAACCAAAAAAAAAAAACGCTCAGAAATTAGAATTTTAAATTCGAATTTTAATGTTTTGCAAACATTGATTCTAATTTCTGGACGTTCGAATTACTGAAAGCTCTAATTTACGAGCGTCTACTGTATTGGGTATATAGTTTAAAAAGCATTTCCTATGATTCACGTTTCAAGTATTTACAATTTCGATAAAAAAAACTTTTCAACAACCGGAAGAGATTTCAGGTAACACAAAAACAAACACTGAACATAATTGGAAGAGCTTTACTGTACATATATGTATATAGCATGGGAAGTATATATGGTGAAAAATTTCAGATAAGATATGGAATATTTTTCGAAATAGTAAGTAAAATTAAAGCCTCTTATCAAAGTACGACAACGCCCCATCTTTAGTCTTAATTTAACCGTGGAGCTGTGTTAAAATATTTTTCAAAAACGGTAAAGTGAGAAAAAAGTGGGCTAAAATAAAAGCCAAACAAATACATTATAAGGCTGATAAGAAAAATATATAAGTTAACAAGTTGATAATAAAACAAAAAAACTTTGAATAAGATAAAGTTTTATAAAGAAAAATTTTAATAATAATTATGATATGACAATAAAAATATTTTAAAAAATTTTTGTTAAGTTTACTCATTTTAAAAAATTTTTATTTTTTAGCGGAAAAGTTAATTACAGCTTTAGAGATTTAAGAAAAAACGAAAAAAATTAACGAATTAAATGAATTATCTAAAAAATCGAAATAATTAAATTATCAAAGTAAAACTATGCGTTTAAAATTATTTTTAGCCAGTTTACTGGCATGTGGTTTCATTACCTACGTTATTGCAAATGAAAATATCTCGATAGAAAATGAAAGCATTATTACAACATCTAGTGTAAATAAAGATAACATTCTTAAGCAAGATACACTGTTGAACAAAAATGAAGCTGTCGAAATGTTTGAGGTTATTAAAGAAGAACCAAAAACTAAAGCAAAACCCACTGTAGTAAAGTTAACGAGCAGTTTAGTCCCTGGCAGTAATAATGTTTCACTCCAACAACGTTCTGGAGCATTAGTTATGGATTATGGATATTTGGGCGAATTAGGTTTCGATGTTTATAATGATAATTCAAATTATAATTGGGGTAAGTTGTGAATTTTGTGTTTTATAATTTCTCAGAAAATTCTGCCAATTTCTTTTTTATTTCGGGTTGTAAAATAGAATTATTTGAACTAATATTTGGCTACTCCATTACTACACCGAATAAAACTTCGGTAAATTAGCAAAAATTGCTTCCTGTTTTCTGCAGAAAAGAGAATAATTTGAAGTTAAAATTTATCAAATATATAAAATTTGAATAGAGGAACAAACATAATAAGCATTGTTCTAAAAGTGTTTCACAATATTTTGTTAAAAGTGAATTTACATTATGACCGAAATCCAGTTACAACAGATTTCGACGGAAATCCAATGAAAAATTCTGAATTTCAAACAAATTTTCCGTACGAAATGCAAATTGAAATCCAATTTGTTTACCATATTTGGAAATCCAATCAAAATTCTGAATTTCAAAGAAATTTTCCGTACGAAATCCAATTTTTTTACCATATTTGGATAAAGTTTAGGGAAGTTTGGATAAAGTAGGGAAGTTTGCAGAAAAAATTAATAAATAATACATTTTAATAACTTAAAAAAATTAAGGAATAATATAACAAAATCTTTTATTTTTAATTGAAATCAATATTAAAAGATGGAAACGGTTTTTTTTTATATCCGACGAAGAGAAACCATAAAAAATCATTTGATGGCGCCGTCAAGACCATTGACAAAACATTCCAGCAAAAAAACATTAAAAGTCCTGTGATTTGGATTTCGATATTGTGAAAATTTGGATCGGAACCAATGAAAGGCTTGTCATAGGGTGGAAGTTTTCTTTTATGATCCTTTGGATGTTGCTTTTAATTGGTGAATAGGAATTATTTTTATTCCTTTTCAACTTGCCTCAAAATAATTAAAGTTATGTGCTCAACTATAGTTATAAATGTTAAATTTATATGGAAATATCTGTAGTTAAATAGATTTGAAAAGACTTTCATTCAAAATCACATTTTTGGAAGTTGTGAAAAAGAACTGCTTTAGAAGCGGAAAATCAGAACTTACTGATACTTTGGAGTCAATTAAAAATTGATTCCTTAAGATCACTTCCACTTTTTTTTTAGCTGGGATTGAATATTTTTACTTTCAACTGATTATCCCTATACTAAAACACATTTATTAGCAAATATAAACATTGGATCTTTCATAAAAAAAATGCTTTTTGTGTTCCGGCATTAA
Source organism: Leucophora obtusa (assembly GCA_949987735.1). Lineage (NCBI taxonomy): Eukaryota > Metazoa > Arthropoda > Insecta > Diptera > Anthomyiidae > Leucophora > Leucophora obtusa. The sequence continues at coordinate 156,161,276 of OX465295.1, read as the reverse complement.
ATAAAATGGGGGTATTCACAGTTCATGCAATTTTAAGTAGTAAATTAGAATTTATCGTAAATTTGACAAATTTTTATGGGTTAAACTTCATAAATCATGCTATTTAACAACGTGGTAATAATAGCACTTAAACTGTGAATTCCTTAAATGTTTTTTAGAAAACTTATTGATTTTGGTTATTTTTTAGGGTTAGTTTGTTAACAAAAAAATGGTTAGTTAGCTATTAAATTTCCTAATGTAAACGATATGGATTTCAATTTGGATTTCAAATTGAAATGCAGTCAACATTTCAACAATGTAAATTCATTATAACATACATGTTATGACCTAAATAATTTAGAATGTAACAATAAAAACAAATGAAACTTAATGAATTCACATACACTTTAAAAAAATCTTTGTATTTTAGTGCCAAAAGTTTTGTTTTCGAAAGTAAATACATTTAGAAATAATATCTAATCAGTTGAATTCACCTGATGATATCATTGTACAAATACGAAGAAATGATTCCTTAACTGTTATGAGTCTATGCAGAAAACTGATTCATTTGGTTTACAAAAGTTTTAATAAGGTTTTTTTTATCATTTATTTCTAAATATTAGTAATATGCTTTTTATTTTACTTATTATTATCTTATCACCTCATAAAAATATTGGAACGATTAAATTTACGAAAAGGTACATAATAAATTAAAATAATACATTTTGTTTGTCTGAATCTAATAATAATATCCCGAGTAAAAAAATTATATTGAAAATTATATAACATAACATGGACTAATATTTTTATATATATCTAGTTAAGTGTGACACCATACCTTTGCGGATATAATTGTATATAGCTTTTTGTGTTTAAAAAATTTTATATATGGTGTCATATATAGATCAGTATGAATACATACATATGTCCCCATATATATGTATATGGTGCGCATGGTTTGGGGACATAGGCAAAAATGTGCCCAAACTATGCTGTATATCCGTCAAAATTGTCTTTATTCTACACTCAAAAAAGTCTGTAATGGCTACTGAAAATGTTGCTGTTATTACGGGAAATTTAACTATTTTGAGGCCAGCAGTATTTTTTGCTAATTTTAGCAACACATTTCTGCTGATCTGTAGTACAATAAAATTAGTAGAAAAAATTAGTAGCCCCTACTAAATTTTAGTAAAATTTATGTAAAATGCAATTCAAAATCGATTTGCTAAATTCAGTTAAAAGACTTACTAAATATCATAACTTTGGTACAATGAAATTAGTATATATAATTAGTTGCAGCTACTAAATTTCAGTAAATTGCTATAAACTGTAATTAAAAATCAATCTGCTGAAATTAGCAACAAATTGTATTAAAAAATAAAAAAACTGTTAAGTCTAAAAAAAATTTTTTTTTCTTTCGATTGTAACAAGCGTATAATTACTTCATCGTACTTGAAATTTGGAGTCAAAATTGCAAACGGTTCTCCAGTTATTGCCGTTTTATGAATTGGAGATGCAATAAAATTTTCTGGGTGTTATTTCTAAACTAAGAATATATCAATAGTAACAAATATAAACTAAACAAGAATTGTAAAAAATCAAAAAAAAATATTTTTAAATTAGTATATTTTTCTGCTAAATTTAGCACTCGGTTTTGAAAAATTAGTAAAATGTTTTGCTGAAATCAGCAGCGAAAATTAGTAAAAAAATCCGTAATTTGTAATAACAGAATAGTAAAAATGATGACTAAAAATAAAAATTGTACTAATAATCAGTATAAAAATAGTATAGTGCGATTGGAAACTGTTTAGAAATTTTTTTAAAAACTTTTTTATCTGAGTTAATGTCTAGCGCATAGTATCAAGACATTTTTGACTAATATACAGCATAGTTTGAGCACATTTTTAGCTATGTCGCCGAACTATGCGCACCACATACATATATTATTAAAACATATATGTCCTTTATTTATCTAAATTACGTAGTAAAAAAAGAGATTACACATAATATTTAAATAAAGCGTCATCGAATTCTCTCCAATTAATTCTGCCCCCGGCAAGTGATTAAATTTGATTCCAGGTTTTATGAGCTCATTCGTCCCAGCAAAATATTGGTAATGACACCTCATCACTATCTACATTACCCAAAATGATGAATCATTACGTTTTGCATTATTTTATAATTTAAAATAATGACTTCCTAATAAGGGCCTATTGTATTCATTGTTTCTATATATATAAAATAATGACTTACTCGTAATAGTTTAAATAAGTACTTTTTACACAGTTAAATTTTATAAAAATTTTATTTATTATATGTAAATATGTTTTATGTTTAAATTTGTATGACGTGTCCTAAAACTAAAACTTAAATTTTTCTGAATTTATTTCCTTAAGCTAATAGTATTTGCCTAACTCCTTATTTTTAAGAATCAAGTAAGCAATCTGATAACCACTTATAATTCAACTTTTTGTAAGCATGTGTGTAACCACTTATTATTCAAAACCTCATAACTAGTTATTTCTCATTTTTTCGTAAGCGAGCGGGTAAGCGTGACTACTTATAAAAACGACCACGCCAAACAAAAATAATGAGTTTAGACGCCAAAAAATAAGTTGTGCGGAGCTATGAATTTCTATTATATAACCACTTATTTGGTAATGAAAGATTTTGCTGGGGTATTCTTTTTTGGTACAACGTATCACAAATTAAAAGTTAAAAAAATATTCTTCCCAAAAAAAATTATATATTTTTTATTTTACAAAAGTTTTTTATTGCCGCCACCGGGTTTCGAACATACGATCTCACGATTGCTAGTCTAGCGCTCTAAATATATTTAATCGTTTAATACACAGTGGAACATAGGGCCCCGCTGAGCTATTCTTTGATATGAAAGTTGACGGGCGTAAAACACAACTTTTTTACTGCGAGATATTGTTCCTTATTCTCTTTAATAAAAGTACTTATTAAACAATATTGTTTTCAGTACTATTTTTTCAAGTGCATAAAAAGGAATTTCTCACCATTTTTTTAAATTTAAAAATTAAAAAAATATTGAATTTAAACAAATTAATTATAAATATTAAAAAAAAAAATAAAAAAAAAATAAAAAAAAAATTTAAAAAAAATTAAAAACTATTGGTCCCGCCGGGAATCGAACCCGCGATCCTTTATTTGGAAATGCCAAATGGTACCAAAATCACTTTTTACGATCAATTTAAGAGCAATTACTCTTTAGAAGCAATACTTAAGTGATTTTTTGGATGTTGTTGAGAGCTAATTCCAATAAAGCTGTAAAAATATACCAACGGATAGTTTAGAAGCAATGAAAGAAGTGATTTTTGAAGTTGTTCAGAATAGCTTCTAAAAAAGCAGTAAAAACAAAAGTAATTTTCAAAGTTTTACTTCCAATTTTTTCGCCAAGATTATATCAAACATCGCCCTGCAAACATGGCAATACGAAGAAGATTCTGCGATCATATCGCAAGGAAGAAAACATTAATTGCCGGCAATATCAATTTCGTTTTGCGGAAGTTTCCTCCGTCGGGAACAACTGTTACCCGAAAGGAATTCTTCTAAGCAATAACCCACGAAGATAAATCGGTGATATCGCTAATTTATCACATGGAAGATAAAAAGGTGATATCGCTAATTTAAGCCTGAAAAAGAATGACTGCATATATAATCCATTGACCAACTTATAAATTATCCTGATTTCATCTTGAATTTTCCACGCGTTTATTTTATAGATATCTTTTGAATATTTTTGTACAAATTTTGTTTTAATTTTTTACAAAATGACAAAAGATTTTGGATTTTGTTATTATAAAAATCAAGAATAGAACCTCAATTACACTACTCAAACAGTATCATAGCCCTACACCATTTCCAATTGTTTTTCAGAAGTTATCAATTGTATTTCAGATTTATCAATTTATTTCCGAAATTATCAATTGATTTTCAGTTTTATCAATTGTATTTCGGAAATTATCAATTGTATTTCAGAAATCGTCAATTGTATTTCAGAAATTATCAATTGTATTTTAGAAGTTATCAATTGTATTTCAGAAATAATCAAATGTATTTCAGAATTTATTGGTTGTAGTTAATAGAGAATAATTTCTGAAATACAATTGATAATTTCTGAAATATAATTGATAAAACTCAAACTCAATTGATAATTTCTGAAATACAATTGATAAATCTGAAAAACAATTGATAATTTCTGAAATAAAATGACAATTTCTGAAATACAATTGGATTATGAATTTCAAAAAACCACACGTAACAAATTGCAAAATAATGGCGGAATGCGAAAAAAGGCTTTAAATTAATTTAAAGACCTAATTAGCGATTTACTTACATTCTGCGAACGAATATATCGATATCAAAATGTTCTTTTTTTGCAACTAACCACCTACTCCCTAGATGCAACTAACCACCTACAATAACGGAACGCGAAAAGACTTTATGATAGAAAAAAATAATTAAAAAGCTCAATCAGCGATTAACATTCTGCAAATAAATATAATGATGCAAAAGTTTTCCGTTTTGCAAATATTTGTTTCACGATTTTTTTTCGAACTAAGCACCAGACTTATGTGCTAATTCATAAACAAAATATATTTGGTATTTGAAGTTTGCTATAGTTAAAGTACATATTTCGCTTAATAAAGAGTTATTAGAAATATTGATTCATAATCGTATTTTAACTATAAATTAATATTTCAATTTGATACTGGCAACACTATTGTTTATTTTCTCTCTTCTCCCAAATAAGTCTTAAGTGATGTACAAATTTAGTAAACGATTGACTCGGTAATCGGAAGTGAACTCTTCCTGAACATTACCTCTTTCATCAGCAACATAAAAATCTTGGCCGGGAAGTTGAGAAAAGTCTGCCAGTACGTATGTTTCATCATCCATCACACAACAGATGTATTTTTTTTATAAAATTTGCCTTCAATTGTTTCGCTCGTTTTTTTGCTTCTAAGTTCTTTACCGAATTGCGATCTGGAACTTTCTAAACTTTGTATGTCTTCAGCCCAGCATAAGCTTTGGCCCTTTGGACAAAACTATTAGAGCATTTCATCGTACGCGCTGCTTTTCTGATAGAAGTGTTAGGTGCTCTTCGAAACAGTTGCTCGACTTCTTTTGCCTTACCAATTTCCCTTGGACCTTTTTTATTTCCTGATCCAGGTTTCCTTTCAATGATCAGGTCTTCCTTATACCGTTTAATGGCATTTGAAACAGTTCGAGGGTCAACTTTCTATTTTTTTTTGCTATTTTTTTAAAAGTCCATGACGGATTTTTTTTGAAAAGTTTTAATTATATTTTCACGTACTTTTTTTTCGCAGTCCATTTTGATCGTAATAAGAATGGAAAATTAATGAGTTTTAAAATAATAGTATCTCACATATATATAAAAGCTAACGTGATAGAAAGAAAAATTATTTATTGTATTTTGAGTACTTGAGTTTTATTTAACTGAATGCAACTACAAATTTTTTTCGATACACTCTTTAAGTAAATTTTAAGAAATTTCATGTAAAATTACAGAGTTTGTTGAAATTTACCTAATTTATAGTGGGTAATTTTTTTTAATTTTAATTAGAGTGTGTTTAATTTTTATGTGTAAGCTGTTGATAATTAATGTATTATGGTATATTAATATTTTGAAGTAAAAAATAAATTTAAATATTTAATTAAACTTCCTCCGTATAGGAGGGTATTTAAAATTCGACACTGCCATATTGATTTGTATTTTGTATTGATTGTGTCTGCTGACAGTGATGTTATTTGAAGTGTTGTGTAATTGTACATTACTCGTTATTTGGTACAAGGGAAAACGAATAACATTTTGCAAATTATAAACAATTGACATCTTACTATTTTAGGAACAAGTCCCAAAACAATTTTTATTTCTCGTCGGGAATTACATAATTTTATGTAAAATTCAGAACCTCAATTACTAAAAGATAAATTTAAGCTTCTGAGGTGGGATGTAATCAAACGTGTCAACCCTTCAGATATGGTCGATTTTATAAAAAGATTTAATAAATTCTGTTCAGAATATAAGACTCGGTGGGAAAAATGTGTTAGAAAGGAAGAAGCTTTTTTAAAAAATTATAATAATTGGCTTGATGCTTCTATCTGTTTTGTTCCACCACCAACACCATTAACAAAACGAGGACGCAAGGATGTCTCATTTGAGGAGTGTAAAGAAAACACAAAAGCAAAGAAATGTAAGGAGGTAAGAGACAATATTCCTTTACCTGTTTTTGTTCACGCCACACAAATGAGCATGAGAGCTTCTGGAAAAACTGATGCTTCAAAAATAGTTAAGGAAATAATATCATCTCCAACAAGAGCGACAAAATATAGAAAAAGTTTAGAAAACGTACAAGCACAGCAATTAAGTGCGGAGGAAGCACTTTCGGTTTTAGTTGAAGCGAAGTTAACTCGACACCAATATAATATCATTAGAAAAGCCGCGCCTGATAAATTTCCTTCATATACAAAAGTCCAAGAAGCTAAGAAAAAATGAACAAGAACATATGAATATTTCTGAAACATCAGCGCAAGTAAGTCTGCAAGGACTGTTAGATCATACCATTGAGCGTCTAGTTATGGTACAGAATTCTGTACTGGATTCATTAAACAATGAGGAAATATCGCAAATGACTTTGTACTCTAAGTGGGGCTTTGACGGAAGTTCGGGCCATAGCTCTTATAAACAAGCATTTTACGAATCTGAAGCTAGTGATTCTGCGGTATTTATAACATCTATTGTGCCATTAAAAATTGTTTGTTTGAATAAAACAATTTGGCAAAATCCTCGACCTTCTTCTGCTAGATTTTGTAGACCCATAAAAATTGAATTTTTGAAAGAAACCGTAAGTACTTCACAACTTGAAAAAGAAAGAGTAGAAAATGAAATCAAAACTCTGAAGGATTCCGTGGTTTTAGTAGGTAATAAATCAATAAAAATAAATCACAAACTTATGTTAGTGATGATTGATGGCAAAGTGTGTAATGCTATAACCGAAACAACATCCACACAAAAATGTTACGTTTGTGGTGCTACGAGCAAAGATTTCAACTGTATTGATGAAATGATTGCCAGAAGTGTGAACAAGGATACATTTCAGTTCGGTTTATCTATTCTCCATGGCTGGATTAGGTTTTTTGAGTGTCTTCTTCATGTGGCATATAAATTACCACTTAAAAAGTGGCAAGCTAGGTCAGATCATGACAAACAAGTTGTTAAAGACACAAAAACAAGAATTCAAAAAGAGTTCAAAGAAAAAACTGGATTGATCATTGACCAACCAAAACCAGGCTTTGGCAACACAAATGATGGCAATACCGCGAGAAGGTTTTTTAAGAATGCAGAAGTTTCCTCAGAAATAACAAAAATTGATCTAGATTTAATAAACAGAATGCATATAATACTTATTGTCGTGTCATGTGGCCACGAGGTCAATAGTGAAAAGTTTAGTGACTTTGCACACAATTCTGCAAAACATTTTGTTAAAATATATCCATGGTACAAAATGTCACCTACCCTTCATAAATTTTTTATACACGGACCGGAAATAATATCCAATGCCCTTTTGCCAATTGGTGAGCTATCAGAGGAAGCGCAAGAGGCTAGAAACAAAGACTTTAAAAACTATAGGGAATACTTTGCGCGTAAATGCAGCCGGGAAAAAACTAATGAAGACATATTTAATAGATTTCTGCTTACTTCAGATGTATATATTTCCAGCATGAGTAAAACTAATATAAAAAAAATACACACAAAATACCGCAGGTGGCTTTGGAATTATTAACTCTTCCCAAAGAAGGCGACAATGATGATGAGGATTCTGATCATGATAATGATGATTATGATCATGATGATAATGATCATTATAATGATGATTATGGTGATGATGTTGAAGATATCTAAAGCTATTATCACAATAATACCCAAAATGGATTTAAATGCATATAATTTTTCTCTTCTTTTTTAAAAAAAAAAATATTTTCTATCAGTTTTTTTTCAAAAACCTTATTTTTTCACTAAATAATGTACAGTTATTCCACAAAAAATTTTATATCAACAATAATTGGCTTCCCTGAATTAATCCTCAGTTTACCTATGTTTCAACCCACTGTGCATCGGGGTAAAAAAAAAATTCACTAAGATCAACTTATTGTAAAATTGAGATTTAAAATATTTTTAAAGGTCTGAACACATCTATATGAATAACATAAGCAGTGTTGCCACTTTATGGGTAGGGCATGGATGATAGCAATTATTAAATTGTTTAGTTTTTCTCTTAAATTTCAATTCAAATGAATTGAGAAAGTTATCAAATTTGTAAATAAAAAAATATATTATATATAAAAAACGAATTTAATTCATAAACTAGCCAATAGATAGTGGGTCTATGAATACAACTTAGTAATTACTTCAAAGCATTGTTGGTAGAAGAAACGTTGCGATTATCGGTGAGGGTAAGTAACTCTATTGTGGATTATTTCGGTTACAGTATTTTAAGAATAATTGTATTTCGATTATTTCGATAACGGTATTTTAAGGTTAACTGTATTGCAATTATTTCGATAATGGTATTTTAAGATAACCGGTATTCAGTTATTTCAGTGCATTGCGCAAATTTTTTTTTACAGAAAAACAAAGTAAAGTAAAATAAATTTATTAACTAAGTGTATGTAAAATTCACAATTACGACGTGGAATTACAAAAAGTTTAGACTAAAAAATAATGGTGTTGTAAGGATAATGGTATTTCATTAATTTCGGCACTGGTATTTTAAATGTATCGATATTTGAATCTATAACAGTATTTTAGCGATAGAGCCTACCAACCCTGCCCCAATGTATGTAATTACTTTTGGCTTATGAATGACTTAATATCTAATTCATCCGTTGACTTGTAGAAGAGCATGAAATATTAATAAAAATAAAAATTTTAGACTACTCGCAAACTGACTAAAATTGTGAAGTTTGCATAAAAATTCCAATATCTATTTTTTATTCATACGAGTTAATGAATTGATTCACAGCGAGTGATCATCCACGAATTAAACCCATACATCAGAAAAGTGTATTATCTATACATGCTTTAAAATTCTTTCGTTATACAAATAAGTAGGCCAACCAAAAAGAAGCCAGGGCATGTTTTTTATTTGAAGAGATAGAGGAAGAGATAGTTTAGATTAAATACAAGTTCTGATCTTAAAAATATAAGAATTTTAAGCTATATTTGTTAGAGTTTTTTTTTTTCTTATTATATCTAATTTTGCTTGTTTTTGCTTATTTTGTAAATATTGGCTTATTTTTGCTATTTTCTTTGAAAAATAAGCTTATTTTAGCTTTTTTATGCGAAAATAGAGCATATTTTTGGTTTTTTTCATAAAATCAGGCATTTTTAAAATTATTTTAAGTCGACATAAAATTTGTTTTTTAAATTTATTTTAAATCAAAAAATGTCTTGTTAAAATAAACTTTTTCTTTTTCCAACCTGAATTCTAATAGTAAAAATATGACAATGACGATTTCCTTAGGCAAGAATGATTTTAGCACATTTAATTCTTTAATGCATTTCCCGATGAAAATAAATTTAAGAATGTCACAACTTTGTCTGATTCCTGAAGTTCCAAGGAATGTAGCATTGTATTAAATAAAAAATTTAAATTTTATGAGGATTTTAATGAAGAAGTGATGAAGTTTAAAGGCTTATTTTTGCATTTTAACTGCTTATTTTACTGTTTTTTCGAGCTTTTTTTAAGAGCTTAAAACATTGCTTTTAGAGCTTTTTTTTGGTTGCCCTACAAATAAGCTATTAACGTACACAAGAAAATTGTTACCAAGTAATTAAGAAAATTTCACAAAAAAAACATTATTTTAGTGGAACTGCTCCCAATTGCTTGCCAAAGATTTTTTTTGTGTATTTAAAAATCGAAAATAAAACTTTATTTTTGAAAGACTCTAAAATAAGATTATTTTTAAATCGTTCACATGTGATCATAACTGACTCTTATTTACAAGCTTTTTAATTGTTTTGTTCTAAAGTTAATTTTTTCTCTAAATTTTATGAAGATTCATATGAGACTCAAAAGTTCGTCATAAATGCTGCATATTTAAGGAACTTTTCTTTGTAATAATATAACGCCCAGAACGATGAGACAATTGAAATGGTTAAATCACTTTTTTTAAGTTTACTGATGAGGTTATTACCTTTTTTCGGAGTTCAAATTGTAATAATATGTTAATTGAAGTCATTTATAATTTCATATTTTATGGGTAATTTTGTCTACACTTTTGGGAATTTTGAATCTTGCTTGTGGCAGCACTGAGATTAAACAAGAATAAACTGAACTATTTACTTGTAGTGGTGGAAAAAATCATACACATTTGTTGCACAGTGCATTGACCGAATACAAAATGGGTAATAATTCATAGTTATTTGTACTTAGTAGAATCCCCGAATAAAAACACCAGGATAGAGGGTTTCTAAACACTCGGCACAGCCGAATTTAATCTTTGGTTTGTATAAGTCCCCAGTCACCTGGGTACTTATACAAACCTAGCAAGCGGGCTTTAGCCCGCTTGTTTGTTTTTTAAATTTATTTTTATAGGGATATACATTAATTGCATTAAAGGATTTTTTTTTATTTTAGTTAACGAAAATTAAATATAATTAAAGTTTCGTCACTCCATTGGAGCATCTAGCAAAAGCACAGTATAATATCATCTAAATAGAATTTACAAAGTGCCTCCATCTATTTCTGTCTTGCGCAAGAATCCTGAGTTGCGGCCAAGTCATCCCTCTTCTGTTCATTTCCGCTTCAGTTAATCTTCGACACGCAAATTTAGGCCGGCCTCTGCTTCTTCTGCCTTGTGGGTTCCACTGTAGACAAACTTTCGAAATTTCGGAATTATTTTTCCGCAAGGTTTGGCCGATCCACTTCCATAAAAAAAATTTCTCATCGATATATTTGTTTACAGAATGTAAATCGCTGATTAGGTTTTTTAATTGAAATTTTGTACTATAGTGATGTTTTTTCAATATAGTATCTAGGGACTATAATACACATTTCATACAACAAGGTTTGGTGGTTGCAAAAAAAAAAAAAAATCGCGAAAAATATAATGTGGAAAAAGAAAATTTTTGCATCAATATAAGTTTGCAGAATTGCATCAATATGAGTTTGCAGAATATAAATCGCTGATTAAATTTCGTAATTAATTTTTTATACCTAAAGCCTTTTTCGCTTTCAGCGATTATTTTGCAATTTTTTAAGTGTCGATTTTTAAAATTCAAAATCTAGGGAATACAGTACCAATTTTATACACTAATGGTCTAATTCATAAACTTTTACAACAGTCTTTTTGCAGGTTTTTAAGCTAATTTGTGAAAAACAGTATTCATATTTGCTTAGTAACCAAAAAAAAATAATATAGGTTTATAGTCGATACTCATTAACTTTAAACCTTTTATAAAGTTTGGAGTGAGGAAGGCACCATTTAATTGTTAATTATTTAATTTTCAGGCATGAAATGATTTATTAAAGCCATCCCATCCCTAAAATGTGTGGCTTCCAACAACTTGCATCCATCAAACTGGAAAAAATGTACAACAATTGCGTAGCCAATGACCTTTTTCGAAAAAATTTCCAAAAAAATTTAAAAATAAATTAAAAGGAAAAACAAAACAATAGTGATGTACAGACTGTCAAAACATTATTCGAAATTCGATTACTTTTGTATGCTTCGAATAATATGTTCTAAAAAATTACTTTTTTATACGCATTTCCATTAATTTACTTTATAAATAAAAAAATAATATTTTTAATGGCTTTTAAATTTATCTTAGCACATCATTAGTTCTCTAATTTAAGAAAATACATTTTCACTTCCGATTACCGAGTCAATCGTTTACTAAATTTGTACATCACTTAAGACTTATTTGGGAGAAGAGAGAAAATAAACAATAGTGTTGCCAGTATCAAATTGAAATATTAATTTATAGTTAAAATACGATTATGAATCAATATTTCTAATAACTCTTTATTAAGCGAAATATGTACTTTAACTATAGCAAACTTCAAATACCAAATATATTTTGTTTATGAATTAGCACATAAGTCTGGTGCTTAGTTCGAAAAAAAATCGTGAAACAAATATTTGCAAAACGGAAAACTTTTGCATCATTATATTTATTTGCAGAATGTTAATCGCTGATTGAGCTTTTTAATTATTTTTTTCTATCATAAAGTCTTTTCGCGTTCCGTTATTGTAGGTGGTTAGTTGCATCTAGGGAGTAGGTGGTTAGTTGCAAAAAAGAACATTTTGATATCGATATATTCGTTCGCAGAATGTAAGTAAATCGCTAATTAGGTCTTTAAATTAATTTAAAGCCTTTTTTCGCATTCCGCCATTATTTTGCAATTTGTTACGTGTGGTTTTTTGAAATTCATAATCCAATTGTATTTCAGAAATTGTCATTTTATTTCAGAAATTATCAATTGTTTTTCAGATTTATCAATTGTATTTCAGAAATTATCAATTGAGTTTGAGTTTTATCAATTATATTTCAGAAATTATCAATTGTATTTCAGAAATTATTCTCTATTAACTACAACCAATAAATTCTGAAATACATTTGATTATTTCTGAAACACAATTGATAACTTCTAAAATACAATTGATAATTTCTGAAATACAATTGATAATTTCTGAAATATAATTGATAAAACTCAAACTCAATTGATAATTTCTGAAATACAATTGATAAATCTGAAAAACAATTGATAATTTCTGAAATAAAATGACAATTTCTGAAATACAATTGGATTATGAATTTCAAAAAACCACACGTAACAAATTGCAAAATAATGGCGGAATGCGAAAAAAGGCTTTAAATTAATTTAAAGACCTAATTAGCGATTTACTTACATTCTGCGAACGAATATATCGATATCAAAATGTTCTTTTTTGCAACTAACCACCTACTCCCTAGATGCAACTAACCACCTACAATAACGGAACGCGAAAAGACTTTATGATAGAAAAAAATAATTAAAAAGCTCAATCAGCGATTAACATTCTGCAAATAAATATAATGATGCAAAAGTTTTCCGTTTTGCAAATATTTGTTTCACGATTTTTTTTCGAACTAAGCACCAGACTTATGTGCTAATTCATAAACAAAATATATTTGGTATTTGAAGTTTGCTATAGTTAAAGTACATATTTCGCTTAATAAAGAGTTATTAGAAATATTGATTCATAATCGTATTTTAACTATAAATTAATATTTCAATTTGATACTGGCAACACTATTGTTTATTTTCTCTCTTCTCCCAAATAAGTCTTAAGTGATGTACAAATTTAGTAAACGATTGACTCGGTAATCGGAAGTGAAAATGTATTTTCTTAAATTAGAGAACTAATGATGTGCTAAGATAAATTTAAAAGCCATTAAAAATATTATTTTTTTATTTATAAAGTAAATTAATGGAAATGCGTATAAAAAAGTAATTTTTTAGAACATATTATTCGAAGCATACAAAAGTAATCGAATTTCGAATAATGTTTTGACAGTCTGTACATCACTATTGTTTTGTTTTTCCTTTTAATTTATTTTTAAATTTTTTTGGAAATTTTTTCGAAAAAGGTCATTGGCTACGCAATTGTTGTACATTTTTTCCAGTTTGATGGATGCAAGTTGTTGGAAGCCACACATTTTAGGGATGGGATGGCTTTAATAAATCATTTCATGCCTGAAAATTAAATAATTAACAATTAAATGGTGCCTTCCTCACTCCAAACTTTATAAAAGGTTTAAAGTTAATGAGTATCGACTATAAACCTATATTATTTTTTTTTGGTTACTAAGCAAATATGAATACTGTTTTTCACAAATTAGCTTAAAAACCTGCAAAAAGACTGTTGTAAAAGTTTATGAATTAGACCATTAGTGTATAAAATTGGTACTGTATTCCCTAGATTTTGAATTTTAAAAATCGACACTTAAAAAATTGCAAAATAATCGCTGAAAGCGAAAAAGGCTTTAGGTATAAAAAATTAATTACGAAATTTAATCAGCGATTTATATTCTGCAAACTCATATTGATGCAATTCTGCAAACTTATATTGATGCAAAAATTTTCTTTTTCCACATTATATTTTTCGCGATTTTTTTTTTTTTTTTTTGCAACCACCAAACCTTGTTGTATGAAATGTGTATTATAGTCCCTAGATACTATATTGAAAAAACATCACTATAGTACAAAATTTCAATTAAAAAACCTAATCAGCGATTTACATTCTGTAAACAAATATATCGATGAGAAATTTTTTTTATGGAAGTGGATCGGCCAAACCTTGCGGAAAAATAATTCCGAAATTTCGAAAGTTTGTCTACAGTGGAACCCACAAGGCAGAAGAAGCAGAGGCCGGCCTAAATTTGCGTGTCGAAGATTAACTGAAGCGGAAATGAACAGAAGAGGGATGACTTGGCCGCAACTCAGGATTCTTGCGCAAGACAGAAATAGATGGAGGCACTTTGTAAATTCTATTTAGATGATATTATACTGTGCTTTTGCTAGATGCTCCAATGGAGTGACGAAACTTTAATTATATTTAATTTTCGTTAACTAAAATAAAAAAAAATCCTTTAATGCAATTAATGTATATCCCTATAAAAATAAATTTAAAAAACAAACAAGCGGGCTAAAGCCCGCTTGCTAGGTTTGTATAAGTACCCAGGTGACTGGGGACTTATACAAACCAAAGATTAAATTCGGCTGTGCCGAGTGTTTAGAAACCCTCTATCCTGGTGTTTTTATTCGGGGATTCTACTAAGTACAAATAACTATGAATTATTACCCATTTTGTATTCGGTCAATGCACTGTGCAACAAATGTGTATGATTTTTTCCACCACTACAAGTAAATAGTTCAGTTTATTCTTGTTTAATCTCAGTGCTGCCACAAGCAAGATTCAAAATTCCCAAAAGTGTAGACAAAATTACCCATAAAATATGAAATTATAAATGACTTCAATTAACATATTATTACAATTTGAACTCCGAAAAAAGGTAATAACCTCATCAGTAAACTTAAAAAAAGTGATTTAACCATTTCAATTGTCCCATCGTTCTGGGCGTTATATTATTACAAAGAAAAGTTCCTTAAATATGCAGCATTTATGATGAACTTTTGAGTCTCATATGAATCTTCATAAAATTTAGAGAAAAAATTAACTTTAGAACAAAACAATTAAAAAGCTTGTAAATAAGAGTCAGTTATGATCACATGTGAACGATTTAAAAATAATCTTATTTTAGAGTCTTTCAAAAATCAAGTTTTATTTTCGATTTCTAAATACACAAAAAAAATCTTTGGCAAGCAATTGGGAGCACTTCCACTAAAATAATGTTTTTTTTGTGAAATTTTCTTAATTACTTGGTAACAATTTTCTTGTGTACGTTAATAGCTTATTTGTAGGGCAACCAAAAAAAAGCTCTAAAAGCAATGTTTTAAGCTCTTAAAAAAAGCTCGAAAAAACAGTAAAATAAGCAGTTAAAATGCAAAAATAAGCCTTTAAACTTCATCACTTCTTCATTAAAATCCTCATAAAATTTAAATTTTTTATTTAATACAATGCTACATTCCTTGGAACTTCAGGAATCAGACAAAGTTGTGACATTCTTAAATTTATTTTCATCGGGAAATGCATTAAAGAATTAAATGTGCTAAAATCATTCTTGCCTAAGGAAATCGTCATTGTCATATTTTTACTATTAGAATTCAGGTTGGAAAAAGAAAAAGTTTATTTTAACAAGACATTTTTTGATTTAAAATAAATTTAAAAAACAAATTTTATGTCGACTTAAAATAATTTTAAAAATGCCTGATTTTATGAAAAAAACCAAAAATATGCTCTATTTTCGCATAAAAAAGCTAAAATAAGCTTATTTTTCAAAGAAAATAGCAAAAATAAGCCAATATTTACAAAATAAGCAAAAACAAGCAAAATTAGATATAATAAGAAAAAAAAAAACTCTAACAAATATAGCTTAAAATTCTTATATTTTTAAGATCAGAACTTGTATTTAATCTAAACTATCTCTTCCTCTATCTCTTCAAATAAAAAACATGCCCTGGCTTCTTTTTGGTTGGCCTACTTATTTGTATAACGAAAGAATTTTAAAGCATGTATAGATAATACACTTTTCTGATGTATGGGTTTAATTCGTGGATGATCACTCGCTGTGAATCAATTCATTAACTCGTATGAATAAAAAATAGATATTGGAATTTTTATGCAAACTTCACAATTTTAGTCAGTTTGCGAGTAGTCTAAAATTTTTATTTTTATTAATATTTCATGCTCTTCTACAAGTCAACGGATGAATTAGATATTAAGTCATTCATAAGCCAAAAGTAATTACATACATTGGGGCAGGGTTGGTAGGCTCTATCGCTAAAATACTGTTATAGATTCAAATATCGATACATTTAAAATACCAGTGCCGAAATTAATGAAATACCATTATCCTTACAACACCATTATTTTTTAGTCTAAACTTTTTGTAATTCCACGTCGTAATTGTGAATTTTACATACACTTAGTTAATAAATTTATTTTACTTTACTTTGTTTTTCTGTAAAAAAAAATTTGCGCAATGCACTGAAATAACTGAATACCGGTTATCTTAAAATACCATTATCGAAATAATTGCAATACAGTTAACCTTAAAATACCGTTATCGAAATAATCGAAATACAATTATTCTTAAAATACTGTAACCGAAATAATCGCAACGTTTCTTCTACCAACAATGCTTTGAAGTAATTACTAAGTTGTATTCATAGACCCACTATCTATTGGCTAGTTTATGAATTAAATTCGTTTTTTATATATAATATATTTTTTTATTTACAAATTTGATAACTTTCTCAATTCATTCACCCAGAAAACAGTCTCAGTTGTAGCCACCGAATTTGTTGCCAATCGAATTCGTGCGGTTACGACAACTATCATTATACTAAATTATATTTTTCGTCGTGAAAGCCAATATTCGGTTGTCTAATTCAATATTATGTTCCACATAAATATTATTATGTTCCACAAAATTTTATTGAAATTAAAAAACTATTTTTGAATTTTCTGGTATTGAACCCGGCCATTCAGGTTAATAGTTCACACTCTTACCCACTGCACCACAACTACTTTTAATTTTCTTAGCGCTATTTACTGTTTATACATATGAATATTTTATTTTAATTAAAAAAAAACATCTAAATTTTTCTCTTCTCCGGGATTCGAACCCGGAAATCCGGCGTACAAGGCCAACTCCTTACCTACTATGCCACAAACACTTATTAATTTTAATGACTAATTTTGAATTTATGTGTTTTATTTGGAAAACAAATACGTAATAAAATTCATTTACCAATACCAATTAATAATTGTGTGTGTTATCAATACAATCCACAATTCGGTTGGTTCTACAGAAACTTGATTTTGAAGTCATATTTGATAAGGATACCCGTATTTGTAGTTACCACTTTCGAATATTGAAATTTTTTTAATAAGGGTTATAGATAACACCAATTTTCTTGTATATTCACTAAATAAATGGCTGCTTCTACTACATAGAATTATTAAACTGATACTAATTTTAAAATTGATTGTAGATACCAATAATTTGTTAAAAGGATTGGTTTTTAGTTAGTTTTCCCTATTTTTAATACCTAGTAAAATATTTTTGGTGTAGTATTCAATTATAGGTCACTCTAAATAAAATAACGTCCTGGCAAAGTAATTTTAATGATTTTGATCGAAACCCAACCAATCTTTTTCCTGTGTGTTTGAATTGAAATTTAAGAGAAAAACTAAACAATTTAATAATTGCTATCATCCATGCCCTACCCATAAAGTGGCAACACTGCTTATGTTATTCATATAGATGTGTTCAGACCTTTAAAAATATTTTAAATCTCAATTTTACAATAAGTTGATCTTAGTGAATTTTGTTTTTACCCCGATGCACAGTGGGTTGAAACATAGGTAAACTGAGGATTAATTCAGGGAAGCCAATTATTGTTGATATAAAATTTTTTGTGGAATAACTGTACATTATTTAGTGAAAAAATAAGGTTTTTGAAAAAAAACTGATAGAAAATATTTTTTTTTTTAAAAAAGAAGAGAAAAATTATATGCATTTAAATCCATTTTGGGTATTATTGTGATAATAGCTTTAGATATCTTCAACATCATCACCATAATCATCATTATAATGATCATTATCATCATGATCATAATCATCATTATCATGATCAGAATCCTCATCATCATTGTCGCCTTCTTTGGGAAGAGTTAATAATTCCAAAGCCACCTGCGGTATTTTGTGTGTATTTTTTTTATATTAGTTTTACTCATGCTGGAAATATATACATCTGAAGTAAGCAGAAATCTATTAAATATGTCTTCATTAGTTTTTTCCCGGCTGCATTTACGCGCAAAGTATTCCCTATAGTTTTTAAAGTCTTTGTTTCTAGCCTCTTGCGCTTCCTCTGATAGCTCACCAATTGGCAAAAGGGCATTGGATATTATTTCCGGTCCGTGTATAAAAAATTTATGAAGGGTAGGTGACATTTTGTACCATGGATATATTTTAACAAAATGTTTTGCAGAATTGTGTGCAAAGTCACTAAACTTTTCACTATTGACCTCGTGGCCACATGACACGACAATAAGTATTATATGCATTCTGTTTATTAAATCTAGATCAATTTTTGTTATTTCTGAGGAAACTTCTGCATTCTTAAAAAACCTTCTCGCGGTATTGCCATCATTTGTGTTGCCAAAGCCTGGTTTTGGTTGGTCAATGATCAATCCAGTTTTTTCTTTGAACTCTTTTTGAATTCTTGTTTTTGTGTCTTTAACAACTTGTTTGTCATGATCTGACCTAGCTTGCCACTTTTTAAGTGGTAATTTATATGCCACATGAAGAAGACACTCAAAAAACCTAATCCAGCCATGGAGAATAGATAAACCGAACTGAAATGTATCCTTGTTCACACTTCTGGCAATCATTTCATCAATACAGTTGAAATCTTTGCTCGTAGCACCACAAACGTAACATTTTTGTGTGGATGTTGTTTCGGTTATAGCATTACACACTTTGCCATCAATCATCACTAACATAAGTTTGTGATTTATTTTTATTGATTTATTACCTACTAAAACCACGGAATCCTTCAGAGTTTTGATTTCATTTTCTACTCTTTCTTTTTCAAGTTGTGAAGTACTTACGGTTTCTTTCAAAAATTCAATTTTTATGGGTCTACAAAATCTAGCAGAAGAAGGTCGAGGATTTTGCCAAATTGTTTTATTCAAACAAACAATTTTTAATGGCACAATAGATGTTATAAATACCGCAGAATCACTAGCTTCAGATTCGTAAAATGCTTGTTTATAAGAGCTATGGCCCGAACTTCCGTCAAAGCCCCACTTAGAGTACAAAGTCATTTGCGATATTTCCTCATTGTTTAATGAATCCAGTACAGAATTCTGTACCATAACTAGACGCTCAATGGTATGATCTAACAGTCCTTGCAGACTTACTTGCGCTGATGTTTCAGAAATATTCATATGTTCTTGTTCATTTTTTCTTAGCTTCTTGGACTTTTGTATATGAAGGAAATTTATCAGGCGCGGCTTTTCTAATGATATTATATTGGTGTCGAGTTAACTTCGCTTCAACTAAAACCGAAAGTGCTTCCTCCGCACTTAATTGCTGTGCTTGTACGTTTTCTAAACTTTTTCTATATTTTGTCGCTCTTGTTGGAGATGATATTATTTCCTTAACTATTTTTGAAGCATCAGTTTTTCCAGAAGCTCTCATGCTCATTTGTGTGGCGTGAACAAAAACAGGTAAAGGAATATTGTCTCTTACCTCCTTACATTTCTTTGCTTTTGTGTTTTCTTTACACTCCTCAAATGAGACATCCTTGCGTCCTCGTTTTGTTAATGGTGTTGGTGGTGGAACAAAACAGATAGAAGCATCAAGCCAATTATTATAATTTTTTAAAAAAGCTTCTTCCTTTCTAACACATTTTTCCCACCGAGTCTTATATTCTGAACAGAATTTATTAAATCTTTTTATAAAATCGACCATATCTGAAGGGTTGACACGTTTGATTACATCCCACCTCAGAAGCTTAAATTTATCTTTTAGTAATTGAGGTTCTGAATTTTACATAAAATTATGTAATTCCCGACGAGAAATAAAAATTGTTTTGGGACTTGTTCCTAAAATAGTAAGATGTCAATTGTTTATAATTTGCAAAATGTTATTCGTTTTCCCTTGTACCAAATAACGAGTAATGTACAATTACACAACACTTCAAATAACATCACTGTCAGCAGACACAATCAATACAAAATACAAATCAATATGGCAGTGCCGAATTTTAAATACCCTCCTATACGGAGGAAGTTTAATTAAATATTTAAATTTATTTTTTACTTCAAAATATTAATATACCATAATACATTAATTATCAACAGCTTACACATAAAAATTAAACACACTCTAATTAAAATTAAAAAAAATTACCCACTATAAATTATGTAAATTTCAACAAACTCTGTAATTTTACATGAAATTTCTTAAAATTTACTTACAGAGTGTATCGGAATAATAAATTAAGATTTCAATGTTAAATAAATTTGTACAATATGCCAATAAATTTGCGTATTTTAAAGAGTTTTTATATTGCACGATTTGAGTTTTATTTAACTTAATGCAACTACAAATTTTTTTCGATACACTCCTTAGCTTATGTTAGAAATTATTTAGAATATGTTGAAATTTACCCAATTTATAGTACGAATCTTTACTTGTTCTATTAAAGTGCAAATGAAAACCATACTTCTATGTATGTTCACATGCTTGTGCCCAATTTTTTTATGTAGGGTACAATGAACTATAACAATTAAAAGAGATGGAAGCGTGACACGATATTTTTTAATTGCAGTGTTCGTGAGTTACATATAATTTTATCAAGAAATTTATTTATAATAACGTAAGTTATTGCGAATTTGTGCGTTAGCTTATTTTTTAGATTTTTTTTTTAGCATTTAATATACATATTAGTATTTAAGCTTTAGTTTTGTTCGAACATTAAGTGTTTTCGTGATCATTTCGAGCTCGTGAGTTAATTTTAAATTTAATAAAAGCACGAACGTATGCAAAAATTAGAATTCGGTGTAAATAAAACAGAAATTATTTTTTGTAAGTGAGCGTGAGTCAAAATTAACTCACGCAACCATCTCTGATATAAACCAAACTCATTTATAACAATAACTTTAATACCGAAAATAAAGACAAAAGAGAGTTAAAAACAAACAAGTTGATTTGTTGTTTGTTTTTTCAGATTAAGTATTTAGCAACTGAAGTTCTTTCACAAAAATTTTAATAAGTAAAAAAACGCGGTGCCTATGCAAAATTTTGGTGTGGAATATATAAGCTAAAATACTATATTAAAATATCACTTAATAAAATTTGCTGGATCGCAACAAGAAATTTGTTGAAACTCTGTGTTTATATCGAAAATACCCCAAATATGGAGCACTTTTTAAAAAAATATTAAAAATATTTGCAAAACATTTATCTAAAAAACATTAATGCAAGTATGTGGCCAAATACCTGATGTTGATGGTTCCATTTTAATAAAATTACTTTTAGAACGCTTAATAAGAATTATCAGCACCCAAAATATCTCAATTTTCAGTTTTAGGCACGGCACGAAAAATTTTGAAAAATTATTTGACTTTGACAGCTCACAGTCAAAACAAAAGTTTTTGGCAAATAGTGATGTAGAATTTAATTACCTTTCACCCAGTACCACACACGAATGTGTAGGATAAAGTTCAGCTTTTGAATTAATCCTCACTTTTGGTACATTTCAACCCTCTGTGCGATGTAGTACTTCTCAAGCTGATTTGCAAAAAAAATCCGCGGAAAGACCTCTGTAGGGAGTTTATTTTTGTGCAAAGTTTGGAAATGGACTTAGCTATATCTAAGTCATTTATAGTCGGATTGGAACAATATATATGTATTAGGGCGGGCCCATGGCTCAGTGATCAAAATAAGAAACTTTGCCGAAGGAACCATACCCCTAAAACGAATTCTACTACCCCCCAACTGTTGACTTTTGTCCCGTAGGGTCAAGTTTTGAAAAATCCCACTTTGACCCATTTAGAGTGCCCCAATCGAGTCCAAATGTATGACCGACCCCCACTAACTTTGGAGGGCCGATCCACCCATGCCAGTGGCACACCCCCTGGAACTCCCCTGGGGGGTTCCCCATACAAACATTTTAAAAAATCACCATTTTTGGCACTTTATTTTATTATTTTTTATTTATTTTATTTATTTTTATTATTTTATTTATTTTTTCTCTTTAGAAATTTATTTAGTCAGAACATATGTAAATGAAAAAATTAATTTAACTTAGTAATAGAAAAGAAAATAAAAAAAATTACTGTTTGAAGTCTTTTTTGCTTTCAAGTCTGGGCAATTTCGCACGGCTCTCTAATGTCGTCACCATAACAGCCTCTACATTTTCCGGTATAACTCGTTTGGAAACGCTAGCTAGCAATTGAACGTGTCGTTCTGTTGCAGGTCGTAAAATAGGTTGTGTGGGTTTTTTAAGCCACCACAAGACACAGCTGCATGTCGTAAACTTACTTAAGCTAAATCGGTTACAGGTAGAATTGAGCATAAAATTATCATAAAGGATTTTCCAGAAGTAATAAAAGGCGCACTTGCTTAACAGAATTTGTGGTCAGATTAACGTTTAATTTACATGTAAGTACTTTATGGGCAGTTTTGACAACAAAATCGGTTACAGGTAGAATTGAAATTACATTTCATTCTTATTACCTCGTCTCCTAGACCATATATAATGCAACAGTTTTTGTGAATGCATTAAGTCGTTGTGAAGAACTCGAATTTGAGATAAAAAAATATTTAAAAAAAAATCATTCCAAATCAAGAAGTTTACAATGAATCCACCATCCTCTACACCGCAAGATGAAGCAATAACAACATCAACAACTATCGAAAACCCAATGAGTCATATACCCAGGCATGATGTTACTGTTTTTGGTGTGTCTACTGATTTGACTGATCTTAATTTACCAACCCATCTGGATATCTTGAGATATTATTTTTACTTGAGCGAACAAAAAAAGTTGTCCTATAAAGCATTCACTATTCAAGTACAAGATAAGTTGATTGGAATTTGGGAAAAACTTGGTATGGAAATAATGCTGAAAAAAAGTGTATGTAATAAATTTAATAGATTGCTTGACAAATATCAAGAGCAAATCAAGAGAAGAAACAAACCCCAACAATTTACAGAGTATGTAAAATCTCTGGAAACAATTTTTTTCATTGGAACATGTAAATGCGATTTGAAGGCAGCTCCATGTGCATGCGGTTTGGTTCCCGAACGCCTCAAAGAGTTTATGCACGATCAACATAATCAGAGAAGTCTAACAATGGATGGATTTGCGATGGAAATTGAAGAGCAAGGAGCAACGTCTATGTCATCAATGCCAACATACCAAGATCCCGATGATTCAACATACGCACCGCCACCGGTTCAAGAAGATTTGGATATAAGCACAAGTTCACAATACACACAGAGATACGATTGTTTTAACTTTGCCTTGGTATGTGACAGATTTGGCGTGCCTGATAGAGTAGCATCAGCAATGGGAACAGCTCCTTTCCAAGATTTTAAAATGAAAGATATCCATGGCAAACCTCTCATCATGGATAAATCGAAAGTTCGCCGAGAAAAAGAGAAATGCAGACAAGAAGTGCTTCGCAAACGGTTAGATGATACCAATTTGTTAGCATTTTCATTCGATGGCAGAAAAGATGATACTTTAACGAGAGATACAATTGATGAGAAGTATCATACTAGAATGGTAAAAGAACCTCATCTTGTTATTTTGAGAGAACCGAATTCTAAATTGATTGGTTACGTAAGACTGGAACATGAAACCGCTGAATACAAAACAACCAAATTAAATGATTTTTTCAACGATAAAAATATATCACTGGATGCATTAATTGGCATATGCACTGACGGTGAGCCAACAAACACTGGCCCAAACGGTGGAATTATACGACGATTCGAATTGCTGTTAAAGAGACCATTGCATTGGTTCGTTTGCCTTCTACACTTCAACGAACTTCCGTTTCGGCATTTGTTTGAAGCTTTGGATAAATCAACCAGCACTGGACCAAGATCGGCAACCGGAAAATTGAGCCGTCAAATCGAAACTTGTGAAACTCTTCCGGTAAGTTATTGCTATCACTCATTTATTATAATTGTCAACCGTTTTTAATTGTTTTATTTTTATATATTTTCAGGTGGTGGACGGCTTTCAGAAAATTGAGTTGAAAAATATGCCCCCTGCTCCAGAAAAAATTGAATTTTCCACCGATTCCAAGTACTTATACGACATGGCCCATGCAATTTCTAGCGGCGTGGTTTCAGTGGATCTGGCAAACATCAAACCAGGGAAAATTGTACATTCTCGGTGGCTCACCAAGGCCGCTAGACTATTACGATTATATGTGACAACGGAAAATCCAGATGCAAATTTAAGAATACTGGTTGAATTTATAATTACATGTTATGTGCCAATGTACTTCAATATCAAGTATTACAGCTCTGTCGTGTACGGTAGTAGATTATTTTTCAAATTCGTTAGTTGGTCAAGATTTCTAGAACCTCGTTTACGCAAAATTGTTAATAAAGTAATTACAGATAATTCATATTATGCGCATTCGGAAAATATCTTGTTATCAATGTTGTTTGATGATAGCAAAGAAAAGCGCGACTGTGCTATCAAAATAATTCTACGCTATCGAACCGATGTTGACGACCCAACGGGACTTAGAGCTTATAAAAAACCAGATATAAACTTTTATTGCACAAGTTACACGGAAATGATCAATATGAATGGCATAAATGACGTATTTGAACCACCATTCACGCGAAGCATTCCATACGATACTTTGAAAGAATATTTAAATCAAGATGATCCACCGTTTAATGATCCAAAAATTCCATCACACATACAAGAAACAGAACGACACGTTAAATTGCTAGCTAGCGTTTCCAAACGAGTTATACCGGAAAATGTAGAGGCTGTTATGGCGACGACATTAGAGAGCCGCGCGAAATTGCCCAGACTTGAAAGCAAAAAAGACTTCAAACAGTAATTTTTTATTTTTTCTTTTCTATTACTAAGTTAAATTAATTTTTTTATTTACTTATGTTCTGACTAAATAAATTTCTAAGGAGAAAAAATAAATAAAATAATAAAAATAAATAAAAAATAATAAAATAAAGTGCCAAAAATGGTGATTTTTTGAAATGTTTGTATGGGGAACCCCCCAGGGGAGTTCCAGGGGGTGTGCCACTGGCATGGGTGGATCGGCCCTCCAAAGTTAGTGGGGGTCGGTCATACATTTGGACTCGATTGGGGCACTCTAAATGGGTCAAAGTGTGATTTTTCAAAACTTGACCCTACGGGACAAAAGTCAACAGTTGGGGGGTAGTAGAATTCGTTTTAGAGGTATGGTTCCTTCGGCAAAGTTTCTTATTTTGATCCCTAGAATACGATTTTCCCTGAGTCATGGGCGATTTTTTTGCCTCCCCACAAATCGACCCTGCCTAATATGTATATACCATTGGAAGGAAAGTAAAAATATCTTATGGATGCCCCTTTTTTTTGTTTGTTTACCCATTACCGGCGAATGAGGTTTATTTTTAAGATTTTTTAAAATAAACCGTTTTTATAAAAACCACCGTATACTACCACATAATTTTTTTACTTATTAATATATTCTCAAGATTAAAAACTTTTGAGATGTAGTTCAAATTTTATCACTTCAAACACCGAAGGTATTAGAAGTCAAACCTAATTTTTTTGCAGATGGTACAAAGATACAACTTCGACTCTAGCCAACAATTATACCGAATTAACTCATCGGGAATCGAACATATTTTGGGAGTAAACACATTTTAAACCTATTGTCGGTATTGAGATTTTTCATTTGTCAAAAGTTAGCCATACTTTGAAAGAAAAAAAATCTCACGATTTTGACCTCTAATATCTTCGTTGTTTGAAGTGATAAAAAACTTGATCTATATATCAAATAAAATCTTTTCGTCTTGATAACATACTAATAAGCACAATTTTTGTTCTTATATAGGTTTTTTATGGAATAAAAACATTAAAAAAACAAAAAAATTAAAATTCCTACGCCGAATCATAATGGGTCAACAAAAAAATGCTAAAGATATATTTATTACCTTTCCAATAGTGTACATATTGTTCCAACCCTATCATAAATGAAGAAAATATAGTTAAATTCATTTTTAAATTTTAAACCGAAGTAACTCCCCATACAGGCTTTTTTGTGAAAAAAAAATTTCTTCGGGCCCCCAAAAGAGAGTTATATCAGTAGTGAAAATTTAGAATCAATCGGTGCGGTGCCTCTAAAGCCAACATACGTCCAAATTATTCAATCGAATCAAAATTAAATCAACACAAATAGGAACAAATCTTATCTCAATTTATTCAATTTCCAATCATTGATTTAAAGGCATTATGAATTATTCAGTAATTTATAAAATGAATCCAATTTTATGCATATAAATTAAAAAAAAATTATCTCTTTCAAGGTCTGGGTGTGTATGTATGTATTTTTTTCTTATTCAGTAACAACAACAACACACAGTTAATATATTTTTTCATGTTAATAATGAAAATTCTAGATGTGCTTTTACATTTTCATTCATAACTTTTAAATGTCTGGACCAAATATGTCCAATTTTCAATAGCGAACTGCTTAAGAAATTGGACAAAAATTTTGACTAAAGATTAACATCCTAGCACAACTATTTTGAGCGTTATCGTGATTTCAACAGACAGACAGACAGACAGACAGACGGACACTGCTATATCGGTTTCGCTATTGATAACGATCAAGAATATATATTTTTTTTATGTCCCAGATTTTTTTTTCGATGAGTTACAAACGGAATGACAAAATGATATATACCCTCCTGCACAGTGGGATGGAGGGTTTAAAAAAGAAAAATTTGTTATTTTAACAAAATTTTTTGGCTTACAAATTCTTTTGTTAAATTTAACAAATTTAAATTTAAGTAAAAAATTTGTAAAACTACAGTTTCATCTGTAATTATACTGAGTCGTAGAATTTATCCAAATTTGGGGTCTCGGGACCCTCCCCGGGCCTAGGCCATATCATGTGAATGCATATAAGGGCACTCTAGTGGAGAAAACATTTTGTCCGTTTTGCTTTATCTCCCCAGTGTAGAAACGGTAATGACATATCATTATTTTTTGGACTACCAGTAATGACACCCACTTACCTTCTTCATTTTTTTATAACATATAATAATCAGTTACTGATAATGACTCATTTTTATCATTACTTCAAATAGAAAATAATTTTATAGATTTTTTTGAAAATTTTTTGAAATCTATTTTTAGACTCCATATTTTTTAAACACTGGTAAGGATATATGTAGCCACATATTTTTTTGATTTTTTGTATGTTGGCGAGTAAGCTTACTTGTGTGCAACAGGTCAATTATGTTTTTATCTATTAAATATTACATGTCCATATAGCTCAGATGGTAGATCTGTTGACTGGCAATCTGTAGACCCAGGTTCGATTCCCGCACCAGCAAATTTTATTTAAAAGAAAAAATACAATAAAAAATATTTTTTCATATAATTAATTTTTTTGAAAATCTATTTTTAGACTCATTATTTTTGTCAGTACTGGTAAGCACATAGGTAACGATATATTTTTTGATTTTTCGTATGCTGGTGTGTAACGACAACTCATTATTTTTCGCGACATCGCCATATAAAGGTAATAAGAAATGTAATAACAAAAGTAAGTAGTTACCATTACCAAGTATGTAGTTACATAACCACATATCTGGTAATGATTTTCTACACTGGGTCGCTTAGTTTTCGAGATATGGGCCATTTTATGAAGTGGACAATTTTTGTCAAAAATTTCCGAGGGTCCAAGGCCCCGCCAAGATCTATTTTTGGATAGAGATAATCCCTTTCGCTAGGGTATTGTACGGTTAGGGGTAATCGAAATTTTCATCAATTTTGCTCTATCTCTCTTAGTTTTCGAGATACGGGAAATAGGGAAAGAAATAGCGTCATCTTTAAAACTTTGGATACATTAGTGGCGCCATCTATCGGGTAATAACCGTAACCTGAAAATATTATATTTTAACAATAAATTTTGTAAAATTTAACGAATGGGTTCTTAAAAATTAGTTTTAAATAATTTTGAAAATTAACACTCAAAATTAGTTAATGTACTGAGGATTTTTAATATTGTGTTTAGGGTTTGGGATTTCCCGGACTTTTTTATTTCCCGGGAAACGGGAATAAAAAAATTTGATTCCCGGGAATCCCGGGAAATATTTTTGAACAAAATTGTTAATGAAAACCGCCTATATAAGTAATTTTTGTTAAAAAAAAACAGTACTGCGGTACAAATTCAGTCTGTGTAGTCAGAATTCAAAGTAAACATATCAGCATTTTGAACATTTGATTTCACATAATACTGGACTGTCGGAAACAAACCGTTTCATCACATTTGGCCCATTAGATATGGTGGCCACAATGTTATTTTCCAAAGACAAATAAAACTCTTCTAGTCTTATTTCTACAATTCTTCTTATTTCATCAGCATTACATCTTCCTGATATATAAACCAATCCCAGATTATAAAATTAATTATTTCCGTTTATACATATGTTCAAATATCTCTTTTTTGATATTCTTGTGCATTCATCTATGATTATAGTAAATCTCCCATTGATAGAAATATTGCTCGATATTTCTTTCATCATGATATCTTTTACATGATTGTAGTAATTTAATATAATGTTCTTTACATCGGTTTCATTTTTTGGCAATGCCAGGTTTTTATTATAAATACTTTCTCGAATAAACGAAGATCTAGTTGTGCGGATTGACATTCGACAGTCGACTGCGGCTAATTTGGATACCATTTCAGGAAATGTTTGCCCTACCATACAACGTTCAAAGCCTATTCAGCTTACATTTTTTTCTTCAGGTACTTTGCTAATTTTAGCTGAAACGTTATTCTTGTTGTTGTTTTCTTCAAGAGAAGTTGCATGACCATCAATTTTTTTTTGTGAACCAAATTCAGATGTCGGATAATCAAATTTAGATACTTCCGTTAACCATCCCAGGTGGAAATTATGTGTGGTAACAAAAAAGAAGCACTGATAAAGCGCAAGTAGACCGCGGTCTTACAAAAAGAAGTACTGGCAAAGCACTAAATTTGGACGCTTTCCCAACGCTTGAAAAGGGTGAATCCCAGCGCTTATTTTCCTATAACATTATTTTTTTTTTTGAAAAAGAAACTCTAAGAGTGGATATTTAAATAATTTTTGACTCCACAATACAATAACTCCAAGAATCGTCTATTTTTAGAGTAATTTAAAATTCTTCAGTGATGAGGGCTCATAATTTGGTGGCAAGGAAAAAAACACTTGATTTTTATGTTTTTTGGTACTATCATTTGGGTGTCAGGAAAGCACTTTAATTTTTTTATTTGAGCGTTGGCAAAGCATTTGATTTTTATGTTTATGGGTGCTTTCCCAGGACTTGGTAAAGCATTGTCACCACCGTGGAACGGTGTTATCATTTGGGCGTTGGGAAAGCGCTGTTAACAAGCACTCATACCACCTATTTCGGTGCTTTGCCAGTGCTGGCCCCTTTGTAATTTTCTACCTGGGATTAGTCTTTTAGGGCAAATATTGCACTGCGCTGCATTGTCCTTTTTTGTGAAGTATTTCCATACTCCTGACATTTTATTCTATAGTATAAAAGAATATATTAGTTTGAAAGCAGGTGTATTAAAACAAAGTAAACTTACGTGAAAATATCACATTTATTAATGAAAACGTTACTTATAAAATTATTGGCCCTTAATATAAAGGAGTATTTTAAATTTAAAGTCGACTTTTTTTTTAATCACACGGTTTTGTTTATTTTGTGTATGAAAACCTTGCAAAAATTTCTATATTTTCAAACATTTTGATTGGTTGAAAATAAATTAACCAACCAGAATGCTCCAAAAATAAACCAAGTCAAGGTATACTGCCACCCAATATTTTAACTAAAGTCGACTTTAACTAAAATATGCATTTGAAAAATTAAGATAGTAAGGGCGATTATTTGTATGAAACTAAACTTTTTTTTCGTATTTTTTTTAAACATTTTAACAAGTTTTTAGGTTTTACTACTTAAATTTTGAATAAGTTATGCAAAAAGTCTTTATTAGTTGAAATGCTCCTAATTACTTGGCAAAGATTTTTTTGTGTGTCAAATAAATTGATTCCCTTTTAAAAGATTTTAACATTGACATTTTTGTTTTGGTATTTAAAATGTTTTTTATGACTAAAATTACAAAGTCCTATTTCAAACAAAAACAATTCAAAAAATTTAATATTTTTAAAATTTCCCGTTTTCCCGGGAAAAATATATTATTTTCCCGGGAATTCCCGGCAAACTTTTCCCGGGAACCCCAAACCCTAATTGTGTTAAATGAAGATAACTAAAATCTTTGCTTAAATCAGTGTTTCAACTAAAAATTTGTTAAAAATTAGTCGGTTTGATACCGGTTGGACAGATTTTTCTACTGACGTATTATTTTAAGTGTATAGAATCTTACCCAGGTTTTAACCCGATATAATCATATCTAATTTGATGTAGAAAGACATAATTATATAGCGCTTAATATTTCAGGTTCACGACAAAAACTATTAGAAGGTACTAAAATATATATATAAATAAAAATTTAAATAAATTTAAACCCCTCAATTCATAAATGCTTTGTAAAGTTATAGGAGGTTTAAAATGAAATACTCATACAAAATCTGTTCAATAAACCTCTTATAATTTTACAAAGCGTTTATGAATTTAAGGGAAAGTCTTTAAAAGAAGTTGTACAGAAATCATACATAAATCTATCTGAAAAAATTTAGAATTTTTTTATATTGGGGCTATACTTAAATATATCTAAAACAACTTAGAAAAAAAAATTTTATATTGAGCTATATAAAACTTTATTATACATTTTCCGATAAAACCATCCCTAATTATATATGACGCTGTATTAAAATTGTCATAGCATGGAGTATGGAGACATTTGGTTAGTTTGGAACTGTCCTCAAACTCTTCCTAGGTCTAGCGCATAGTATCAAGACATTTGTGACTCATATACAGCATAGTTTGGGCACATTTTTGGCCATGTCTCTGAACTATGCGCACCACATACATATGGGAAAATCTACGAAACAGGTCGATATCAGATTTTAAAAATGAAAAATTTCAAATTAGTGGCACACATTTTTTTCTAGATTAACTTATTTAAAATACATTAAAAAGAAGTAATATGTTCGCGTGAATAAATTTTTTTGAGTGCTGAAAAAGTTATAAACAAAAAACCGCACACGTTTTCGCTACCCATGAAAAAATATTTATTCAATTTAATTCGTAAAATGGATTAATTTAATTTGATAAAACAAAGTCTTAATATATCAATTAATATATTTTTGATTATAATTTGATACAATTGTATCGGGATTTTGGTCTTATCTTATTGATATTTTTTATGCATTTATATATAAGTTATTTCATTTAAATATGATCATATGCATTCATATGCTACACCGTATAAGCAATATCTGAATATATAAAAAAACGAGTAAACCATTATAAAACTTTATCTAATTGAATAAATTTGATTAATTTTGAATCAAATTATTTTTTCACGGGTAGTAAATATTTTTAAATTTTTGGATTTTTCGAGCATAGATTAGATATGAAGGCACTACGCACCGCGACCAATATAGATCTTTTGTGCTGCCTAGAGTTCCCTAGAGATTCAGGCTACCAATAAAGCCAATAATCCTGTTAGGAGAATTTCCCCAAACGTCCGAAGATGACACAAAGCGGTCACCCAGAAATCTGAGTCTCCTGTCGCACAGTCTCGGACATTCGCAGAGAACATGCTCCGATGTCTCATTTTCCAGCTCACAAAACCTGCAAACATCAGTGTCTGACCGGCCCTGTTTCTGAAGCTGGTACCTGAGCCCACAGTGCCCAGTTAAGTATCCCGTCAGGGTCCTAAGATTACCCCCGTCAAGTGACAATAGTCGCTTTGATACTCCGCTGGACAGAGAAATAAATCTTTTGGCCTGTCTTTGGCCAGTAGAAGTTTCCCAATGTTTTGCAAACTCAGTCTCTCTCCACTGCTTGAGTTTTTCCCTAGCATACCCCCTAGGTATCCCAAAGAATGGTTCCGGACCGATGAAGGCTCCACAATTGGCTAGACAATCAGCCCTTTCGTTACCCTCGTGCCCTTCATGACGAGGAATCCATCTCAGTGTAAGGGAGTTTTTCATACCAAGTTCGTTGAGAATTTCCACACACTCCATGACCAGACCAGATGATACCCCGTAAGCTCCAAGAGCCTTTAGCGCAGCCTGGCTGTCAGAAAGAATGTAGATGCGTGATCTAACCGTGCCTCTCCGCAGGCACTCTCTCACACATACGCAGATGGCGAAAATCTCCGCCTGAAAGACGGAGGGGTACTTGCCCATTGGTAGAGCACGTTGGAATCTGGGTCCAAAGACACCTGCCCCCGTGTCACCATTAGCTTGTTTCGAGCCATCAGTGAACCATATCTGAGCCCTCTCTTCGGGCTTCCAAGTCTGACTGGTCCACATATGCCTGTCAAATGACATGATGTCAAAATACCTGACAAAGATTTGCTCTGCGATCTTCTTATCCGTGACCCTTAAGATTGGGTCGTCTATAAAGATCCCGGCGATCTTCATGTGTCCCTTTAGGTCCCCGCTTCTCATGTCCCCGACGCTCTGGAGACGAAGTGAGCCCAATCTTGCAGCCTCCATCACGGAGATATGCAATGGTGGAATACCCAACATAGCCCCAATGGCATCCGTTGGGCACGGCCCCCCAGCCCCCGTATTACCAGTACACACCAGCCGATACAACTTCTTCAGAGTATCCTTTGCCGTTGACTGCTCAACCTTTGGCCACCATGCTAAGGCAGCATAAGTGATCATAGGTTTTACAATGGTGTCGAATGACCAGTACACTCTAATTAAATTCTGTTGAAATTTACCCAACTTATAGTAGGAAACTGAACTCCTACTATAAATTGGGTAAATTTACTCTATGTGCGTAATTGAAAAAAAATACGCACATTGTGTTTAAGTTGGTGCACAAATAATTTGTAATTTTACATTGAAAGTGCGTAAAAATTAAATGAAATTTTAAAATTAGTGTGTTAATTTACTAAATTTGTGTGTAAAAAAGCACGTTTCACGTGTAAATGTACGCATAAAATGCGTAAAAATCCACAAAAAATGCGCAAAAAACTACAGAAAGTGCGTAAAAATCCAATAAAATGCGTACATTTACAACAGTTGTGCTAACTTCAAGCACCACCCAAAAAATTTTTTTAAATAAAATAAATTAATTTTTGGTACGTATTTTATTAATAATAATATCCGAGTCCTTCTCTCATAATCGTTTATGTCCCAATTAGTCGTTTTGGGATCTTAAGGCATTTGTATAAAATTCTTATAAAATTTTGTTATAACTATTGAATGGGTGCAATGACTACTGCTAAACAAAATGCCTTCTTTGAAAGGGAGGCAGTAACCGTCAACAATAACGGGAGAAAACGTCATAAGATAGATATGGCCTACGCAGGAACAACTGAGTGCAATGACTCCTGCTCAACAAAATGATTTTTTTGCAAGTTAGGCAGTACTCAATGAATACTGACTTTGTTGAGCAGGAGTCATCGCACCCAGTTGTTTTACCTAGGCCGTATCTCTCTTACGGCGTTTTCTCCCGTTATTGTTGACGGTTGTTGGTTGACTGCCTCCCTTGCAAAGAAGGCATTTTGTTGAGCAGGAGTCATTGCACCCAGTTGTTCCTGCGTACGCCGTATCTCTCTTACGGCGTTTTCAATTTTGAAATGAGGTTTAGACTACCACATGCGTTAACAATAATTACCAAAAACAATTTCATGCTTATGTTGCTTTTTCCAGATTCTAATCTGTTTGTGGAAATGTTGTAATTCACAAAAAATAATCCGTTTTCGCTTTCTTTTTATTATTTATAATTTTTTTTAAATTTTTTCCAATTTGAAATGTCAGAGTATTTATTACTATTATAGGATAGTATATTTACCAACTTTGTGCGTAAAAATTTTATTTAACAAAACAACAGTAATTTTAGGCACAATGTGTTTATTTATAAACACATAATGTCTAAAAATACTTTGTGTGTGTATTATTGTGTATGGAAGTGTGTATGAAAAAAGTTTACGCATTTTTTTTTTATATTTACCGAATTTTCGTAAAATTAAACAAAATTTTACCCATTTTATAGTAGTAAATTTACAAACATTTTTTAGAGTGTAGACCATGTGTGGTCTTAGACCCCATGTTCTCCCAAAGAGCCTTTGACAGGCATAAAGGCATGCGACCACACGTTTTCAAGTAACTTTTCCGTGCTGAGTCCGAATTTGGTTTCCAAATTTTTCCAGCACATCTCGTTTTTGAGCAAATTGAGGTCAAAGTTACCAAAAACCTTTTTTTTTGCCTATTTCTGAGTTGTTTTTACACACTTTTACCTCGATTTAATGAAAGGAGATGACACAAATTTTTCAATAATCACGGTAATTTTATTCGAAAATGCATAGTTGCGCTATATTTCCATTATTGATTATAAGTTATATTGTTTTTTTAATTTTTCCGTCCGTCCGTCTGTCCCTCCATGTATTCTTGTGCGCACGCTACAGGTCGCAAATATTAAGATTTTTTGATAAAATTTGGAAGACCAATTTATATCGGCCCAAGGACGAAGTCTATTGATTTTGGTTTAAATCGGTCTATGTTTGGATTTGAGCCCATATAAATTTCCCTCAAAACTGCAGCACAAAATTGAATGGCACATCCACGGTTTAAAGAAATATGGGATCAAATATGTCTTGAATGGTAGATATATTTATTACTATTATTATCTGAAAGTGCTAAACGGATCGGACGAATTTCGTATTCTCTACAACACATCTTTCTCCAAAATTCGCTAAAAGGTTAAATTCAAATTGAAGGCACATCCACAGTTTTAGGAATTATGGAGTCCACTATCTGGAACGCTAGATCTTATCAGAGCTGTTATTATGTGAAAGTGCTAAACAGACCGGATTTTATTTTTAGGCTTTACAGCAATTTTCGCTGTACAATACGCTAAAAATCCAAATTTAAATTGACTAGAACATCCACAGATAAAAACGAGTAAAAAGGTTAAAGTCGGGCATGCCGACTATACAATACCCTACACCAGTCTGGGTAAAAGCCAACTAATGTTTGTATCCGAAATTCGAATGGGTTAAAATGGGGCTTGTGTCAAAATTTTCTATAATGTGAGTCAGCGAACCAAATTTCATTAAAATATCTTAATATTTGCGACTTGCAGTTTGTAACCAAGCCAATTTTGGGGGGACCCTTATATGGGCACTAGGTCTAAACATGGACCGATGTTCACCAAAATCAATAGGCTGCGTTATTGGGCCAACATAGGTCTTTGTACCAAATTTCATTAAAATATCTTAATATTTGCGACCTGCAGCGTATAAACAGTATAATTTTGGTAGGACCCTTATATGGGCACTAGGTTTAAACATGGACCGGTGTTAACCAAAATCAATAGGCTTCATCCTTGGGCTGACGTAGGTCGGTGTACCAAATTTCATACAAATATCTTAATATTTGCGACCTGCAGCGTATAAACAGTATAATTTTGGTAGGACCCTTATATGGGCACTAGGTCTAAACATGGACCGATGTTCACCAAAATCAATAGGCTGCGTTATTGGGCCAACATAGGTCTGTGTACCAAATTTGATCAAAATCTCTTAATATTTGCGACCTGCAGCGTATAAACAATTTAATTTTGGGGGGACCCTTATATGGGCACTAGGTTTAAACATGGACCGGTGTTAACCAAAATCAATAGGCTTCATCCTTGGGCTGACAGAGGTCGGTGTACCAAATTTCATACAAATATCTTAATATTTGCGACCTGCAGCGTATAAACAGTATAATTTTGGTAGGACCCTTATATGGGCACTAGGTCTAAACATGGACCGATGTTCACCAAAATCAATAGGCTGCGTTATTGGGCCAACATAGGTCTGTGTACCAAATTTGATCAAAATCTCTTAATATTTGCGACCTGCAGCGTATAAACAATTTAATTTTGGGGGGACCCTTATATGGGCACTAGGTCTAAACATGGACCGATGTTCACCAAAATAAATAGGCTGTGTTATTGGGCCAATATAGGTCTGTGTACCAAATTTCATCAAAATATCTTATTATTTGCGACCTGCAGCGTATAAACAATATAATTTTGGTAGGACCCTTATATGGGCACTAGGTCTAAACATGGACCGATTTTAACCAAAATCAATAGGCGTCGTCCTTGGGCCGACATAAGTCGGTGTACCAAGTTTCATCAAAATATCTTAATATTTGCGACCTGTAGAGTGCGCACAAGAATGCATGGACAGACAGACAGACGGACATCGTTAAATCGAAATAAAAAAAATTCTGAGCCGATCGGTATACTATAAGGTGGGTCTAGGACCAATATTTTTTGGTGTTACAAACATCAGCACAAACTTATAATACCCTGACCACATAGTGGTGTAGGGTATAAAAATTAATGGCTAATATGATATACATATATCGCAATTAATATTGTTGTGTGTAAGTGCTAAAAGGATCGGATTATCCGTTTGGTTTGTACATCACTTTTAGCTCCACAAATCTACGAAAAGCTACAAAATTTAACCTAAAATGGGTCTGGACACCAAATTAATAGTACAATCCATAATAGTATCACCGATATATACCGATCACGCAGGACCGCAACTAATTATTTCTCAAACTGCGGATGTGCCCTTCAAAAAATATCAAATTTCAAGTTGTTCACGCATAGAGGTGAAGAAATTATTATTGTCATATTTTTTTTTATTTTTGAAGGCACACTTATTAATTTGATCTCAATTTTTTGTTCAATTGTCAGTTATATGTCAGTATCAAAAAATTTTCAATTGCATTGAGGCTGAAAGCGCAAAAATAAAAAATGTTTGAAATTACTCTTTATTCAAAAAACAGAGTTACAGATTTTAAAGACAGATTGTTCCTAATTGAGGGCACCTATTTTTTTCAACAAGTGGGAGATTTTCTAACATCATATTTATTATCCACTAAAGGTTTTGGGTTATAACCAAAAGAGTTGAAAAACTCTTGAAAGTTACAAGCAAAATTAGGGTAAATTAGGGTAGTTTTTAATTGAGTAGAGCACATTAGCAGTATAAATCTTAAAATTTAAGATGTTCGCCTGATTAAATTCGTTGCCTCGAAAATGCTGGTACCATCAAAAATATTATATATTGTTACTAAAATGGTTTAAATCCTGAGTTACTTGGTATCGCCCGGTTCCGTAGATTTGCCCATATATATATGAACCGTTTATTTTGAAAGTGGTATGAGTCCACTTGTTTTTAAAATGAGATATAAAAGGTTTTGCGTTTTAACGTGTTTAAACATATGGGTGGTTCAGTTCAAGAAATTTTACACGTATTTTTAATAACATATAGTTAAATTTTTCGTATCACAAAGAATTTTTAATATATGTTGCGAAAATACCTGTTTTTTTCAATGGTGAGTGGACTCATAGCACTTTCAAAATAATAGTTTTTTCATTTTGTTATCTTACGTGGACTTAAATTTTTTTTTGATATTTTTTATACGCTGAAATATGATAACTTGGAAGATTCTTTTTTTTATTGAAGGCAGTAGTAATCGGTTTCTTAAAAAATTTTTTTTTTTCCAATTTTTTGCGAAAAAATCAATAATTTTCAACCAAAATTACTTCATGAAATATCTAAAGACATATCTTTCACAATGAACTCGACATCCCATAATAATTAAAACAATTTACCAAAAAAAAGTTAAAATTTTTGATTGCAAAATTTTCGCGAATTTCAACTTTTACTACGGGCATTGGGCATAACATGTTTTTTAACATTAATTTATAACTTTTCCACAAAAAACTAATGCCAATGCCCTGATTTAATTAATTATTCTTAAATTTTATGCTATTTTAAAAAATAAGGTCACTCATACCATTTTCAAAATAAACATTTTCGTAAAATCGTTTAATACGAAAAAATAAAAAAATTATTTGATAATTTTGAAAAATATTTCGCAAAGAGCTCAAGATTAGGATTTGCAATAATGGGGTATCCACTGCAAAAAAGTTAAAACCATTTTTCAAAAAAAAAAAAAAAAATAGTGCGAAAAATCAATCGCTTTGAACCAAAATTGCTTCACTAAATACTTAGAAGATACTTTTGTGTTTTAACAATGAACGCATAGTAGTTAATACAATTTACCATGAAAATAGTAAAATTTTATTTTAAACATTTTCGCGAATTTTTACTTTGAACACGTATGTATATTGCAAACACAATTTTTTCCAATAGTGTTTTTAACTTTATCGTAAAAAATAATATTAATACCCTTATTTTATCAATTATTTTTAAGTTTTTTTCTATTCCAAAAAAAAAAAATCCGACTCATACCACTTTCAAAATAAACATTTTCGTAAAATCGTTTAAATGAAAAAACAAAAAAAATTATTTGGTAATTTTGGGCAAAAGTTATATAAACATCTTTCTCGAAGACCTCAAAATACAAGAACTGTAAAAATTTAGAAGATTGCAAAAAAAATTTTCAATCGCCTTTAACCAAAATTGCTTCATTAATATTTAACGATTATAACAATAAAATGAAGATCGCATAATGATTAAGAAAACCATAAAAAAGTTAAAAATTTTATTTGCTGAATTTTCGCGAACTTTAGCCTTCAACACGAATATTGGCAATAAAATTAAATTAATATTCCAACAATATTTTATTACTTTCCCATAACAAGTATCCCAAAAAATACGCGCGTTCAATCAATTATTTTTAAGTTTTTTTCTATTAAAAAAAAAAATGTGACTCATACCACTATTAAAATAAACATTATTCTTAAATCGTTTATTATGAAAAATTAAAAAAAAAATTTAAAAGTATTTGGTGATGTTGTCTAATAATTATGCGAAAAATATTTCATGTGGAGCTCAAAATTGTGTTTTCAACACCATAAACCCTTAAAAGCATTTTGCAAAAAAAAAAATATTGCAAAAAAATATTACAAAAAAAAAACTTGCCTTTAACTAAAATTATTTCATCAAATATTTAAATAGTATATGTATTTTCACAATAAATTCGTCACCGCATAATAGTTACGGCAATTACCATAGAAACGTAAACATTTTTGTGTTCTATATTTTTGCGAATTTCCATTTTCAAGACGAATATTGACCATAAAATGTCTTCCAACAGTATCTTTTTACTTTTCCATAAAAAAAATAATACCAAAAACTTCGTGCAATCAATTATTTATGTTTTGTTCTATTTCAAAAATAGGGAAGACTCATACCACTTTCAAAATTAACATTTATGCTAAATCGTTAACTAGTAAAAGTTCTCTCATCAACATCTCAGTAGTTTTTGAACATTTTTAATTTTTTATATGAAAAGATCCCCTCGTGTTCTACCTAATTCCATGCTTAACTCAGTTTTTTGTAAAAATGTGAAACTCATACCACTTTCAAAATAAATGGTTCATATATGTATATTAGACTCTCCCTTAAAATAGCGATTTGCTGCAGCCGAATTTTCTAAAAAATGTGCCTCTTCGGTTTATCAATTAAAAGATCATTGGCTTGAACTCACTAAATTCTTGGTGCAAATATCAGGCTTAGATCTTGATGGTACTTTGTAATCACAACAGCTTGTAAATATCTTACATATAAATCTTGAATATAAGTTCAGGATCCACTTATTAATTGGTTAATAGAAATATGTTTACAGCGATTTAAATTTAACGATTTACGAGATAAAATAACGCGAATATACTTAAATATTTGTTTTTTGTTCACATAAGTATACAATTATTCAAAAACATAATTTATAAAATTTCTGATCACCAAATCAAAAATTGAAATGTTTTGGCTCATAAATTGTTCATATTTATGTGCTATTTCAGAGTGTTCTCTTCTCATATTGTTCTTTTTATATACAATTAGGTAGGGGTCTCCCATGGTCCTGATGAATGGCAATACCGGTTTTTAATGCAACATATAGCGCTGACTGCTGTTTTATTTTTTCTGGCAATACTGTTCCATTTTATTGAGCAGCAGTGTTACCCGAAAAGTTTTAGCTCATTCCCATATTTAATGTTTAAATCCCCAATGTTATACCCAATTCATTTTAATTTATACAAAAACTCAATTTAAAAGAAAAAAATAGGAGCTAAGTTAGCATCGCCCTTAAGTGCAGAAAATTATTAAGAAATGATTAAGCAAAGTAAATAAAATTGAATATTTTACGAAGAAATATTTATTTTTTCACTCCAACTTTTTCACTTCGCCTCAAATCTTTCTTAAAATTGTGCAATAAAAAAATTTTATTATACGAAAGACAAATCACAATTAAGCTGAAATGTCACTGTTTCAAAATAATAGTCGTACATTAAATTTTCGAGAGAAAAAATTGTACACAATTTTCACACGAAAATCATTATGGTGGAAAAATTTTTTTCTAAAATTTGTATGGAATTTGACAAGTACATACGAGTTGTTTTCAAAAACTAATAAGTTTTGGTTAAGTGTAAATCTAGTAGGTGTAAGTTCTAGGACTTGTAAACTCTTTAAAATGTTAAGTTTTCATAAGTCGAGTTTACACGATTCAGAAGGTACATAAGAGGTTATATGATAACCCCTGGTACTTTTTGAGCCTACACAAAATTTTTTTTTTCTGAGTCCTTTGCATGTAACAATTTCAGTATTTGGGAAATAGAAAATTTTTGATTAATTATTGAGCTTGGTTGCTTTTCGTTATTTCAAGATTTAACATTTCTTCAATAATTCAAATATTTTGTAGAAATTTTGAAACTCTTTAATAGACCTAATTTGATCGACTTTAATTTGAAATAATACGCATATAATTTATGCCAAAATTCTTCTTATTTTGGGCCTAAAACTAAATCTTTTAAAATTTACAAATTTTTTAAGCTATCCCCAAAACGAAGTCGAAATCCCTAATTTGGGCCAAAATTCCCTTAGCTAACAACTCTGTAAAACCTCATTTGACATAAAAAAATCCTTTCTTGAGAAAATTTGCAAAAATAAAATCCTCCTTTGACAAAATTTCCCATATGCTAGCGACATCTACAGTTTGTTTACAAAATTATCGATGGTGCATCTCTATATTATATGTCTCTGCAATTAGGACTATTTTCTGAGTCAAATTTTTGAACACTCAGAAAATACTCAAAAAAAGTGCAATTTTAGATGTGTCATTTTAAATTTCGCTTTGAGGAAATTTCCTTTTTATTTCGGATTCATTTTTGAAACTTTTAGGAGTGTTCAAAAAAGAATCAGATATAAGTGTAGTTTTAGATTATAACCCAATAAGCACATAGGTTTTAAAAATTCAAGTGCTTTAAATTTAGCTTGAAGTAAAGTACATTTCAAATTCTAGCATTTGAAAATAATAAAAAAAAATAAAAAAATATTTAAAACTTGAATTTTTGTTTCCCTTTTGCTGAAGTATGCTATTGAAATAAAATGTAATTAAAGTTGTATTCAAGACTTGAAACTGGAAAACAGGGCTGGAATTGAACTTGTTTTCAACTTGAATTCCAGTGAAATTGTTTATAGGGTAATTATTGAAATGCTCATAAAAAAGAATCAAGTATGAATAATTTGGGACTCAAAATTATGAGCGCTCACAAAAGGCACATACTTTTGAGTCTTTTAAGACTCATAATTTATTAGCGCACAGAAAATTGTTCTAACTAGTTTTGTGGTTAAAATTTAAAATTTTAAAATTTCAGGATATTTGTGACATGCATATCCTTCCACCGATTAAAATTAGAATTGGCAGACACATCAATAACTTGATTTTGGTAGCAATACCAAATTTTATTAACTTTTAGGTCAGCTTTGTAGTTGCGATTACATTTTTATGTGCTAATTCATAAACAAAATTTATTTGGTATTTGAAGCTTGCTATAGTTAAAGTACATATTTCGCTTAATAAAGAGTTATTAGAAATCTTGATTCATAATCGTATTTTAACTATAAATTAATTTTTCGATTTTATACTGGCAACACTATTGTTTATTTTCTCTCTTCTCCCAAATAAGTCGTAGGTGATTTACAAATTTAGTAAACGATTGACTCGGCAATCGAAAGTGAAAACTTTATTTCCTTAAATTAGAGAACTAATGATGTGCTAAGATAAATTTAAAAGCCATTAAAAATATTTTTTTTTTATTTATAAAGCTAATCAATGGAAATGTGGGTAAAAAAGTAATTTTTTAGAACATATTATTCAAAGCATACAAAAGTAATCGAATTTCGAATAATGTTTTGACAGTCTACACATCACTATTGTTTTGTTTTTCTTTTTAATTTTATTTTTCCATTTTTTTGGAAATTTTTTCGAAAAAGGTCATTGGCTACGCAATTGTTGTAGTTTTTTTCAGTTTGATGGATGCAAGTTGTTGGAAGCCACACATTCTAGGGATGGGATGGCTTTAATAAATCATTTCATGCCTGAAAATTTAAAAAAGGTTTAAAGTTAGTGAGTACCAACTGTAAACCTTTGTTATTTTCTTCATTATTAAACAAATATGAATACTGTTTTTCACAAATTAGCTTAAAATCCTGCAATAAGACTGTTGTAAAAGTTTATGAATTAGACCATTAAACTCCAGGATATATGTGAGGATGTGGATTCTGTCCCAGGACATACCTGGGACAGAATTTGTCAAAATTTCGTTTATGTTCATATTTGGTTCAAATAAAATATTGTTCAATATTTTATTTATCTACGATAACTCCATCTATTTTTGTCCATTCATTATATGGACACGAAGCACTGTGTGTCGAGGCTATTTTTCAATATACATACATATGTAATCGCTCAGCTTTGAGACGGCTTTTCCCAAAGAGCTTTTCTAAACAACATTTTAAATATTTCAAATGAGTGGTAACCCCAGGTCCACGATATATGTAGTATGGGTGTCAAATAGTGCGGGACATCAATTTCCCGCTTTGCCTAAAATTTCATTAAATATGTTGCAAGCTAAACCTTTTGCAATTGTAATTTAGAAAATATTAATTAAAATTCAGATTTTTTGTTTTAAAGTGAGTATGCATTGACATTCGGAGTTTGCATTTGAAATTTGGAAAATATCA
This sequence comes from Leucophora obtusa, assembly GCA_949987735.1. Taxonomy (NCBI): domain Eukaryota; kingdom Metazoa; phylum Arthropoda; class Insecta; order Diptera; family Anthomyiidae; genus Leucophora; species Leucophora obtusa. The sequence goes on along the minus strand of OX465295.1, from coordinate 156,117,649 downwards.
ATTGAAACATACATGGGACTAATTAATTAGGTGGACTAATTAATTGATGATTTCATTACCATTACATTGATATCAATTGTAATGAAATTATTTTCATTACCATTTTTTTAATTAATGGTAATGATTCTAAAATTTAATTTCATTGATTAATGACAATGATTTTAAATTTCATTACCATTGATAATGAATAAATTAAAAAAAATAATTACCATTGACAGAAAAACGTAAAAATGGAGTAAAACTCGCTGAAATCCAAGATGGAATATGCTCATTCAGGCTCATGCTCATTTGAAATTAAATATTACTTTCCATTCCATTGTTATTTGTATCCAGCACCCCGTTTCTGTATTTCTCGCATCGAAAAAGTTTGCAGAAAAAACATGTGAAATGCAATCCTGCTCTGCTTTATATAGGGTGAGTCGCAGACAATAAAATATATATGAAACCAAATCCGCTAGTAATACGTTGCATAGTAAGTTATTTCTAATTAAATTGGGTGTTTTACAAAACAACATGTGTCAACAGTTCTTAAAGTTACATTATCTGAACGAATTACAACAAAACCTGCAGTTCATTTTATCACGTCTTTAATCAGCCTATATAATGCAGGATGACCATGCATTTCTCGATGCGAAAACTTCTCGCATTAGATACAGAAACGGGGGGTACAGGTAAAATTTAACGGAATGGAATGGATCCTCTTTAAAAATTATGTTTTATGACTTCCCCAGCCAAACCCGTTGTTCGTTTTCATTTGCCTGAATTGTTTTGTAAACAAATGGTTTTTAATCAATTGTAATTAGTTTTTTTTATAAATTAGTGTAATTTCATTACACTAATTATAAATCATACATTAATGATTTTCTAATGAAAAATATATCATTACCATTAAATGGTAATGCAATTTTTTTCATTGTCATTAGTATGAACTAATGGTAATGAAATTTCAATGGTAATGAAAAATTCCCATGTATGAATTAAAATTAGGAAATTATCAATTGAAATTCAAAAACCATAATACGGATTAAAATTCATGATTTCTGAACTTCATTTAGTATTTTCTTAATTTCAGTTAATGATTTCTAAATTTTAATCGATATTTTCGGAATTTCAAGTGATATTTTCTCAAATACAGAAAAACATCTGAATATCAAGTAATATTTTAGGAATTACATTTATATTTTCCAGATTTCAAATGAGATTTTCTGAATTTTAAATGATTGTTTCTGAATTTCAAGTGATATTTTCTAAATTTGAAAAGCGAAATCTTGATTTTAATTGATGTTTTCTTAATTTAAAATGGACATTCTAAATTTCAGGCGAAGTTTTTTTTTAAATTTAATATGGAAATACTGAATTTTATGTGATATTTTTTGAAATACAATTGCAAAAGCTGCCTACAGTTATTTTTAAAATCCTTTAAATTTTTTTATTGAATTCATTCAAGATCATGAATTTTTAGTGGATTTAATGAAAAATTTATTCAGTTTGTTTTTAATTTCTGGTAAACCCAGCAAAATATTGGTAATGACACCTCATTACTATCTGCATTACCAAAAATGATATATCATTACCTTTTGCATTATTTTTTAATATAAAATAATGAATTCCTAATAACGGCCTATTGTATTCATTGTTTCTAAATATAAAATAATGACTTACTCGTAATAGTTTAAATAAGTACTTTTCACACAGTTAAATTTTATACATTTTTATTAATTATATGTGACAGCGCATAGAGAAAGGGACCTAAGGGTAAAAAAATCAATTTTTTTTTGTGGACAACTGAGCATCGAATGAGACCGATTCCATGCTCTCCTGACCTTAAGAATCAAGTAAGCAATCGGATAACCACTTGTAATTCAACTTTTTGTAAGCATGTGTGTAACCACTTATTATTCAAAATCTCATAACTACTTATTTCTCATTTTTTCGTAAGCGAGCGGGTAAACGTGACTACTTATAAAAACGACCACGCCAAACAAAAATAATGAGTTTAGACGCCAAAAAATAAGTTGTGCGGAGCTATGAATTTCTATTATATAACCACTTATTTGGTAATGAAAGATTTTGCTGGGATGGAATGTGGAAATGATTCGGTCCAATTGCTATTGATAAGTTTGCGATACGTTTGGCTGAAGATATTGTATAAAAGATGAAGGATTTACTTAAGTTTTGCTATTTAAATAAATTAAAAAACCACAGTTTGACTAGAAAATGTATTTTTCAATATTAGGTATTTTACAAATGGAAAACTTATTTAAAGTATAAATTTAATCAACGATTCCACTATTCGACCGCCAAACGTTCGACAGACCGGAAAAAGCTCGTCAGTTAAATACTTCCAGTTTTTTTAGTTTTCCGCTTTGAATTTGACACTTTCCTATTATAAAATTCGTCCATAATGTCTCCAAATAACTGAATAATTTAAAAAAAATTGCTCAATTTTGGTACCTAAGTTATCGTAAATCCTCCACAATTTGTTGGCGTTTTAAAATTTTGAAGCTTCACATTTTAAATTGTTTGTCCCGCCAAAATTCTTGAAATCCCGCCGTTTTCAAGACTTTTTAAACATTGTCCCGCTTTCTGATAAAAAATTTCTGGCAACACTAGTCAAATATTTCTTTCTAATAGATTTAGGCATTCTCGTTCTTTTTGGTGATCGTTCTTTCTAGTACAATTTGTTGTAAAGAACTAGTTCGATCTTCTAGTTCAATGGCTCTGACAATTTCGTTCAATGGTTCACAAAACTATTTTTACAATCGCTCGTTTGGGAATTTTGAATAGTTAGCTACTTCATATACATAGCTCGTCATTTACCTAGTGTCTTCAAATGCAATAAAATATGTTTATGAATGACACACAAAGCAACAACAAATTATTTTTGTTGTTGTTGTTTTGTGTGATATTTTCAAAATTATCCGCGGTGAAAGGTAATAAAATGAACGATTGAACTAGAAGAGCGATTAGAAGTGAGCTAGGTCTTTCAATTAATTGAGTGACTAGTTCAATTGAACTAGTTCGTTCACGAACGACACAAGTCTACTTTGTTAAGTACTTTAAATCTGTGCGCAAATGAATATAAATTTTGGGAATATCAGACATGTTTTATTGCAAAAAACGGTGCAAATTTCAACCCCAATTTTTAACCCTAAGAGAACCCAAAAATGTGTTTATTAACTGTTTGTCCCCTAAAACACTAATCTTAAAATACCCCTACCGAAATAACCGAAATACCGAATTAAATAATATACCGTAATCCTTAACATACCGAAGAAAATGATACATCGATACACTTAAAATGTTGTGGCTATTGTTTTCTTTTTATTTTCGTTTCTTCTTGGCAGAAAACTTTGCAGTATGCATGGAAATATTTAACTATCGTTACTCTTAAAATACCGTTATCGAAATAAATTAAATAACGTTAACCCTAACATACCGTGATCTAAATATCTGAAATACTGATATCATTAAAAAGTCGTTACCCAAATAAATGAAAAAGTGTAACCCTTAAAATACCGTTTCCTAAATAATCTAAATTAATGTTACTCTTACCGATAACCGAAACTTTTACGGTTATCATCCATGATTAAAATATTTAAAATTCAGTTAAAAATAGTTGTTACATGTTTCTTTAAACAATTACATAGTTAAGTGACTAAAAATTAAGTAGGTAAATTATGATCACCCTTGACTAAAGTCACTTGCACATTTCTGTTTATATACTAAACAGAACTTCTTAATGCTTAGTAAAGATAATAAGCCACCCTTGGGAAGAACCCGATAATACAATTTGTAACCTTTTTGTGTTCATAAGTACTACCTGACCATAAATGCCTTTTTTGTTAGAAGAATGGGTTTTATGACATTTACTTAAGTGTCTACATAAATAAAAGCATATATATTTATACATAAATATTTTTTTCGCGTTTTAAATACACTTGGGATTAGCTAATTACATGACAAATGTGCTAAAAAAGGATTAGCAATTGCAAACTAAATAATCTTCTTGTGTTTTTCCTTGGTGTTCTTTTAAATTTTTTGAGTTATAAAAAGATTAACGAACATTTAGCGTTTTGAGCATATTACAATGGATATACACATTTAAATACTTTTATACCTTAGAGAAGCAGCTGCAATTTGAAAAATTTCAAAATCCACAAGATTAATACAATATAAATATATGTATATAAAGAAAAACCTGAAGACAATACAGAAAGAAAATGCCACACATATTTTACACAAAATATGTGCTTATACTTTTATATGTAATTGTTCCCAGCAAAATCTTTCATTACCAAATAAGTGGTTATATAATAGAAATTCATAGCTCCGCACAACTTATTTTTAGGCGTCTAAATTCATTATTTTTGTTTGGCGTGGTCGTTTTTATAAGTAGTCATGCTTACCCGCTCTCTTACGAAAAAATGAGAAGTAAGAAGTTATGAGATTCTGAATAATATATATAATGAATAAACATGCTTACAAAAAGTTTAATTATAAGTGGTTATCCGACTGCTTACTTGATTCTTAAAAATAAGGAGTTACACAAATACTATTGGCTGCAGGAAATACATTCAGAGAAATTAAAGTTTTTGCTAGTGTGTAATTTTCAGAGCTTCAAAAACTTAATTCAATTTAAGCTTAAATCACGAAAAATTAAATTCAGATTTTCAAAATATTTATGTACCATTCCCTTAAACCATTCGTAAAGAATTCATTCATAAGCTTCATTCCCAAAGCTTTAATATGAATTGAATAAATTCCTAACTTGAATCATTCAAATCGCATGTTCATTCACCATTTTACTAATTGAATGAAGAAATTCTATTACCATTCACATAGTGCAGTGTAGTTTGAAACTAACATATAATCAAAACGAAAGCATACAAGCTGTTATAAAGCATACGATTAGGGTTTGGGATTTCCCGGACTTTTTTATTTCCCGGGAAACGGGAATAAAAAAATTTTATTCCCGGGATTCCCGGGAATCCCGGGAAATGTTTTTGAACGAAATTGTTAATGAAAACCACCTATATAAATAATTTTTGTTAAAAAAAACATATTTCAGTACAAATGCAGTCTGTGTAGTGAGAATTCAAAGTAAAAAATATCAGAATGTTGAACATTTGATTTCACATAAATTAATCGCAGCACTGCCAAATGAATTGCATGATTCCAGCAGAAAGCACCTACTACTGGACTGTCGGAAACAAACCGTTTCATCACACTTGGCCCATTAGATATGGTAGCCACAATGTTATTTTCCGAAGACAATTAAAACTCTTCTAGTCTTATTTCTACAATTCTTCTTATTTCATCAGCATTACATCTTCCTGATATATAAACCAACCCCAGGTTATAAAATGAATTATTTACGTTTATACTTATGTTCAAATATCTCTTATGTGATATTCTTGTCCATTCATCTAAGATTATAGTAAATCTCCTATTGTTAGAAATATTGGTCAATATTTCTTTTATCATGATATCTTTTACATGATTGTAGTAATTTAATATAATGTTCTTTACATTTGTTTCTTTTTTTGCAATGCCAGGTTTTTATTATAAAAACTTTCTCGAATAAACGAAGATCTAGTTATGGTGCGGATTGACTGCGGCTAATTTGGATACCATTTTAGGAAATGTTTTCCCTACCATAAAACCTTTAATGCCTATTCAGCTTATCATCTTACACTTGTTTTCTTCAAGAGAAGTTGCATGACCATTTGTGAACCAAATTTAGATGACGGTTAACCAAATTTAGATACCACCGTTAACCATTAGTCTTTTCTTTTCACATTTATTAATGAAAACGTTACTTATAAAATTATTGACCCTTAATATAAAGGAGTATTTTAAATTTAAAGTCAACTTTATTTTTAATCAAACGGTTTTTTTCATTTTGTGTATAAAAACCTTACAAAAATATTTATATTTTCAAATATTTTGATTGGTTGAAAATAAATTAACCAATCAGAATGCTCCAAAAATAAACCGATTCAGGGTATACTGCCACCCAATATTTTAACTAAAGTCGACTTTACCTAAATTATACATTTGAAAAATTTAGATAGTAAGGCCGATTATTTGTAAAAAACAAACCTTTTTTTTTATATTTCTTTTAAACATTTTACCAAGTTTTTAGGCTTTACTACTTAAATTTTGAATAAGTTATGCGAAAAATCTTTATTAGTTGAAATGCTCCTAATTACTTGGCAAAGATTTTATTTGTGTGTCAAATAAATGTATTCCCTTTTAAAAGATTTTAACAATGAAATTTTTGTTTTGGTATTTAAAATGTTTTTTATGACTAAAATTAAAAAAATCCTATTCGAAACAAAAACAATTTCAAAAATTTAATATTTTTAAAATTTCCCGTTTTCCCGGGAAAAATATATTATTTTCCCGGGAATTCCCGGCAAACTTTTCCCGGGATTTCCCGGGAATTCCCGCCCGGGATTTCCCGAACCCCAAACCCTACATACGATACTACTTATTTCTGTTAGATGAATTTTAAACGTTTTTCATTTGTATATGCTAATATTTCAGCAATTACATGCAAATTTTAATTCATTCATTTGATTAAGTGAATGAAAACAAATCATTTTTCATTCACCTTTTTATTAAATGAATTCAGGTAAATTGGGTTTCATTCAGTTAGAATTCATTCAAAATAGAATGAATTCATATAATTTAAAGCTATTGGAAATTAAGCTATCGAATTAATTCCATAAAAATGCTATTACGGAATGAAATTTAACCCAAATTTCATTAATTTTTAAAAAGCAAATGAAAGAATGAAGCCTTTTAAACCTTTGGTAATTTTAGAACTCGTCATAAAAATTTTAACACAAAACATATTTACAAGTAATAAATATAAATGTATAAAATTTAACTTTGTAAAAAGTACTTATTTAAACTATTGTGAGTAAGTCATTATTTTATATTTAAAAGCAATGACTACAAAAGGCCGGTATTAGGAAGTCATTATTTTATATTACAAAATAATGCAAAAGGTAATGATATATCATTATTGGTAATGCAGACAGCAATGAGGTGTCATTACCAATATTTTGCTGGGTTGAAATATTAACGGAAGAAGGCGATGCTATTAAGTGGAAAATAATTGCAAAAAAAGACAATTTTCAAGGCTGTTTGAATGATGGAATTAGTGTATTCAGTTAATCGGCTTTTTATTTTAATCGATTAATCGTGCAAATAATTATTCGGGTTTTTTTCTTAACCAGTTAATCGAACAAAATTTTAAAATTAATCGATTAATCGAAAAAATTTTCTATAAAATAATATATGTACATATACACTTGTTGAGTTCTTAATAATTTTATTTAAAAAAGGAACAACATTAAATTCAGTAACTTCTTCTAAATTTCATAAAAATAAAAAAATGTAATAATTGAGATCAGATTTTATCAATATTTTTATTTTTTCTGTCCCCTCTTTCACATATTAAAATTTTATCCAAATCGGGGAGAACCACACCCGAAAGAAGAATATAAGACCCCGTACATTAATTTGTATATATTTCGTATGCATTGAATACATTCCGTTTCCGTACTTTCATCACTTTATTTAATTTTATTTTATTAATTCAGAGTGCTCACTACACAAGCTTTATTACATTGAGCATTAATTATAATTAATAATTCTAATAATCTTTAATTACAATAATTAAATAATGTTTTCATTTAATATCAACGTTTAAAAAGTCGTCAAAAATAATAAAAAAATCGTTATGCGTAAATAGATAAAACTTCTTTACTAGATAAGTCACAACAACAGGGTAGTAATTTGGAAGATGACAAAGCAAACTGTGTTAATTTTATGTTGTTTTTGTTTTTTCTTTGGAATTTAAGATGCTTATTAACGCTCCTACTTGAAAACATGAAATTCTCATTGAGTTGAAGCTAACAAATATTTCTAGAAATTCTAAAAGGTCGTCCCTTAATTATTTTCTTAGGCCAGAATGAAATCCGGATAGGTACAAGCCTACAACAAATTATTTATCACAATTTTTTTTAAAAATTTTCGAGTGTTTAGCACATTTACTTTAATAAAAAATATATATTTTTTAAACATTTTATTAATTTTCTACCAATTTAGATTAATCGATTAATCGTATGAAATTATTCGAATTATTCGTTATTCGAAATTTGTACATTTTAAATTATTCGAACAATTTTTGAGAAAAATTGTTCGATTAATCGAATAACGATTAATCGGTTGAATATCCTAGATGGAATTTAAAATTTATGTGGTAACGTGCTATTGTTGTCCAATAGCATAAGTTTTGAAGTTTAATCCATACAAAATTGTCAAATTTATGATAAATGCTATTTACTCAAATTTGTACGAAATTTAAAGAAAATCTTTACCAGATATGTGATTATTATTACATTTCTTATTACTTTTTATGGCGATGTCGCGCAAAATAATGAATTATGAAATATCGTTATTTATGTGCTTACCAGTATTGACAAAAATAATGAGTCTAAAATTAGATTTCCAAAAAAATAAGTTTTATAAAAAAAATATTTTTTATTGTAAAAGTTTTTTTTAAATAAAATTTCTCGTGCGGGAATCGAAGCTAGGACTAAAGATTACCAGTCAATAGCTCTACCATTTAAGCTAACTGAGATTTTCTGGAACTCCCAACTTTAAGATGATACGTGTCAAAATTTAATGACAATTCGTTCATTAGTGAACAAGTACAGCTGTTTTAGTGACGCTACTTTTTCAAGATTCAAAGCAATTTATTATTGCTTGTTCAAGCCAAAGCTTGGCTTGATAAGTGTTATTCGGACTCTGCTCTATCGAGACGAATGTTAGAAAAGTTGTTTTCTGACTTTAACGTACGACTGTACAAACACCGATGTCGCCGAACGCTCTGGTCACACAAAAGAGGTGGTAATACAGGAAAATATCAAAAAAGTTCACAAAATCGTTTTGGCAGACCGTAAAGTGAAGTTGCAGGAGATATCTGATACTTTAAAGATATCGAAGTCCATGAGAAAGCTGTTTTCGAAATGGGTGCTGCGTTTGCTCACAGTGCACCAAAAATAACAAAGTGTCGATGAGCTGTTTGGAGATGTTTCGGCGAGATAAAAAGGACTGAGTCGGTATGTAACAATGGACGAAACTTGGATCTGCCACTTCACTCCAGAGTCGAATCGGTAGACAGCTGAGTGGATAGCAACATGCGAACCTCGCTCGAAAAAGCCAAAGAGGCAACAGTCAGCTGGTAAAGTTATGGCATCAGTATTTTGGGATGCTGCTGGAATTTTGAACATTGATTACCTTCAAAAAGGCCAGACCATTAATAGCGATCGCTACATGGCCCAACTGGTGCGTATGAATTAGGAAATCGTGTGACAAGTAGTTGGCTACCATGGCCAAATTGAACGAATTACACTTTCAATTGCTTCCGCACCCACATATTTGACTCCCAGCGATTTTTATCTGTTTCCAGACTTAAAAAAATGCTCGCTGAAAAGAGATTAGGTACGATTGAAGAGGTGATTGCCGAAACAGAAGTCTATTTTGATAAATCATTCTATAAAAAAGGTACCGAAATATAAGAAAGGCGTTGCAGTAGACCTGTGTCGTTCGTGAACGAACTACTTAGTTCAATTGAACTAGTCACTCAATTGATCGAATTCACTTCTAATCGCTCTTCTAAGTCAATCGTTAATTTTATTACCTTTGGCCGGGGATAATTTTATTTCTTTTTATTAATTAAAAATATTTCGTACACAAAAAGATTTTAATTTTTTCTTAAAATTCTTAGTTTGTCTGTTATTTTACATCTTTGTTAACTAAAAGCTCGTCTTCATGAATTAGCTACCTACTCAGAATTGCCAAGCGAACGATCGGAAAATTGTTTTGTGAACGATTGAACGAAAAAGGCAGAGCTATTGAATTACACGTATAAAAAAAGTTAGTACAAAAGTCTGTTAAACGCGTTCTGGCGCAAATGAACTGATTTCTTTGTTATTTTGACTTAAAATTTGGAATTGAACTAATATTTTTGTAAATCCCATTTAACATAACAATTACTTTTATACGTATTTTATCCCATTTGCATCCTAATTTTTAGTAATTTATGTTTCTTAATTTTACAAATTTTTCAGCTAACTTAAACCTCAATTATTTGCCAAAGTTTATATTTTTGTGTCTCTCCTATCAATATCACATAGAGATGGCGCTATATTTTCATAATTTTTTATTGTATAATCACAAAATGGCTTAGAGATAGAGCAAAATGGACAAAAGTTCGATACTATGAACTTATCAATCTTTATAAGCTACCTATACTGCCAAAAATAAATATGGGGCTGTCTCGGGACAGATCCGTAGAGCCCCAAAACCAAGACTGTAAGCGACATTTTAGGAGAAATTTTCCGTTAAATCAGGAAATGTTACTGTTAAATTTAGCTCAAATTTCTTAGCTAAGTTAACTAGAATTATCTGTGTATTTAACAGTGTGTAAAATTTAGCTTACCTATACTTAGCAGGCCATAATTCTCAACTTCATTGAAAATTCTGCTGGCAGGTATTATTTCCTGTTATTTTAGCAGAATTTTGAACTATTTGTACGGGCTTTTTTTTATGAGTGTAGAAGAGCGAACTAGTTCTTTAAAACAAATTGAACTAGAACAGGCGGTCACCAAATAGAACTAGAATGCCCAAGTATATGTATGTTGTAGTGATTCTATCGCTCTTGAAAGAGACTATGTTGATGAATAAAGTTATCCTACGGACTTTTCAGCCGAATTGTTAACTCGACATTTAATATTTGATAAATAAAAACATAATTGACTTGCTGCGCGCAAGTCAGCTTGCTCGCCAACAAATAAAAAATAACAAAATATTTACATACATATATCCCTACCAGTATTGAAAAAATATTAGTGGTATTCATCAAACTGGATTTATGCCCTCGTAAACCGTGTATTTTTGTAATCGCGTATATTTATAACTTTACCTATTTATTTAAATGAACGCACCTTTTAAAAATATTCATAGTTCAATTCTGCATTTAGCCACTTTTTCGAACTTTTCATAAAATAAACACAGAATTTTTTAAATTTGTATTATTTAAAAACAAATAAAACAGAAAATAAAAACAACACACAAAAAAATTCAAAATAATTTTATTTTTGACAATATTCAAATGTATGTATAAATACGAATAAGTTTACGCAAAAGGAAGCGTAAACTAGTTTTGACATTAATCGAGTAAACTTACAACATATACACAGTATACGAGGCGTAAATACTTTAAATGAATACCTTTATTGAGTTGAAATATATATTTAAAAAAAATTACAAAAATCTAGAACAATACTTTTTGTTTAAAATAATGATAAAAATATATCATTTAGCGCATTATTTTTTATTTTGAAATAATTGAACAAGTAACTAGTTATTATTAGTAACTCATTGTTATATGTTTTAAAATCATGCAGAAAATAAGTCGGTGTCGTTACTGGTAGTCCAAAACTTAATGATATGTCATTACCGTTTCTACACTGGGTTGTTAGAGGTAGCCCAATTGGCACTATATTATTCGTCAACCGTTGAAATTCCTAGACGGTATTTGATTGTCTTTTAAGAATAAGGTAAAAACATGCACTCAAGCAAATAAATATACTTCGAAAGGTTGTTTTATTCTTTTTTACTTTTATTTGAAAGAAAAACAGGAAACTGAACATGAATAGCAATCCATGTAATAATGCAAATTCAACAATATACAATAGACCGTACCTCAAAAAAAAAGTTCGCCGTACACCCTCCAATATGATGTATTTTTGGAAGGCGATTTCAAAAAAAATTTATTTTTTTTTTGCCGACCGTAGGGGTCGCTTTTTTCATTTTTTGTTATAGCTTTGGCATTTAAAATCGGATTTTAAAGTGTGATATATCGATTTTTTTGCCTCGAGGAGACCAGTGTTTTGCTATATAGTGAAAATCCAATTAAAAAAAATTTAAAAAGGCGACCCCTACGTTCGGCAAGCAATATATAAAAAAAAAATCTACTGGGTTTAGCGAAAAACTTCCTTAGCAAAAGTTTAATGATTTTTTGCCAGCTTTAATTTTCTGACATTAGGGTTGTACATTAGGGTTGTAGTAACTGAGATCTGGTGGGTAACTACTAGAAGGCGATACTTGAGGTCAAAATGTCCTTAGAGCAAAACACTGGTCTCCTCGAGAGAAAAACATCGATGTATCATACTTTAAGATCCGACTGTAAATACCAAAGATATAATGAAAAATGTAAAATGGCGACCCCTACGTTCGGCAAAAAAAAATAAAATTTTTTTTTGAAACTTCCTTGCAAAAATACTTCATATTGGAGGGTGTACGGCGCACTTTTTTTTTGCCTGTAAGGTGGTACGCTCTAATATACAATTCACAATTTTTGAAAACTAACACTGAAGAATTGGCAGTTTAAGTGCTAATGTGCTATCGATGTGAAGTAGCACGATTTTGAAGTTTGACCCATAGAAAGTTGTCAAATTTATGAGAAATGCAAATTTTTTTTTTTTTTATTTTGGTTAATTTACTACTTAAAATAATGTGAATACCCTCACTATATTTTATTGCATTACTAATTAAAAAAATTAAATTAAATTTCAGAAGGAAATAATATACTACCAAAATCGCTAAATACTTTTTAAAGCAATTTTTTTTTAAATATATATTTAATCCTTTAATTCCCAGTGGAACATAGGGCCGCTTTTTTTTTATTTTTTTTTAACTAAGTAACAATTAATAATGAGCGTGTCCCGGACACTCGAATAACCTCCCATAACCATAGCATAGACCCCACAAAACTTTGAAAATGTCGATTTAATTCCTGATTTCATCTTTTAGCTCCCTTAAATTATTAAACTGACTTCCATGTCTGTAAATCCTGTATACTCAAAATAATAAGTCTGTTGGCTGAACAGAAAATTTGTTACTTTAACAAAAATTATTCCTGCTTTTTGGCTTAAAATAAAATTTGTTGATTTTAAAATATTTTTTTTTTTTAATTTAACAAATTTAAATTTAAGTAAAAAATTCGTAAACTTACAGTTTTATTTGTAGGGTTGTTTTCGGGAACCTCCAGGTCCTAGGCATGTAAATGCGCTCCAAAGGAGCTCTATCTCGCTTAGTTTTCGAAATATGGGCCATTTTATGAAGTGGACAATTTTTATTACAAATTCCCGAGGTTCCAAGGCCCCATTTTTGGATAGAGATAACCCCTTTCGGTGGAGTATTATATGATTAGGGGTAGTCGAAATTTGCATCATTTTTGCTATATCTCTCTTAGTTTTCGAGATAAGGGCCATTTTAAAAAATCGGGAGGGAAAGAAATAGTGCCTTCTTTAAAACTTCGGATACACTAGTGGCTCCATCTACCGGATACTGACAGAAACATGAAAATATTATTTGAGTTCTTATAATGGGTCCTTAAAAATTAGTTATAAATAGTTTTGAAAATTAACATTCAAAACTAGTTATAGTACTGAGGATTTTTAGTATAGTGTTAAATAAATATAACTAAAATCTTTGTTTAAATCAGTGATTCAACTAAAAATTTGTTAAAAATTAGTCAAATCGATTTGAAACCCGTGTTGTGTTATTTTAAGTGTACTCTGCCTGTAGGCGGGCCTGCCGGTTAGAGGTAGGGTTGCCAGATATGAAATCGACGAAAAAAGTACATTTAGGAAAAAAAGGCAGTACAATTAGTAAAAAAGAAGTACACTTTTTTATTAAAAATATTAGGGGTTTTCATATTAACTCGTATTCTACGCGTAAACGGTCTAAACCTGGTATGTTTACGAGTTTAATGTCAAACTCCATATATAAAAAATTTGGTTTGCATTTATACAAGGTTTACAAGGAATTTACGAGTTTATATGAAAACCCCTATTATAAAATTCAGTACATAAAAGTAACAATTTATGTATTTAGAATTCATAACAAATTTTGTCAATCACGTTTTATTATGGATGTATTGATTTGCTGAGCAATTTACCCATATGGTGAGTTTTTAAATGGCCAAGAGTCTACTTAACATAAAATCGCAACTTTCAAGAATTTTCGATTTTGTATTCTCATTAAAAACCCTGTTTTGAAGCAATTCTCATTTTGTTGTTCAATTCGCATCATTTTTACTAGAGTTAGTGGATTTCGCTGTTTTAAGATAATACATAGACTAAAAATATTCGTGATCAATATTTTATATCAGAGTTGCAAATCCTTTGTATATTTCCAAAAATATTTTAAAAACAAAAAAGAAACACTGGAGTTTATGTTAATGTTTGTCAGTTCATTTTTTAACAAATAAAATCAATTTTTATTTAACTTAAAAAAAATAATAATAAATTTAAAGTTGATATTTTGATTTGCTTTTGAAATATTTTAGAAATTGCAAAAACATTAGATACATATGTATGTATCTAATGTTTTTGCAATTTTGCTACAAAATAAACATAGTATATTAAAGAGTGTATTTTTATATTAATACAAAACACCGAACTGTTGTAATGTAAGGATTAAAACAAAAAACTAGCATTTTCTGAATTCTTACAAAATTCAGGAAACATTCTTAATCAAGTTGATTTCAAAAACGTTAAAAAAATTTAATCAAAACTGGTAAAAAACCGGGATTCAATGAAATCTAGAATTCGAAAAATTTCGAAAACTGCACAGAGGGAATTTTGCTGGACGAATTTTAATTAAAATTTTCAGTAAAATAATGAAGTTTTCTTCACAAAGTAAATGAAAAATTTCTAATATTTGATGAAAAAGCTTCATATATTATATGACTCTAGTTTAAAGGAAGCTTTTTCATTGAGTGTATGAAATTTTTAATAAATAAAATGAAATTTTTTTACAACATTAAATGAAAAATTCCATTAATTCAACGAAAAGTTTCAATGGAAACTCCAGTGAAACTTCATTGGTTTTATGCAAAAATTCATTAGTATCATGCCGATAATTCTCTCAGTGTGCTCGTCCTATTTAATTTGTTTGACAATTTGTACTTGAAACTTCAATATTATAAACATAAGACGTATTGCAAGAGCAGTAATTTCAAAAAATATAAATTTTGCCTAATAGTCTTATCAAATAAAGAAAATTTTCTATTATTTAATGTTTTTTACAAAAAAACAGTACAAAAAGAAGTACAGAGGTTATAAAAAAGTACTTTTGCGTACTTCTTTGGGAGCTATGCAAAAAGAAGTACAATCAGTGAAAAAAAGTACGCGTACTGCTGAAAACAGTACGTCTGGCAAACCTAGTTAGAGGTTTAAAGTATACCGATCAGAATCACTTCCGAGTCGATTTAGCGATGTCCGTCTGTCTGGCTATGTAATATGAACGCCACTTGTAATCAAATTGCAAGTCACAATTTTGAAGATAGTTGGACGAGACTTAATGCGTAAGTTTATAGTACTAAAAGAACGAATCCTATTGCAAATGATTGAAATCGCTCCAAATATTACTATCTCATAATTTTAGAAGTGCCCAAATATTTTATAGATATTTTTCGGAATGTAGGAGCAAAATCCCTTTTGAACGATTTAAATTTTCTTAAACTTTTGTATTTAAATTGTTTGTGAATTGATATTATTCCTGTATAAAATCGTTTAAAAATTTAAATGCAAAGTTACAAGAAAATAACAAATTTTGTTTTGGATTTAAAAATTGGTTAGTGCTTTTTTGAAAAGTTTGTTTTTGTTGTTCACAAAACCGGCATGGGAAAGATCCCACCCACGAAAATTTTCTGTTCCAAAGAATCGGCTGTAGAATAGCTACTTTTCCTTCACAACCCCTTCTACTGTCGATTCAAACACCGATTATTTTTGTTTGAAATTGTTCCAAAAGCCACCACTTCTATAGCTCCAAAGTGGAACCGGTTGCCCTAGAATCAGTACTGGAACTAGTTATAGAACTGATTCTACGTTAGTCATACCTTCCATATAAAATCCCTGGAACTGGTTCCGGAACCAGTTCCATGGAACCGGTTGCAGTGGAAGCCGTTGTAGAACAGGTATGGTTGGCTACCGATTGTAAAAAATTTTCCTGGGAATTTATTTAGAATTTTGTAAATTCTTTCTGTGTATGTACATAAAAGTTTTAAAAAATTTTGGGGATTTTCAAAGTCTTGCATTTTTGGACGTAATTTCCAATTCTTTTTTTTTTTTTTTTGTTTAAATTCCAACATTTGATATCAAATAAAACAAAACTGGGGATGTTAGTATTAAGAGTCGACAATTCGGAATTTGAGGGACGCCTTAACGTATATTAACGTATATGTACTTATTTAAATATTATAAACAACATATGAATATTTGCTGCCGGAGATTTAGAAATCGCTTCTAAATATATTTTAACATTAAATAGAGCGAATAAGTGATGTAACGTAGCACTTATGCAAGCTCACTTAAAAATTTATATTTCTTAGTTTAGAAATATAAATTTTTAAGTGAAAATTTTTAATTGCACAAAAATCCAGACTTTGTTCAACCCACACTTTCTATTAATCTACACAATGTGATTAAGCTGCTAAAGAAAACTCCTTTGCTAAGAAACGCAGCTGACCAAAAATTAACAACATTTATGGGCCCTCATTAAATAATAGAATCTGAAATAATGATAATTAAGCTACAACCAAGTTGAGGGGAAAAACAATCATTGAAAAATTAAACCGACCCTGAAGTAAAAACATGTGTTAAAATAAATTTTGAGTAAACAGGTATAAAGACATAAAAAACTTTTTGCAAAGTGTGCTAACCCAAAATATTAAGGATTAAGGAAAAATGACAATAACGTTAGCACGCAGGTAGTGAAGAGATTTAGCTGCAAGTACAACAAAATTTAGAAGTAAATTGTAACATGCTCTAGTATAAATAGCAAGTTTTTTGTGAAACAATTCATTAAATATAATTCAACTGTGACAACGGCCACAAGACGTCAATTGTGTAAAAAAACAAGAAAAAACATTTGCTAAAAAATAAATTCCTTTCTGCGAAAAACGGTCAAACAAATTAATCAAAAATGAGTTTAACCGCACACAACTTTCAATTTTATTCGTATAACATGCCAGCTCGTAGAGACATTTGCGATGATAGTATGGATGTTGATGACATTGACATGTCAATACCTCCACCAAAACCACCAAGAGCTTACGTAGTGCACAATGTTACAGCAAATAATAGTATTCTCAACACCATCCCACCCCATTATCCTTCGAACTGGATGTGTTCAACACCAAACAATATTATCAAAGAAAATAAAATAACTACTGCTGCATTGCCAATAGCTGAGACAGCAAAAGCTGCTGTAAACTATTTGGCAGTTTCTAATGAAACCCCAAAATCAATTTATTCAAGTGGTTTGATGAAGGCTTCAACAGCTGCACCAGCAAAATCAACTGAAATGAAATTACAACCAAAATTACATGCCACTCATAAGAGATGGTCTTCTGAATTAAGAGAAAAAGCATTAGAAATGTCAAAACGTAGTTCAGGCTCCGAGGAGGAAACTGCACAAGGTTATCCCGCTTATTTGCCAATTCACGATGAACCGCTTCAATTAAAACCACAACATCATGCTGAACGGAAAAGTTGGTCTTGTGAAATAAGAGAAAAGGCATTGGAAATGTCAATGCGTAAATCGGCTTTAAAAGAGGAAACAGTAACCGCACAACAACACGCAACAATATATCAAACACCCATTAAAGTAAATCAACAAAAATCTACAATATTTCATACACCAATCAACAAGCAGCAACAAAAAGTGGCATTATTTCAAACTCCAATTAAAACCAAGCAACAAAAAGAGTTTGTATTTAAATCTCCAATTATGGTCAATCTACAAAAACCTTTAATTAATGAGGCTGCTTATGAAAAAATAGCACAAGATGCACTAAAGCAATCTTCTGCAACATTTGATATAAACATGTTGCAAGAGTCTCCAGCAACATTGAAATTTGGCGATGTTTTTAAATTTAATACCATGGGAGATAGCCAAACCAAGCAACCACATTTAGCAGCTCTAAATGCAACCTCTGGTGCCAGCAATACTGACAATAATATTTCGCAATTGAATACCACATTAAATACTAGCAAAAATGTTCCAGCAACATGTTTGGGAACACAAAATGTTGTTCCCAGTGAACAACGTGATTCCTCTCAATCTGTAAAAGATCGTATATATTTTTTTAACAAACTTACTTCATCCAGCAATAATAAGTTTATTAATCTTTTAAAAACTACAAATACTAATAACATAGCCACTCTGCAACAATCGGCCATAACACAAAATACACCATTTACCACACCCATAAAACCAAAAAGATGGTCCACCCAATTGGATATGAATCTACAATACACCAACTTTACCCCCCCCAAAAAAAATTCACATTCTAATAATAATATTTCATCATCATCAGGAGCTATAATAACAACATCAATGGCAACCCCTAAGATTCAACCCACTTCCAAAGCAACACTTCTACAATCATCCTTGTCATCATTATCCTCTGCCTCCTCTTCTGGTTCTTCCGTACAACGTAAAAGCTCTTTGCGTTTTAAGTCTTCTGCAGAGAAATCAAGACGTCCCATTTCACGTCAAAATTCAACTGTTGGCTCTAGTGGCACTAAACCACAAATGCACACTGTTATGCAAGATTTAAGTTTGGTAATGCCCGTTAAATTACGTGTAGCCGAATATGAACGTCGCATTATGATGGAGTGTTAAACACTAAAAGAAACCTGGTCGATGGAAAATAAAATGCTAAATATAAGACAAAAAATGTGAAACCAGAAACCCAATCTATGCTGTTGGTGTGAAATAATTCAGTTTAGTTTAGTTTTTTTCATATGTACATACTTGTTATTTTTAGTTATTGTTAAGCAGCCGTTTAAGTTATAAATTTAGATTCTTACTTAAAATGTATAAGTTCGAAATTATTTACTTAACAGGTTATAAAAACTATAATTAATATATATTGAAGAATTTTTTTATTTATTCATGGGTTTTTCAATTTTATAAAGTGCAACTTTAACAAAAATTTTAATAAAAAAAATAATATTAGGGGTTTTTATATGAACTCGTAAACTCCTTGAAAACCGTGTATAAATACAAACCATATTTTTTATGTATGGAGTTTGACATTAAACTCATAAACATACCAGGTTTACATCGCTTATTAGTAGAATACGATATTATATGAAAACCCCTATTATTTTTATTTATAAGTCCTTGGCCCATAATGTATGTTATCTAGAAAATAAGCAGAGTTTAACATTAACCTTAAAGAGTATAAAATATTATTCTTTTGTTGGAATTAATTGTTTTGATATTGATTAAAGCAAGAAATATTAAAATTTAAATTAAAAACAAATAAAAATTATCGCTTATGGGTCAAAAATAGGCTCAAAAACATAAACATTTGTATTTCATTTTAACTTTTCCTAGCAATTGGTCCATCTGAAAGAGCTAGAATGTCCAAAACCGTAACCGAAAACTGGTTAACCAGTTTCTTTAATGTTCAACAACCGAACTGGTTCGAATAATTCCTAAATTCGAATAAACCGAAAAGCGGTTATTATTTGTCGGTTAACCGGTTTTTTAAAACATGTTTAAGCTAATCGTCCGAAAATTCTATATTTCGACCGCATTTTATTTTTAAAGTATTATTTTAATAAACGAAACTGCAGTTTTGTTCTCCTTTATATAAAAAATAATATATTTTCATATGTATTCAAATAAATAAAAAAATCCTTTGTAATCGTTTGAAATATTTTTTAAATACAGGGTGACTGATAAATGTTGCTACATAAAACGTAATAACTTTTTTCTGTGTAATTAACCGGTTTCATTTATAACAAATGTACGATTGTTATGATGGAACAAGAACTGTTTAATCTACAAAAATCTTCTTTCCTGCTGAAATCAGTAGAAGTTTTTGCTGAATATTAGTAGACTTAAAATAGCGAAAATAAATAGTACATATTTTTGCTGTTTCCAGAAAAGTAGATTGTCTTACCATTGAAAAATATATGTATAAATTAACTTTACGAAATGTAATTGTTTTCTGTGATGTTATTAATATACTAATATTTAGCATTTTTTCTGATTTCAGCAATGTAAAATGTCCTTTGCAATTAACTAAAATTAAAATGTTTGTCTAATTGCATCTGATCGCGCTAACTTTAGCGCTTTTGTATCACCCAATACTCCCATTATTTTCGGTTAGTGCTTCTTATAAAAATGTGCTAGTTTGACTTTTATTCTATTTTTTATTTAGCGCGTTTAGCACCTTTATGGTACAACCATTATTTTGATACAATTTTATTTAATTTAAATGTTTTATTATTTTTATAATAATGTGATATTAAGGGCGTGTGCGGTGTTGCTAAAGTGGGACTAAACTAAACTAATTTTCCAAAAATACAAACCTGGCTTAAAAGTTTACAAAAATGTGTCCGGCAACCAATTTATACGTTTAATTTAGTTTTATTCAATTTCTTTTATTTTTGCAAAAAATTTTTGTTTTTATAAGACCAAATATATCAAACAAAATTGTTTATACACAAATATTTAAGAAATATATTTAATTTTTTAATTTTCAAAATAAAAATTTCCGTCGGACAGAACATTTAGAATATGCTTTCAAATAATTTAGTTCGAAAAGAGTGTAATCTAAATTGCGTTACCAACTTTTTTATCAAAAATATTTTAGTTTAGTTTCAATTTAGTCAGTTCACACACACGCTAAATAATATTTTACCATAATAATGAATTATCGTTTTTTAAATGTAGAAACAGATTTGCAAAAAGATTTGTTTGACAATCACATCATATAACAGGATTTTTTGTTTGATTTATCAGACGTAAAATCAAATAATTTAAATCCCGCTTTAGCAAACAGATTCAGCTAATTTCAGTAGTTGTGTCTAGAGGTCGCTTTTAACAAACTTTTTATTGGCTTTTTTTGCTATTTGTTCAGATTTCAACAAAAAAACCGAAACCGGTTTTAACCAGTTTTTTTAAGAAAACCGTAATCGAAACCGGTTTTTTTAAAATAGCAATTTTCGAACAAACCGAAAACCGGTTTTCTGAAATACCCGGTTTTTTGGACCCTCTAGAAAAAGCCCTCGGCATAATCGTAAATAACTCAGAAAAAATAGAGCACAAAAATTTTCCTCAAAAATTTTAATAATTTCAATTTTAGATTGTTTTCTTAGGTTGGGTGGTAATTTTAAATGACGCGTCTCGTCAGATGAAGGAAAATCTAATAACAAAGTGCATGCATACAGTGGGCTTCTATACCTCTACGCCTCTTTAAAGCTTCCCTCTTTTTATTTGTTCGTGAACTCGGGAAAAGCAAATAAAAACATGTTGCTAAAATATTAAAATAAATATTAAAGCTAAATAAAAATATAACACTCGACTTTTTGTTGGATATTTAAAAAAAATCCAATTTTTCTTAGCTGACCATGTAAAAATTCTATAAAAGTTTTAGATCATGGTTCCAAATAGGCTTCCAAATTAGTCCATCAGATAACATATAAAAATAGCGATTGAAAATTTGAGAAAATTCACAAAAACTAAATCTATTTTTAAAAATTGCAATTTTCCCAGCAAAAACATACATTACCGAGTAATTAAGCGAGTAAGTAGCACACAAAGGGTTTCACTACTTACCAAGCTATATTACATTACTCGCAACATTACTTTTGTTCGCGATGTCCAAAAATTCATGGGTGGTAATTACCATCTCGCTTACAAAATATGCGAGTAACGAGTTAACCATAGTGAAAGAATAAGTAGTTACTCACAAAGGTAGAATAAGTGGTTACTCAGATGTTAGGAAATAAGTGGTTACCCCACATTGTAAAATAGTTGGTCATATTGGAAATATAACTTTTTACCTCGGAAAATTTTCTATTCAGTTGGAAAAATATTCCAAATAATTTAATAAATTAAATATTAAATTTAAAAAACTAAATCAGTACTTATTTAATCAATTACCAGTA
This sequence comes from Leucophora obtusa, assembly GCA_949987735.1. Lineage (NCBI taxonomy): Eukaryota > Metazoa > Arthropoda > Insecta > Diptera > Anthomyiidae > Leucophora > Leucophora obtusa. The sequence goes on along the minus strand of OX465295.1, from coordinate 156,095,585 downwards.
AGTGATTACTTTGCGAGAATATATAAATAATTCTATAATATATTATCAGTGTGTCATTATTTTGTATTTTAAAAAAATGCAAAAGGTAATGACCTATCTTTATTATATTACTTGGTAATCTGTATGGTAATGTCCTGTCATTACCATGTCTTTGCTGGGTTGTTTCACTAAACTAAGAGTAGTTATTGTAGACTTCCAAAAACACCTAAAATATTGTTTTTTTTTAAATTTCAAATCGCGTTACTAATATTAAAATTCGGCAAACAGATTTGGAATTAGGACGGCAAAATTCCCTGAATTCAACTTCTTTTATTACTGGGAGGATTTTAATGCGCACCAATGTAATTACCAGTAGTGGTATTCTCTAATGTTTTTAACGACAAAATTCGATAGTTACCCAGCAAAACCTTCTATTACCAGGTAAAGGGAAATGGAATAAGAAACCAGAAATTGTAACTACTTACACTTTGGTCGCATAACATATTATTTTAACATGGGGGTGTCATTGGAGGTAAATGGTTGCCTAAATCGCTACGGTATGTGCTAAAATAAGTGATTACGCAGGCAGTACTGAAATAAGTTGTTACTTTTAATATTAAATTCACTAGTTAGCTAAAATAAGTACATACTTGTATGGGTGAAATAAGTCGTTACACATTTGTACAAATTTCATTGTTTACATATAGGGATTAAAATAAGATATTACTAGTAACGACTTTGTTAAAAAGTACATCGATCCGAGCAATGTAATTAGATTATAAATTTTTATTAAATCGAACTTTCGCATAATAAGTATTTAAATAATACAGTACCAATAACTTATTATTATATTTATTAATAAGTTATTATATAACACAATACCAGTAATATATTATTTTAAAGCCTCCAAATAAGTAGTGATATATCTCTATACCAGCAGCTCATTATTTCATACCTCCCACTTTAGTATTGGTATGTCACAATATTAGTAACGTATTACTCTAGGTTTCTAAATAAAACCAAGAATAAAGTGTTACCCATTGCCAGGCAATGCGTGAAAAAGGTCCCACCCATTACCAAGGTTTTGCTGGGTAAGTTGAAAACATGACAATTTACCAAATTTTGTCGTTAAAAATTTATAGAATTGCAACTCAGTGGTTTAAATATTTACCTTCGCCCCAAGAATAAAATAATCAAAAAAGTGAACTATGGAATTAACCCAAAAATGATTTTTTTAAGAATCGTGGAACCACAAGATCAAAATGATTTTTAGATTTTTACGTTTAAGAGTACCAAAATTCCCCTCCGTTAGTTGTATTAAATAATTTAAAAAAAATTACATTTTTTATAAAACAATTATAAGGCATGTCACAAGTTTTTTACGGAGTTCATTTGATATCGCAATTTCACTTCCGCAATTTTTTTCCTAAAGCGATCGCAAACAATTTTTTTCCTTTTGAATTTGCAGTTTAGGGTGCTACAGATAATTTTGTATTGAAAATAAAACGTTCTGGTAAGTATCGAGTATGCTACAGGCTTTATAGTGGTACTTAAAACGTTAAAAGTTTCTCCAAAAAATGTAAAATGAAAAAAAAAAATGTTTACATTCCACTTTCAAAAACCAAAGTGGAATTGGTATTTAGAGCAGCTTAAACTCATAAAAGCTTTTCAATAGTGCTTGGTATGTATTCCCTAAAGTGTCGTAAACAATTTCACTTAAATAAATTTACAATTAAAACGCTTTTTGTTGGTAAATTCAACAATTTTCTTATTGATTAGCAAAACATAATTTTTTCTGAAAAATTAAAATTTTAAATTTTGATCGGCGATCTTTTCTTTTTTAACTACAAATGGCAACTTATATCAAAATTTAGCAGTTGGAACACGAATTTACCCCAAAAAGTCTTTTTTTTAACATTTTAGAATTTACGAAAACGCAAAAAACCTGAAAAAGCAAAAGTAAAACGTTACGAGATTGTACATCGAAATCATATTAATTTTATACGAAATAAAACTTTAAATATGCTCTCAACAAAAACTTTTTTAAGTGAAATTATTAAAAACAGCATTCTTAACTTATAATTAATTATGTTTATCTGTTATATTCGGTCTAAATATGCAAAAATACCATTTACTTCTGGAGAAGCAATTTACGTTTTCAATTTCACTTTCAAGTGAAATTGAAGTCTGTGACGTGGCTGTATATCAGAGATGGGCTAATATCATTACCATTACATTTTCATTACCATTACTTGATGTAATGGTAATGGAGCTTTTTTTATCATTACCATTTTTTGAAGAAATGGTAATGTTTTTTTTTCATTACCATTGCGTTAAAAAATGGTAATGAATATTTTTTTTTAATTTTCATTTATTTTGAAAATTAAAATGAACCTTTTTTTAATTTTCATTACTTTTACCTAATGTTTACATAGTAATGAAACACCCATTTGTTTTTCATTACATGCCGTTTTTGTCGAAGTTTTTTATTCTAAAAATATGAGATTTACAAATTACTAAAAGCATTTTTTAGTTCATAATCCGAGGCCTATGGTATCCATATTTGATACCAAGTTTTGGTGGCTAGTTGCAAAGAAAAAAATCGCAAACAAAAAAAATCCAAAAAGGAAAATTTTTGCGTTAATATATTTGCTTGCAGAATGTAAATCGCTGATTAAGTGTTTTAATTCAATTCTTTTACCATAAAGTCTTTTTTCGCGTCCCGCCGTTATTTTGGAGTTTTTTAAGTGCGGTTTCTTAAAATTTATATTCTAGTGACTATAATACCCGTTTCATACAACAAAGTTTGGGGGCTAGTTAAAAGATACCTTGAAAAAATCGCGAAAAAAAAAATTACAAAAAGGAAAATTCTTACATCAATAGATTTGTTTGCAGAACGTAAATCGCTGAATAAATGTTTTAATTAAATTTTTTTACCATAAAGTCTTTTTTCGCCTCCCGGCATTATTTTGGAGTTTTTTAAGTGCGGTTTCTTAAAATTTATATTCTAGTGACTATAATACCCGTTTCATACAAGAAAGTTTGGGAGCTAGTTAAAAAAAAACCGCGAAAAAAAATTTTCAAAAAGGAAAATTCTTACATCAATAGATTTGTTAGCAGAACGTAAATCGCTGAATAAGTGTTTTAATTAAATTTTTTTACAATAAAGTCTTTTTTCGCGTCCCACCATTATTTTTGAATTTTTGAAGTGCGGTTTCTTAAAATTTGTAATCTAGGGACTATAATGCCCATTTCATATAACAAAGTTTGGTGGCTAGTTAAAAAAAAATCGCGAAAAAATATTGCGAAAAAAATTTGCCAAAAGTAAATTTCTTACATCAATATATTTGTTTGCAGAATGTTAATCGCTGATTAGGTTTTTTAATTCAGTTTTTGTACCATAAAGTCTTTTTTCGCGTCCCACCATTATTTTGCAATTTCTTAAGTGCGGTTTTTTCAAATTTATAATCTAGGGACTATAATGCCTATTTCATATAACAAAGTTTGGTGGTTAGTTGCAAAAAAAAAAAAAAAAATCAAGAAAAAAATTTGCCAAAATGAAACTCTTTGCATCAGTATATTTGTTTGAAGAATGTTAATCGCTGATTAAGTTTTTTAATTGAATTTTTCTGCCATAAAGTCTTTTTTCGCGTTTCGCCATAATTTTGCTATTTTTTAAATGCGGTTTTTTTTTAATTTATAATCTAGATACATACATCAAAGTTTGGTGGCTAGTTGCCAAAAAAAAAATTGCGAAAAAAAATTTACATAAAGGAAAATCTTTTAGTGGAGAACAAAGAACAAAACGTTCTTTACATCATTATATTAGGTAATGGTAATAAAATTTCATTTGTCTACCTAGTGTAGAAAAAATGAAAATGATTTTTTGTTTTTACTACCATTGCATATTGTAGTGAAAATTATAAAAACGTTTCCATACATGTAAAGAAAACAAATGAAATTAACATTTTTTTATTGCAATTACATTTTGTAATGGTAATGATTTTTTTTTTAATTTTCATTTTATAGATTTAATGCTAATGAAAACCCGCAATGGTCATTACAAAGTAATTTGTATTAACAGTTGTGAGCGACGGTTGTGTTTTTCTTTGAACTAAAAATTGAATTTATTTTTTCCTTAAACAAAGCCTGTTTGAAATTAAAAAAATAAATAAAAATAAGAAAACCGAAATCAAATTTATTTTGAACATAATTGTGAACAGTGTTGCCAACTCTTGAAGGCAGGAAAGCACCGTGAGCATTATGAAAACGGGTAAAAATGTACCGAAAATGGGGTAAAAAAGCACGATATCAATTTTTTGAAAAATGTAAATCAAGAATTTAAAAACAAATTTTAACTTTGAAAAATCGTGTAAAAAAGGTTCAAAAAATAACCAAAAAAGGGGTAAATAAGCACCAAACTAATATTTCAAAATTTTGAAGTTTAAATGTAACGAAGTTACTATTTAAAATTGTACTACAAACATTGATCAAAAATGTATTTCTTGTATAGTTCGTTTTATTTTTTAAATTTTGACAGAAAATTCAAGAAAAATTTTAAAAAACGAGAACAAATACCAAAAATATAAACTGTACAAAACTGTACTAAAAGCACTGCTTGAAATATGAAAATGCACCGTAAATACCCGCTTTTTTAAACGGGTATTTGTAAAAAATCACCGGGTACGGGAAGGAAAAAAGCACCAAAATACCCGAAAAGCACTGAAATGGCAACACTGGTTGTGAATATTTTCTACAATTAAGAGATTAATCAGAACTGGGTCGACAACGACATGTGCTTTTTCATATATTTTGTATGGGAAGCAAAATGTCGCCATGTCGTCCGGCGATTTGTCGTCGTAATAGAATCTATTCTATTTTCGTGACGACACACTAATACACATTCAAAATATTTGTCAAATAGTTGCCATATTTTTAACTAATTAAGGGAACATAGTTGCAGAAATTCGTATTAGAGTTGCAAAAATTCGTACTTTGTTTACAAAGAAATTATTTTTTTGACAGCAGAAATATAATTGAAAATAAAAATGCATAATTTACCGCAAAAAAGCAAAATTAAATACAAAAAAAATGTAAAACAACAAGAATTAATGGAAAACCAATTGAATTGGTGAAGAATTGTGGCGAAAAAAATACAATCATATTCTTGTTTTGCTTTAATTTTTTTCTAAATGTCAAAAAATGTCGACAATCGATTGTCGCTGAATTTAAATTATTCGCGACGAGTTTTGCTGTCGTCGGTCGACACAGTTGTGATTAACCTCTAACTTATAGTTGAGAAAAGTAAAAGGCTTTAATGAAAAAAAATACAAAATATATTCATATAAAACATTTTTGGTTGCTTTCCTTACAGTTTTGTCAGTGGGTATCTATACAACTCTTACTCTGTTAACCTTTACTCTTTATTTTTGTTCGTGAAGTCGGTAAAGAAAACTAAAACATGTTGGTAAACATTGTAAAAAAATGAGAGATTGAGTATTTTTTTTACACATTTCCCTATATAAAAAGCATTGAGGTTGAGTGAGTTTTTTTAGATTTTTAAGAGAATTTTCAGGTTTTTAAGAGGGTTTAAGAGATTCCAATGTTGCCTCAACATTCAAAAAATTCCCGTGCCAACAAACATTTGTCAATAGTGTCAATTTTGGGTTTTTTAAAACTAATACTGATAGTTAATATAGTTTTATTTTTTAAAATATAGTTTATTTTAACAAAAACAATATACATTTAAATTAACAAGAACGGTGAAAATGAATTATATATTATTTGTATAATAAAATAAATTATTTACAAAATTTTCAAATAACATTAACAAAAATTATTAAAAACATAAGTTGAATTATATATTATTTGCATAATAAAATAAATTATTTAAAAATTTTTAAAATAATATTAACAAAAACTATTAAAAACAGTAGTTGAACCAACAAGTATAAACCTATAGAGAAACTACCGTCCTCACCAAATTTTGTTGTTGTGTGGCGAACTTGGGAAAAGCTAAGAAAACATGTTGATAATGTTGTTAAGAGAAAAAATGAGTTGGAAGAGCATTTTGAGAAACATTTTTTCGTTTTTTTCTTTTAAAAAAAATTCTTTGATCAATGTTGTCAAGTTTGATTTTCCATTTAGGGGTTTTTAATGAAACACGAAACATTTTCTTTAAAAAACATTTTATGACCAGTAGTTCACGCAAATTTTCCTATTAAAGAAAAGCAAATATCGCTTATTTTTTTACCTATTTTTTACCAAAAAATAAATATAAATACTTCATACACTCTGAGTCAAATTTTAGTTGAATACTAAACGTGAAAGTGTTAAAGTGTTTTTTTTGTAAAGTAAAGAGTGAAGCTGTAAAGACAATTTAAAGTAAAATGAATAAATTTTGCTGCAATCCGTTTAACAAGAGTGGACATCGTTCGAAAAAGATAAAAGTATTAAAATTAACTGGTGTTTCGAAGCGATACATGAATGAATTAAATATACAATACGGTGAAGAAGCAGAATTCATTTGCCCCAAGTGTAAAATCGATTTGTCTCAACAAGCAAATGCATTGAAACAAATGCAACCACAATCCGAGAGTGAAATGACAATTGAACAAAATGTTTCATCTGATAGTGAGGCAGACATTCCGATGGTCAATATGTCTTTGAGTCCTTTGAATGAGGCTATTACCACTTTAGGTGAATCGCCTATTACAAAAAGAAAGTTGCGAAGTGAAAAATACAGGAAAGAGAAAAAAGGCAAGGTTATGAGTGCAATCGCGACAATATTTGATGAAGGCTCTGATAACGAATGCAGTCAAGCAGATGACGTTGATGACGGCAAACAAATGATTGAGCAGTTGAAAAGAAAATTCAATTTAGCGACCACTTTTCCGGAGAAATATCTCATTTTACCTGTGCTGCCTCAATCATGGTCTATACGCAAGATTTCTGAACAGTTTCAAACATCTTTTTACATCGCGAGAAGAAGCAAAGAATTAGTTCGACAGAAGGGCATATTGGCGACTCCCACCAAGAAATTTGGCTCAAGGACCCTCAGCGAAGCAACGGTGAAATTGATTCAAGATTTTTACTGCAATGATGACAACAGCCGCGCCTGCCCAGGTATACGTGACTATGTTATCACACGTGAAGATGGAGAAAAAGTACACAAGCAGCGCAGATTATTATTATGTAATCTATCCGAAGCATACCATCAGTTCAAAGAGAAATACCCAGCAGAAAAAGTGGGATTTTCTAAGTTTGCCATCCTACGACCAAAAGAATGCGTGCTGGCATTAGACAGGCACGGAACGCATTCAGTCTGCGTTTGCATGTTTCATCAAAACATCAAATTAATGTTCTTTCCATGCAAGAAACTGAAAGTATTTCACGGTGAAATTGAAACATATAGGGACCTCCTGTCGAAGTCGTTGTGCGCATACCCCACGGAAAATTGTCATCTGTCCAAATGCGACAATTGTCCGAAGATTGACGAGCTAGAGCAATATTTGGCGGAAAAGTTTGAACAGCTGTTAATTCAGGAGGTGCATTTCAAACAGTGGATAATTAGCAGCGGCAGATGTTCCCTTGAGACCGTGGTAAAGCAGATTCCGGAATTCATCGAGGAATTCGGATTCAAGTTGAATGAACTGAAGGCGCACCATTTCATATCCGAGATGCAATCGAAATTTCTAAAGGAAAGTAAGGAGAAATTAGCCCAAAATGAATTCATTGTAATAAGCGACTTTGCCGAGAATTACACTTTTCTCGTTCAGGATGAAATTCAGGCTTATCACTGGGCAAACGACCAGTGCACGGTGCATCCTTTTTGCATTTATTTCAAAAACGAAGATAACGAACTACAGACCGTAAGCCTTGTTGTTGTCGCGGAGAGTTTAGCTCATAATTATGTGTCCGTTTATTTATTTCAAATGAAACTGTTTGAATTCTTAAGATCAAAATTCGATGCAATCGACAAAGTAACGTTTTTCTCAGACGGCGCGGCTTCTCAGTACAAGAATAAAAAAAATTTTTACAATCTTTGCATAATTGAAGAAGAACAAAACTGCAAGGTCGAGTGACACTTTTTTGCGACGTCCCACGGTAAGGGCCCATGCGATGCGTTAGGGGGAACCCTAAAACGCATGGCGACTAAGGCAAGTTTGCAAAGGCCATATACTGACCAGATCTTAAAAGTACAACATTTGTTTTCGTGGATTCAAAGCAAGGAAATTGCCATTAACACAGTTTTATGCACTCAAAAAGAACACGATGCCATGGAGCGACGAATTCAAAACAGATATAATAATGTCAAAACTATAACTGGAACGCAAAAGTTTCATTGCTTCATACCAAATATTTCTGATATGTCAATTAATGTAAAGCGGTACTCTTCGTCTGCCGACGTGCTAAATTTAAAGTTACTTTAATTTTATAATGATGCCAAGACAATTGAAATTTTTAATAAATATTGTAATTAAGTATAAACAGCAAAATAAGAAAGATTTTTTCTTCATAAATGTATTTTTAACTGTAAAATAATTTTTAAAATGTATTTTTAATAATAAAATAAAACAATGTTAAATAATTACAAATAATTCAATTATAAAAAATATAAAAACAATGAGAACAAGGTGGTCTCTTAAATGTTCCTCTCCTGTCCAAACAAGGAGTCGGGGTCCATTTTTTTATTGCTGATTCTTAAAGCAAAAATTGTGAGGAATCCAAAAAAAAAAAAAATTAGCCGGAAAATTTAGGAGCTTCTGTGGAAAATCGGAAAATTTAATTTTCATGGGAAAATTTAATTTTCATGGGAAAAAAGGTAAATTTCTGAGAAAAATTAGGAAAATTTTATTTTTCAATTAAAGCCTGATTCAATACCTTTCCAACGAGCTATCACTCGTTGCGATCGTAGTTAGTTTTTTTTTAAAACAACTTTCAATGAGGTCCCTTATGAAGAATTCTTCAATTTTGTCACATGACAGTGGTGTACACCACCACTAAACCAGTCACTATAAAAAAAAAAAAATATGTAGGTACATTATTTTTTGCTGGGCAATCGATTGAGACTATTTATTTTAGAATCGGAGAGGGGTCGTCCAAAAGGTGATCGCTTTCATATGGAATTGCTCTATGGATAAAATACTATTTTTGTAATATTCAAATTTAAAAGCACGATATTTTAATCCTGAAAACGATATTGCATTGAAATTACCTTTAGTTAATAGAATAATTTGTTATAATATTTTCTGAAAATTGCCCTGGATATGCTTTTACAGAAGGCAAAACACAGAACAGGTTATAGCAAAAATGCTAAATTTTAGTTTTAAAATGCAAATAACTTTTGCACTTTGTAGATGATAGAAATTTTACGTCTTTAAAAATCGGTTTGTAAATAGAAAAATTGCAAAACTTTGGATTCTAATGGCATAGCTCTTGCAGTTTCGGCCATCCAAAAAGTGTGAAATTTCATATCAGTCGGTAAGAAATGGCGAAAATATTTGTATTCTTCTCCACTGTGCGCAGGAGAGTTTATTTTGAAATAATATGAAAAATATATTTTTTGTGTAATTTCATACGGTTTTGGATAATTTTTGATCTACAGCTGTGTAATTTTTTGCTTTACTGGTGGCAACACTGATCCCGACTTGCGGTAGATATAAAAAATACTGTTAAGGAAGCAGAGGATCGTCTATTAAATGAGATCGATAAGAGATTTAGTGAAATAAGAGAAAAGCTAGATGATGTTACTGAAAGAGTATCAAAACTTGAAACAGTGACGTGCGAAATTATAGACATGAAAAATGAAATAAGAAAATTAAAAATCCAATCTTTAAAACATTCAAATTCAGATGTTGCATGTGATTTGAGTATAAATAGAGTTCCTTTTTGTGTGAATGAAGACTTATATCTGTTATTTGATACCATTTGTAAGATCCTTAAAATTTCTACTCCGCCAGTGCAGTTTATACACCGCTTAAAATATAAAAACAACAAAAATGATGAAAATTCCCCTGATGGAGTTATAATTGCTAGACTAATAACCCCATATGATAAAAATTATGTTCTAAAAGCGTTAAATGGATATAAAAAGAAACATAAAAATTTAACGTTAACTCTGCTTGGGTTCCAAACATATGAAAAAAATCAACATTTTTATATATATGAAAATTTGACAAACGGGAACTATAAAATACTTAGAGAAGCAGTTACCATGAAGAAACGAAAACTACTGCAATCTGCCTATTCATTTCGGGGACTTGTGTATGTTAAGCGTTTGAGCACTGATAAACCGTTTTGTATTGAAAACCTTGATGCATTGAATAATTTTTTACGTTCCAATGGTGAAATTGATTTGTGCTATGAATCACACTTTAATAATGTTTCCACGTAATTTGTTACCTTTGTGCTATGTCAATTTATACACTTGTACTACTAACATTTTTCTAAATTTCTATATTTTAAAATTTAAACTAAATTCACTTTTTTTAATTTCTTATATTAATAATTTAATTTATATTAAAATATATTGCGTTGTGTTTAGGGTTGGTTTTATTTTGATATTAATTATTACATTTTATTTAAATGAACAATCGTAACAGGTTTAGAGCGAATTCCAATGACTTAACAATTAATATGGTGAAAATACTTGCCAAACAGAGAAAGGGTTTTCAAATTTGCCACATAAATGCTCAGAGCTTAAGGCCTAAAATTGACGAGTTCAGATGGGTCTTTGAAAACTCGAATGTTGATATTGTTTGTATTTCGGAGATATGGTTGGATAAGTCAACCCCGGATGGAATTATATCTCTACAGGGCTATAAAATATTTAGATCCGATAGATTGGTAGGAAGTGGAGGTGGTGTTGCCATATATGTAAGAGAAAAGATAACCTGTAAATTCTGCACTAAAACTGGGGAAAAGGATAAAGTCGAGTGTATTTTTCTTGAAATTTCATCTTTTGGGAGAAAGATGCTGGTTGGTTGTGTGTATAGACCAAACAGTTCTATAGATTATAGCAGTTTTATATTAAAAATAGAAACTTTAATCATGCCATACAATGACGTGTTAATAACAGGAGACTTTAATTCTAATATTCTTACTGAAACTTCGTTCAGCGACCACATGGAATCGCTAGGTCTCACACTGACTAATACAACTTTACCTACTTACTTCACGAAAAACAATAGCACGCTCCTGGATCTTATTTTCGTGGGTGATTCATAAAAAGTATTACTTTATGATCAAATTTCTGCTTCATATTTCTCCAAACATGATTTGGTTTTTACAGCGTATGACTTCCTGCTCGATCAACGGGATCAAACATATTCCTATCGTGATTTTAAGAACTTAAATTATAACATTTTGAATCAAAACTTCTTACAAGTAAATTGGACAAGTATCTATGACATGATTTCTGTCGATGACCAACTAGCGTTTCTTGAGTATAATATACAGAAGCTCTATGATGAAACAGTCCCTATTAAAACTAGGAATATTACTACAACTAAAAAATCATGGTTCAATATATCTGTCAAAAGGGCTATACAATGTAGAGATTTAGCATACTCTCGGTGGAAGCGTTTTAGAACACCGGAACTAAAAGCCAAATTTCGTTCTGCTAGGAGGGATGCTAATAATCAAATTATAATAGCCAAATCTGAGTACTACTCTAAGCGATTTAGTTCAGCGCTTGGATCCAAACACACCTGGAAAACTATTAGGGACATAGGTATTGGAAATAGGGATACAAGTATGAACTGCTCTATTGATGTTGATGAACTTAACAACATATTTGCCAACGTTCCACTTCCAACAGCAAACAACATATCACACAATGGAAATTCAGATTATATTGAAATCGATGAGTTGGACCAGGGCATGTTTGAGTTTTCATGCGTCAATCAGCTTGATGTTTACTATAGCTGTACTCAGATAAAATCCAATGCCATAGGATATGATAATATTCATCCCAAATTTATAAAAATAATATTGCCGTCTATACTACCTTATATTACTCATTTATTTAACACTATCATCACAACTAGATGTTTTCCTTCGAGATGGAAGCACGCTAAGATAATTCCAGTCCCAAAATCGAACACTGAGTATCGACCCATAGCTATCTTAAGCTTTCTTTCAAAAGCCTTGGAGAAAATTTTACACCGCCAGATAAGTGTTTATGTACATGACAATGAATTGCTGTCTGACAGACAATCAGGTTTTCGACCTAATCATAGCTGTGTAACTGCGCTAATTGATGTATCAGAGAGTATAAGGCGTGATCTGGATGATGGCAAGATTAACTTCTTAGTGCTTCTCGATCACTCTAAGGCTTTTGATACAGTTAACCATCAAATATTATGTACCAAACTAAGGGATCATTTTAAATTTTCATCAACATCGGCACAACTTGTATCATCTTACCTCACTGACCGCATTCAATCAGTATGTGTAAACGGCATTAAGTCCAATCCCATAACACTTGCAAGAGAGGTACCTCAGGGATCTATTTTAGGACCACTACTTTTCTCTATTTATGCCAATGATTTGCCACGACATTTATCTCACTGTAGAGTCCACATTTATGCAGATGATGTACAATTGTATCTCAGTAGTCCAGCTCGATCAATCAGAGAAAACGTTAGCAAACTTAATCATGATGTAAATAACATATACTGTTGGGCATCAGAGAAACAAGCCAGCCGCCGTAAGCCGTTTAAGCCGCCGCCGCCAGTCATTTTTGCCTCAGCCGCCGCCGCCGATTTTTTTCGGCTCATTTCGGCTGGAAGTATCAATTTTCCAAAATAAAAAAATTAAAAGCAAATGTCATTTTTAAAGCAAATTTTCTACTTCATCATTTCCTGAACCATCAAGAGTATTTTTTTTTAGTTAAAAAAAAAACAAAAGAACCAGTTTTATAGTCAGAGCTAAGAAGGATTTTTGTCATAAATATTTCTTAAGTTGGAAGTTTTGCTTGAAAACTTCCGACAGATTTCGCTGAAATTTGGATATGCAATAGAGGAGAGAATCCAAATGAACAATATACATATATACTTTTCAAATGACCAAGTGTAGATTGTAGACAGAGCTTCGAAAGAATTAATTCAATTTTAGGTTAATTCGCACAAAACCGAATTCAGCTTTAGAAATTGAATTTATATCATTCTATCAAAACATTCCTTTATAATTAATTCATAGGTTTCATTTCCAAAATTTAATATTAAATAGAATGCATTCTTATGTTGAATACATTCCTTATAGAATTACAATCAATTTAAATAATTAATTTTTTCATTAATTCTAATCTTTTACAAAATGGCTTATCAAAATTGTCATTTTATTCAATCAGTAAAAGATTTAAGGTATGAATATACTAATGATTCTGACAACACTTTAGTTTATAATTACAAATTAAATAAAAATGTGGCTTATTTTAGGGATTTAATATTGATATCATATACACAACCCATAAAAATAATTAAAAACGCAACATTTGTTTTAAACTTTTACAAACCGAATTAAACGTGAAAGATCATTATAAAAAGAATGAATTCATGAAAGAATTCATTCACTATGCATGAAAATTAAAAGAATGAAGCCAGTGAATGAATTCATAAGGAATGGTATAAACGTAAGATATATTAGTAAATTTTAATTAAAAGTCCAAAAGTGAATTAAAGAATTAATTCATTCGAATTTATGGTCGTAGGTTTGGTTAAGTAGATCACATCACATCATTTTTCAGAAATTTCAGTACACCTGAAATTATTATCAAAAGACACATTTTTAAGACATTGCGGACGAAGATATTTACAATAATCGACGCTGTTCTGAGTTCCGCATCCACAAAAAAATTCTAAAGTGAAACATTCCGAATTTTTTTGCTGTTCCGTGATCCATTTTATTTTTTATTTCGTGTAGAAAAAGCTTGATGATAGTGAAACCAATATATATTTTTTTAACAACAATTATTATATAATAATTTATTTTAAAATTAGTCTATGAATATTAAAATTTGGTAGAAACAACAAATTTTCGAAATTTTTAATTCCGTGTGGTTTAACAAATCAACTCTAATTAAGAACAGGGGTGAATATCTGAATTTTTTTACTTTTCTTCTTTTTCAACTTTGACATCTTTTCGAGCATAATTTTTTTCGAACCATATTTTTTTCTAGTTTATTCTAAAAACACATTTAATTTTGAGTGAAAATAGAGTTTGTTTATTTCTAAGTTCCGAATCCACATAAAAAATTCTAAAGTGAAACATTCCGAATTTTTTTGCTGTTCTGTGATCCACATCCGAATTATTTTCTTCGTTTTATTTCGTGTTGGAAAAGCTTAGTGAAAGTAAAAGGAATATTTTGTTGCAAAAATTAATATGTTAAAATTTATTTTAAAATTTGTTGAAACAGTCAATTTCCGACATTTAGAATTTTGTGCGATTTTACAAAACCACTCTAATTAAGAAGTTTCGGAATTCAGAACAGGGGTGATAGTGTCAAAACTCTGTTTTTGAGCGACTTCAAGCACTTAACAATATGAAATTCAGCAATTTTTCAACCGATTTTGAATATTGTAACGTTTTTGGAAAGACAAAAAATTTAGCTTTCCAAATATATATAGAATTATTTATTTGTAACTGAAATATGTTGACAGTTTTTTTTTTAAATATTAAAATTAATTTTTTTTAATTTGTATACTTTGACGGCTTTTTTACAGTATTAAACAATTCTTTACTATTGTAATTCATTCTGAAAGTGGGTTTAGTTCTTAGTAAAATCAGATTCTTTTATTTAAATTAATTGAAAATTGAAAAAGTTATCGTAATTTTTCTAAACATTTAATTTCAGCAACTCGAGGTTCTTGTTTGCACAATCATTAAGGTTAATATTTTCAATTTTCTAATAAATGCAGAGATTCCATGTTTATAAAAAAATGTATAACTTTGACAATTTTAAAGCGATTAAAATAGAACTTCATTTTGCCCTGAATAAAGAATAAATTAGATAAAAATTAGTTTTTTTTTTTAACAAAATATTGCAATTAAAAGCCGTCAAAATTAAATAAAATAAGAAAAAATTAAGAAAATCAGTTTTATTTGAAAATATTTCCACACAATTTTGTTGAATATATAAACATATGTATATATTTGGAATGCCCAACTATCTCTCCTTCTAGCTCCGTTCAAAAACTAAAAATTTGTAATTTTTGTCGATGAATTTAACTTAAAATTATTTTTTATTTGATAATTCCAAATTTTTTGCACAATTTACTACTGCTATATTTTGGAAAAAACCTTAAACATCTTTAAAATACGTGTATAATGTTCTATCAAGCCGATCAAGCCGCCGCCGCCGCCGATTATTTGGTTGCGCCGCCGCCGCCGATTTTTATCCGGCTCAACCTTAATCGCCGCCGCCGCCGCCGATTTTTTACTTGCGCCGCCGCCGCCGATTATTTTGATCGGCTTGTTTCCCTGTTGGGCATCTGCAAATGGCCTGTGTTTAAATCCACGAAAATCCAAATGTTTGGTGATTCACAGGAAAACGGCAAATCCACTCATAGAAGATGATATTGTCATAAACAATGAGAAAATTGAAATCGTACGTACGGCAAAAAATCTGGGCATAGTATTCAACAGTAACTTAACTTGGTCAGATCACATCAATGCACTGGTTGCACAAATATATGTGAAATTAAGAACGTTTTGGTCTGTACAGTACTTTACGCCGCTGAAAGTAAGAATATTACTCGCAAAGGCCTATTTGGTGCCAAGTCTTACTTACGGTTGCCAATTGTATTCAAATTGCGATTCTATTAGTAGGAAAAAACTCCAAGTTTTATATAACAATATTATACGGCATATTTACGGAATTAAAAGACGGGATCAAGTATCGTCCTATTCGAAAACTCTATATAATGTATCATTTGAAAATCTCTTAAAGATAAGAATACTAATATTTTTACAAAAAGTTATATACATAAAAAAACCGAATTACATATTTCAAAATATACGTTTTGCAAGATCGTCAAGAGGCAAAAGGATCATATTTCCCAAATTTCGATGTCTTGTTTCTGAATGGCAGTTCCAACAAATAAATAGCAACGCAATAAGTTTTAAAAATTTTCTTTTTGATCATTTTAATTAATTATAATTTTTTTTCTCTTTCTTTAAATGTTTGTTCTTTTATTTTTATTAAAAAACTTACTGTTTTTATTTATTTTTTGCTTATTTTTTTATACTACTAGTAATTTTTTTATATATAATTTCATGTTTAAATATTTTATTAATTCAATATTTATTTGTAATATTTATATATATATATATATATATTATTCAATATTTTATTTAATTTGGCAAAGTATGTTTGTACACTTTTAAAATCCTGTACTATAATTATAAGACTTAGTCTTGTTGTGCAGGAAATCAATAAATAAATAAATAAATAAGTAAATAAATAAATAAATAAATAAATAAATAAATAAATAAATAAATAATTAATTACTCCCATCTCTGCTGTATATAACAATTTATATTGAATTTTAAATGTTTCGATTAAGACTATAAGCACAATGCAAAGGTACCCGTTTTTTTCCATACAATTTGGCAATTAAAATCGTGCACCGATTTCCGTGAGAGATAAAACTTATTTTATTTTCTCAACGGAATTTCTTATTCTCCTGTTTTTACTCTCAGATTATTTTATTAATGTTGCCATATTTTCGGACAATCACTTCAATTTTGTAACTATAGTGCGATTACATGGTTGATTTCGTCATGCACATGCATTAGTAATATCAAAGGATTTTACTTTATACGTTTATAAAATATATAAAAAAACAGCAATAACACAATAACACTTTCACAGCCTTTTATTCTAACTAATGTTAAACAACAACAATACGTTGGAATGTGGCAACCAGAAAAATATAAAATATAGACAAATTTACTTTCTATGTGTTATCTGTTATAAAAGTCAGGTTCCGTTTCCGTTGCTATTTGTTAATTTTTTTCCGTCACGATTTGATATTCCTTTTCCGTTTGTATTGTGCTTATTCTCTAAAGGAGAACATTAACTTAAGGTCACACCCAAAATATTTATACAAACCACTATGCCACTCCTGGTATATTCACTTATTCATCTCACTGTAAAGAAAAAGGTTTTTACATAGATACAAGCAGAGAAACAAGCCGATCATTTGTTTTTAATTTTTTTATTTTTGAAAATTGATAATTCCAGCCGAAATGAGCCGAAAAAAATCGGCGGCGGCGGCTGAGGCAAAAATGCCCGGCGGCGGGGGCTTAAACGGCTCACGGCGGCTGGCTTGTTTCTCTGGATACAAGCTAACAATTTTAAATACTTTGAACAATGCGTTATGGGCAAAACTGTAAGGAATGACTGAATAAGGTTGAAAATCGGTATACGGGGGTTTTCAAGTTTTCTGATTTCGAATCTGAGGTAAAATTATTCAAATTCAAAATGGCGCATCCAATATGGCGGCGAAAATTTTAAAATTTCTTCTGATTTACATGAAAATCGGTATACGGGGTTTTCAAGGTTGCTGATTTCGAATCTGAGGTAAAAATTTTCAAATTCAAAATGGCGAATTTAAAATTTAGGATTTAACTAATATTTTTGTAAATCCCATTTAGCATAAAAAATACTTTCATTCGTATTTGAACTAACTTTGCACCCTAATTTTTAGTAATTTATGTTTCTTAATTTTACAAATTTTTCAACTAATTTAAGCCACAATTATTTCCCAATGTTTATATTTTTGTGTCTCTGCTTCAATATCAATTTTTTATTGAATAATCAGAAAATGGCTTATATCTCGGAAACTAAGCGAGATAGAGCAAAATGGACAAAAATTCGATACTCTGAACTTATCGATCTTTATAAGCCACCTATAATCCCAAAACTAAAAATGGGCCTGTCTCGGGACAGATCCGTAGAGCCGCAAAACCAAGACTGTAAGCGACATTTTAACAGAAATTTTCAGTTAAATCAGGTAATATATCAAATATCAGGTGATATATCAAATATCACCGCTAAGTTAACTACACCCAGAAAACAATCTCAGTTGTGGCCACCGAATTTGTTGCCAATCGAATTCGTGCGGTTACGACAACTATCTTTATATTAAATTATATTTTTCGTCGTGAAGTCTTATTCAATATTATGTTCCACATATATATTATTATTTTCCACAAAATTTTATTGAAATTAAAAATTTTTTTTTTGAATTTTCTGGTATTGAACCCGGCCATTCAGGTTAATAGTTCACACTCTTACCCACTGCACCACAACTACTTTTAATTTTCTTAGCCATATTTACTGTTTATACATAAGAATATTTTATTTTAATTAAAAAAAAAACATATAAATTTTTGTCTTTTCCGGGATTCGAACTCGGAAATCCGGCGTACTAGGCCTAGTCTCTACCGACTACACCACAAACACTTATTAATTTTGAAGTCTAATTTTTAATTTATATTATTTGCTTGGAAAACAAATATAGTAAAAAATTCGTTTACCAATACCAATCAATAGTTGTGTTTGTTATCAATACAATCCACGATTCGGTTGGTTCTACAGAAACTCGACTTTAAGGTCATATTTGATTAGGATACGCGTATTTGTAGTTACCACTATCGAATATTGAAATTTTTTTAATAAAGGTTATCGGTAAAACCAATTTTCTTGCAAATACACTAAATAAATGGCTGCTTCTACTGCATAGAATTACTAAACTGATACTAATTTTAAAATTGATTGGAGATACCAATAATTTGTTAAAAGGATTGTTTTTTAATTAATTTTCGCTATTTTTAATACCTAGTAAAATATTTCTGGTGTAGTATTCACTTATAGGCGACTTCAAATAAAATAACGTCCTGGTAAATTCATTTTAATGGTTTTGATCGAATTCCAACCAATCTTTTTCCTGGGTGTAGAATTGTCTGTGTATTTAGCAGTGTGTAAAATTTAGCTTACCTAAATTTAGCAGACCATAATTCTCAACTTCATTGAAAATTCTTCTGGCGCAAATACAGGTACTATTTCCTGTTATTTTAGCAGAATTTTGACCTATTTCTAAACTCAAAAAAATAAGTTAGTAGAAAAATTAGTAAAACGTCTTGTATTTCAGGTGTACTAGTTTTCAGCAATTTTTTTGCTGAAATTCCGTTTTCAGCTAAAATTTTAGTTATATTTTTTTAGCACTAAACTAATTTTGAACCAATGTTTTACTAATTTATTTTGCTACAAAAATTGTGCTGATAACCGCATTCATAGCGTGGGCGACAACCAGATAGACAAGATGTAAATGTCGAACCTTGTCTGGAAACGGAAATGACAAAAAAAGAAAAACAACTCTACAAATATTCTATATTTAAATTTTCAGCAAATAAATTAACTAAAGTAAAATTTTGCTACAAGTTTTTTGAGTTTTTTCAGTCTACTAATATTTAGCAAAAAGTTTAGTGGTTTTAGCAAGGATTTTTTTTCATTTGCAGTCGACTAAGTGTTAGCAAAACTTTTGCTGAAGATTACTATTTTTTTGGTAAAAATCAGCTCGCTGATTTTCAGCAAACCTTTTGCTGAAATTACCAACTTTTTTGCAAGCACGCTCCTGACTAAAAATTTGCTGACAGAGCAACATTTTTTGCTGACTTTACTGACTTTTTTTTTTGAGTGTACGGGCTTTTTTATGAGTGTATATACTTTAAGAAATAAATTGACTGATCGAATCAAGGTGTTTCCGTATTTGTAAAATTGTGAGTATGCCGAAAATGAATCCTTTTTTTAATATCAATATTGGGATATTTTCTCTCAACTGTTAAAAAGCACTATTTGAGGGTACGACCTAAATATAAAAAATAAAAAAAATTCTTACTGCGAAACCGACCTATCCATCTGCCAAGTTTTGTCAGAAAATTCGCACGTAATCCATGCTTTGCAAAAAAATGGGTAATATAACATAGTCCATATCAGAAAAGGATTGCGGAAAATTTTAAATATTGACAAAAAACTAAAACTTTTTAAAATCACCTACCCAGCAAAAATTTGTAAGGGGTAAAATGATTAGTGCTTCTTTTCTGCTTCCTCTACTGCTTTCAAAGATTTATAGCTTGCAGTAATATGTTAAAAAAGGCAATACAATTTTTTTATCGCTCTAAGAAAGTGCGAAAGAATGACAATGATAACCGAATTTACTAGCTAAAAGCTGTAATTTAATGTTATTATTTACAGCTATGAGTGAAGCTCATATCGAACATCGAAATAAGTGCTTTTACGCGAGCTATCTCGAACAAAAATGTTGCATTATATCACCAATAATTGAAACGCTGCACTATTTGTTTTTCATAATGAACCTGCTTCTAAGCAAGCAGTATTTTTTGCTGGGTAGAAATTAAATTACACTTGAAATATATAATTTGATTAAGAACTTAGAAAATGCGTTAAAAATTTAATTTTCTTTTTTGATTATTAGCCATTCTCAATTGTAATATTTAAAAAGTTTTAAAAAACCTTTACCTTTTTGCGCTCTTGCAGATATTTTTATAAATTCTGCCTCTGACTATTTTATATAAAACATTTTTATATTAAAATTTTCTTTCTTTTTTTTTTATCAGTATTAGGCAATTAATAAAATAAATTTGTCTTTTAATTTTTCTGCTGAATTATCACATAAAAGGTCTGTTCCTTTATGTTAAAATGAGAGCGCTAAAATCAGTTTATTTGTGTTTCTCTTTTTACTTCGGAAAATTGTAAAAGGGACAGTTGGTGTAATTATAAACAAATAACACTATTATTAAAAAAAAAAATTTTTTTAATTTTAATTAAGCAAAGAAGTACGCAAAATAGAACTTTTATATATAAAAATTAACTGAACAAAGTAAAAAAAAACTTTTAAATGCAAAAATTATGTGTATTAGACCGTACCTCAAAAAAAAGTTCGCCGTACACATTCCAATCTATTACTATTATTGTAAGGAGGTTTTAAAAAAAAAAATTTTTTTGACTAACGTAGAGGTCGCCATTTTACATTTTTAGTTGTATCTTTGGCATCTGATCTTAAAATATGATACATCGATGTTTTTCTCTCGAGGAGACCAATGTTTTGCTCTAAGGGCCATTGACCTCAAGTATCCCGTTCTAGTATTTACCCACCAGATCTCAGTTGCTACGACCCTAATGTCGGAAAATTAAAGCTCGTAAAAAATCATTAAACTTTTGCTGAGGAAGTTTTTCGATAAATCCAGAAGAAATTCTTTATTTTTGTTTGTTGCCGGATTATTCCTTTATAGCAAAACACTGGTCTCTTCGAGGCAAAGAAATCGATATATCACACTTTAAAATCCGACTTTAAGTGACGAAGCTATAACGAAAAATTAAAAAAGGCGACCCCTACGTTCAGGAAAAAAAAATTTGTTTTGGCATTGCCTTGCAAAAATACTTTATATCTATTTAAAGGTGTACCGCGAACTTTTTTTTGCCTGTAAGGTGTTACGGTCTAATGTGTATCTCTGAGATTTTATTTTTGTTAAATAAAGTTTTTGACGAAAAAGTGATATTGTATGTTCCCATACTTTTGGACAATTTTGTCATTTAGAGAGAGGATTTTGTGCTTACTCTAATTTTACTGAAATTTACATAAATAGTAAAGGAGCATACTTAAAATAACGAGTTTTTTGTAACGCTTATAATTTTTTTTCCTGTATACATAGTTTTATAATTTTCCCCAGTATACAAAAAAAAAAAAACACTGGAAAAATAAAACAAAAAAATTTAAAAAGCCTCCCCCGAAAGTAACTCCTAGCTACGTGCCTGATGCACAATAATTTTTATATTGAATTCATGTTTGTCTTTTTCTTTATTTTTTACAGATCCCAACAACCATATGGCTCCACCCACAATGGCATCACATGCTTTAACCGGTGGTTATACAATAACACCCCAACGTTTGGCGGAAATTCGTTCATATTTCATGTACTGGTATTTCGATCAGGATATGTATGGTGGACGTGGTGATTATCAATTCGATATACATGCTTCAACAACACAAGTGCACAAAAATTTAAATTTTCAACTACCCTTTTTTGGTTTCCGTTTTAATTATACACGTGTAAGTAAACAAATTATTGATATAAGCAGCCATTTGTCATATAAAAATATATAATTTCAAATATACTTATTCAACAAAAGGTTTCTCTCAACGGCTATTTGGAATTCTCTGATCCTCCAGAATATTTCACCTATCCCTTGGTGTTCCCTGTTAAAGATTGGCCTAAAAAAAATGATCCGTCTTTCATTGGTATCTTCTTTTCAAAATGTCGTGTCGGTCGCATTTATGCTACCGATGTTGATCAACGCACACCAGGAGTTTATTTCCGGTAAGTTTATTTTAAGCAGACTTTTTTTTTTAAATAAACTGTACGAAAAACTGAATTCAAAATCTGTTTTCTGCCGTTCAGTACACAGTGGAATGTTTTCGAAATATTTTGGAAATAATTTAGCTATTTCTTATTGGTTACTATTGGGGTTTATTCCGTCCCGGGAATCCCCGGGACAGAATTCCCAGGAATCCCGCCCTTTTATCGATCCCGCAATCCCGGGAATTTTGTGCGGGATTTCCCGGGATTTTTGTTATTCTTTTGCGGAAGATTTAGCTAGTATATTACAATTTAGGAAGCTTTATTTAAATCAAAAGCATTGATTTTTTAAAATTAATTTTAATAAAAAAATATTTAAAATTATAAAATGCGATTTAAAATTTAATCAACTGAATTAGTATACAATAATATATTATTTAGGCCGAGTGTGTTTGGATGTCAGTTGAATTTGGTTTAGTTAAACCGAAAACAAATTTTATCAGATATTATCAAGTTTAAAAACCAATAATAATACTCGTACCTCGGTATTTTCTTCTTTTTTGAATGATTATCATTGTTGAAATAAAGCAATATATTCAACATTTCAGCATTAATATTTCAGTTCCAAATACCTCCAAAAAAAACTCGGCATTAAAATTAAAAAAATTAGTAATATTTTCGTATTTTCGATTGATATAAATATTTTGAGTTATTTTTACCTTTTTAATTCAAATAATTTCATTTAAATTTTAATTGTTATTGCTTTATATCAGTTGTATTTTTAAATTTTATTTATTTAAAAAAATGCATTAGACGCTTTTTTCAAATTACTTTGGATTTTTTTATATGTTAATTCAAAATTCAACTATAAATTAAATAATTTTTTTCTAAATAGTTGTGGCATAAAAAATTTCAATTTAAAAAATACAAATTAAAGTTAAAAAACTATTCAATAATAGGGGGTTTCATTAGGGTATTCAATCGGTTAATCGTTATTCGATTAATTTTGCCTGAAAATTTTTCGAATAATTTAAAATTTCCAAATTTCGAATAACGAATAATTTCATACGATTAATCGAAATTGGTAGAAAATAACAAAAATTTTTAAAAAATATAATTTTTTTAAAAATATACTAAAATCTTAAAACTTTTTTAAGAATTTGTGGTAAATAATTTGCTGTAGGCTTGTACATATCTGGATTTCATTCTGGCCTAAAAAATATTCAAGGGACGACCTTTTAGAATTTCTAGAAATATTTGTTAGCTTCAACTCAATGGTAATTTCGTATTTTCAAGTAGGAGCGTTAATAAATATCTTAAATCCCAAAGAAAAAACAAAAACAACATAAAATTATCACATTTTGCTTTGTTATCATTGACTTATCTGTGAATGATAACAATTTGTGACTTATCTGGTAAAGTAGTGGTATCTATGTTTGTACCCTACGGGAAATTGATCAGTCATAGAGCTGGTCACGTGACTAGAAATTTGTGGGAGTCACCAGTCCTCGATTCGGTTTTTTTATATGAAAGTAACCGGCAACTTTAACATGGGCTTGTCATAGGAGGTGGCAATTTCCTCCTTTTGAGATACTTGCGACTTGTCGTAAAGCTTGTAGTTTATAACATATCACACTACTGGTTTAAGAGAGTATGCAATATAACAAGTTAAAATTATCTAATACGGAAGTAGTCTTATGTTAGACATTATGTGATATGTACCGAAACTAGTGCGAAATAAAATATCACGTGACTGGTTTAAGCGCACATATCACAGAACTAAA
This sequence comes from Leucophora obtusa, assembly GCA_949987735.1. Classification (NCBI taxonomy): domain Eukaryota; kingdom Metazoa; phylum Arthropoda; class Insecta; order Diptera; family Anthomyiidae; genus Leucophora; species Leucophora obtusa. The sequence goes on along the minus strand of OX465295.1, from coordinate 156,071,436 downwards.
GAAAAATATTTGTTAAAAAACTAGTCACACATTAGTCAATATGTGTGTTGTTGCTGAACTAGTACAAAATAATAGTTTCGTGACATATCACTATACTGCTCTAAGTTAACAAGTCACAGGATTAACTGAAACTAATTGACGTGTAACGTGTCACTTATTATTCACCATGTGTCATAATAAGTATGGGTGCTGGAAGAACCCAGAAGGATCCAGTCACTGAACTTACGTAAAACGACAAGTCACCGAATCTGTTTTTAAAACATCACAAAGTCACAAAAAATGATTTAAAAAAAATAGTTTATTTTTTTCAAATAAATACCAAAATAAGTATTAGGGGGTTTCATATAAACTAGTAAATTCCATGTAAACCTTGTATAAATATGAACATATTTTTCATGTATGGAGTTTGGTATTAAACTCATAAACATAGCAAGTTTACACCGTTTACGAGTAGAATACGCGTTTATATGAAAACCCCTATTAACTCATGATTACAATTCAATTTAGTTAAGTTTATAAGCTATACATATAAATTACTTTAATTTTTGCATTAAAAATTCAAAAATAGTTTTTTGGACTTTTTAAATAGATTTTCATACAATTACTTAGAATATTGTTCTACCCAAGTCCAAATTCGAATACGATAATATTGTAATATTAGATTTTATTTGTTGCTTCAAAATATCATATTCGAATTTGGACTTGAAGTAGAACAATATTCTAACAAATACATATATGAAAGTATACATATAAATTTTAACGTAAGTTAAGAAATACTAGTTACACCATACACCACTACTTCGTCAGGGTAAAATAAGTTTATACTGCTGTTTGTAACACCAAAAAATATTGGACCTAGACCAACCTATTAGTGTACCGATTTACTCAGAATCGCGGTTTGAGTCGATTTGGCGATGTCCGTCCGTCAGTCTATCTATCTGTCCATGTAATCTTATGTGCACGCAACAAGTCGTATATACACCCAGAAAACAAATTCGGTTCTGACAACCCCATTTGTTGCCAATCGAATGGTTGCATCAAATGAATTTTTCGTTTGCCGCTACAAAATCATTATTGATACAACTGAAATTCCGTTGTCATAGTCAAATTAGTCTTGTCTCAATTGGTTTTCTGTTGCCACAATTGAAAAATTCGCCTACCACAACCGAGCCATGCGATTGACTACAAATGGGGTTATCAGAACTGAATCTGTTTTCTGGGTGTACATACGGACCAAATTTCGGCAAAATGGAATGACGTTTATAGGTCCCTAAAATTTTCAAGTTTCTTTTCAGGATTTCTGCATAAATTCTGAACAATTTTATATACGTTACGAATATGAAATACAATTTTTTAAAATTCATTTACAAATAGAAGTTTATGTGTGAATTGATCAAAGTATTTTTGATCGTTAAATTGCCTCTATATGAAAAACTTTTTCTGTATTGCATGACCAGGAATGAAACCGTCAACCCTCTACACAGGCTACGACCCGAAGTCTTGTCAATCATAACCTACACAATGAATGTTTTGTAATCGGAAGAACCAGAATTAACTAATACATGAGCAATTTATTTCTCAATTAGAAAATTGCTATCGTTATTTCCTTTTCACAGGTAATTATCACATTATGATGATTTCTTTGGCCAAAATTGGATGATATGGATGTGAACGACATGTGGTTCCAACAGGCGGTGCTATGTGCCACATAGCTGAAGCGACCTGGACATTCTGCACGACCGATTTGAGGGCATGGTTATCCCACTAGTCACCGAAATCGTGCGGTTTGACCGCTTTAGACTTGTTCTTGTGAGGTTCCATCAAGTTGCTTGTCTATGCCAATAAGTCAAATGTAATATGATAGTTATTAAACTTCGAAAAGTGTACTATAATCGTCTATCGTATTATAGAATCTGGGCACATATTTTAAGTAAAACCCTGTTAAGTTTACATATAAAAAAATATGTGCGCAATTTACAAAGACCATTCCTGAATTCAACACTAAATTGGTTTTCGGCTCATTTTGCGCTTTTTGAGCTAGTTTTTAGTTATTAACATAAATTTAATCTTCTCTTTAATTATTTTTTGCAATAACAGATGTGATGAACCTATTTTAGGCCAATGGGTCATTTCGACCCCTTAGTGATTTAAGCTTCCCTAGTGATTTTTTTCGGAATACTTTCCTCTATTTCATAATGGTAATATCGGTATTATAAAACATTTTCAACAAAGATTAGAGAAAAGAACCAATAAAAAATTCTGACTTTTTGGATATAACATCCCCAGTGTTTGTGAATAAATCCAAAAGGGTTGTACAGCCTTTCAGTCAGTCACTGAACAGTTTGTTTTGCTTGTCCTTGACACTTTATTATGCATACTCGTATCCGAACAATATTTTTGAACTACTCGTAGTTTATTATTATGTCATCATTTCTGTGGCCACAAAGTTAAGTATTATTTACAAACTACGATTTTTTGATCATTTTATTTAACGAAATTCTTCATTGAACTTACGAAAAAAATTCTATGAAATTGTTCATCATGAAGGATAATTCTAGCAGTGTACTAGAAACCGACCAATTATGGGCGCTGTGGTGTAATGGTTAGCGCGGTGGACCGTTACACGTGAGGTTGCGGTTCCGATCCCCAACCAAGGCAACATCAATTTATGAAAAATATAAATATGTATGCGTTTTTTTATCCCTCATACATATCGCAGCGTCCTCCTTCGGTGTTCCCATAGCACTTAACCCCACCGAAGTAAAATAATATAACAGGGCTATGAACTAAAAAGCTTCAACAAAGTTCGCAAAATCACCATCAGATGGAGCGCAACAACTGTTCTAAAATTCAACATCTCGCGCAATTACAGTGTTGCCATATTTGAAGCCCTTCATCTTTCACCATCTTTCACGTTTCACACGTTAATTAATAGGAAGAATTTCCTGAGTGTTGCTTCTCTTTAAAAAAAAAATAAAGTCTTACTTGTGGGTTTTTTATAACACACTTATCCAGTTAAGTGGTATGTCCTCTTTGCACCAGTCTTGGGCCAGTCCTTTAAGTATAATTGACAGAGCTTAACCCATAGAAATAATAAATTATACCAGTCCTGCGACAAGACCATCTTTAACCACTCAAGGGATAGGTACTTTCAGGATAATTCAGTGGTATGTCATTTCACCAGTCACGAGACCAGTCCTTTAAGTATAATTGACACTGCTTAACCCACAGCAATAGTAAATTATATCAGTCCAGCTGCAAGTCCTTCTTTAACCAGTTACGGGATACGTACTTTGAGGGCAATTTAGTGGTATGTCCTCTTTTTACCAGTCACGGGATAGGTACTTTGAGGACGATTAAATTGTATGCCACCGTTTCACCAGTCATGGGACTAGTCCTTTAAGTATAATTGTCACTGCTTAACCCACAGCAATGGTAAATTATACCAATCCTGTGACAAGTCTTGATTTAACCACTCACAGGATAGGTACTTTCAGGGCAATTGACCCCTCATTCCCCGTAGGAACATGACAAACTATCGTTTCGTAAATATAAAAAACATGACATTTAGCATTAAGTAAAAAAAAAACTTTATCACGTTTATCACGTTTGTCAAGTTTTATTTCTGTTTTTCATCACATTTATGAAGCTTTTTATAAATATGACGGAGGTTTTTCTTCCAGTGATACTAATATTCAATAAAATTTGTTCCTAATTTTAGCAAATAATTTTTAAATTATAGTTTACAACAATTTTATTAAAATTTAGGAACGGCTAATAATTTTTCTACTAATTTCATTATACTACAAATCAGTAGGCTTGAGTTGCTAAAATTAGCAAAATATACCGAAGGGCGAAAAATAGTTAAATTTCCAGTAATAACATCAAAATTTTCAATAGCCTCTACAGACTTTTTAGTTGCGTGGGCGAGTTTTATAGTCAGAACAAAGCATAATTTAAACTTAAATTTTACTTCAGTGAGAAATTTTGTTTGAAAATTTATTGCTCAAGTAAAGGTTTATTGAAATTCGTGCTTAGTCCTGACTATTATACCGCGCCGCATTGACCTTAAAACTGCCCCCATTGGTCTGTGTGAAAAGGTCAGCGTTTTAATTTATCAAAAGCACTTAAATTACTGACAAAATCTTTAAGTTTGTAATCATCGTCTAAATTAATCCTTAACCCTTTAGTACATAGTGTCCCTTTAAAGGGGCGGAATTTTTTTGCTCTGCGCAACGAAATTGTTCAATAAAAATTCGAATCCAAGATGCTATGCATTTTTATACATGCTTTTGTTGGCGGAATAATATTCAGTCCCTTATAACTAGTTGAGTTTTCAAATTTTCGTTGACCGATTCCGCGACACCGTGGTTCAATGCAAAAACTATAAAAAAGTGTATAATGTTGAATTCTACTTCTGTAATTCAGAAATACTAAAATAGAATTTGAAAAAGTTGAGTTGGCAATGAGTCCTTGTGGAACCAGTTTGTGAATAGATATATTCGAAAACAGTTCCGCTTCCATTTTATTTAAAGATTTGTAGTTTTCTTTTTTTATTGTTTGGCGCGGTGGTTTCTGTCCCAAAATGAAAAATGTTTTTTTTTTTACCTGGGATGTATGTTTTGAATGCAATAATTTTACCTGTTATCAATACTTTTTATATACGTTTAATACATCAATGAAAAGGAAAACATGTCTAGTTTATTGTAGTGTTAATTTTTTAGTAACATTCAAAAAAACCTTAAACACTTCTGGGAAAAATCTACGAAAAAACCAAAAAACAAGAACGTGAATGTTTGCACAATATTTGCATGTGGTTATATTTTTTGACCTGAGGTGTGTGTTTTAAATGCAATAATTTTACCTGTTATCAATACTTTTTGTATACGTTTAATACATGAGGGAAAAGGAAAACATGTCTAGTTTATTGCACTGTTAATTTTTAAGTAACGTTCAAAAAAACTTAAACACTTCTGGGAAAAATCTACGAAAAAACTAAAAACTGTATTTTTTACCAAATCATCTTTGAAAGTTGACTTTCAATATCTTAAAAACTATCCAAGGTACGTGAATGATTTTTTGCAGCAATAAAGACTATTTTATTGTTCATGTAAAACAATTAAAATAATTTTAAAAAAATAAACCGAACTATCCTTTTTTTGCAATTAAAATTATGGTGTATGGAAATTTGGCATTTTTTATAAAATAATGTTTTCTGGATTCGTTTATGAATTGGCGCTACTTTTTATTTTTGAAATCTAAACAGTATATATGGCGCTATATCACTGTATTTCAGAAAGTAGCAAAATTGGCGAGAACTCAAAAGTTCTCATAAAAATTAGACCACTTTCGGTCAAAGCTGTACGTAGGGTGAATGCTGAACCCACTTCAAATTTGGATTAAAAGCATCTTAGAACCCTATTCTCTACGAATATATAATAAAACATTAACTTTTATTAAATAACTTCTCAGTAAAAAGTGAAAAATTGATAAAATCTTTTTGAGTAAAAAATGCAATTTTTTCGATCAGCGAAAAATTTTTGACTTTGGAAATTTCTCAACACTATATGGTTCGAGATACTTGAAAAGGGTTTTCACAGTTTCATTTCTTAAATTGTTGCCTATATGTCGGTATTTTTTTAAAAAATTATCGTTATAATATCGAATTCATAATCGGCCAAAAACTAAAAAAGTCGAAAAGAAAAATGAGTTTTTTTATTTTTGAAATGAAATAACTTAAAACCCATAACAGTTATTATAGTAAAGTAAGCATGTTGTTCTTCGTTTCTCCAAGGTCATTCCAAAATATAAAAAATCAACCATATTGGGCAATAATAGAAAGAGCTACACGGTCCAAAAGCTTTTTTACTTTTGAGGTGGTCTACTTTGAAGCCCTATAAGTCAGCCTGTGATAACACACGGTAACCATGAATCCAAAATTCAGAAAGCCTGGGTACTCCTTAACAATTATCTCATACATAGTGATGCAATCGGACTTATAGTTTAGAAGATACAGATTTATTACCATTTTTTTTTTGTTTCAAACCACTGTGCTACGTTACACTGGTTCAGATGATTCTTAATCCTATTACCTAGCACCATTGTCGAATATTGAAGACGATGAAATTGATCCATCATTTACGGATAAAAATTGAGTGGAGTGGTAACCGAAACCATTTGAGAAACAGCATGTAAAAGCACGTAAAGAATGTATTATAACATGGAAACCAGATGTAACAAGATATGCAAAATCCTATTTATCAAATTTTTTTTATGTTTTTGTTAATATCTGAATAACAGAATTACACAGCAAAATATTGGTAATGACACCTCTTTACTATCTGCATTACCAAAAATGATATATCATTACCTTTTGCATTATTTTATAATATAAAATAATGACTTCCTAATAAATGCCTATTGTATTCATTGTTTCTAAATATAAAATAATGACTTACTCGTCATAGTTTAAATAAGTACTTTTTACACAGTTGAATTTTATACAGTTTTATTTATTATATGTAAATATGTTTTATGTTTAAATTTTTATGACGAGTCCTAAAATTACACACTAGAGAAAACTTAAATTTTTAAGTAATAGTATTTGCTTAACTCTTTATTTTTAAGAATCAAGTAAGCAATCGGATAACCACTTATAATTCAACTTTTTGTAAGCATGTGTGTAACCACTTATTATTCCAAATCTCGTAACTACTTATTTCTCATTTTTTCGTAAGCGAGCAGGTAAGCGTGACTACTTATAAAAACGACCACGCCAAACAAAAATAATGAGTTTAGACGCCAAAAAATAAGTTGTGTGGAGCTATGAATTTCTATTATATAACCACTTGTAACGTGCCGTTACAAATAACCTACTTATTCATATACCTAATAGAAATGCTGATACCCCTAACCAACGATATATTTTCACTGGGCTGGGCAAATATTCTAATAATTCTTATTAGGTTAATGGAACGTATTACTTATAAGGGAAAAGTTGTATAGCCTATGGGAGAGCTTGAAACCAGTTGGAGTTTTATTATACTTCGTCCCGTGGGCGAAGTATACACGAATAAAGCCTGAGTTACCCAACCGTAAACGTATCTGTAACGATACCACAAGAAGAAATGTGTACGAATGGTTACTAACACGTAAATGTAAACGAACTTGCCGGATCATTCTGTTGAAATCAGAATTTTCTATCCGGCATCGAAACAGCTGAGTGATTTTACTCGGAAAAAATATGAAATGAATAAAGAAAATTGATTCAAACAACAAATAAGGAATAAGAATTAACAAATAAATGGAAAAATTTAGAATAAAATATAAAACCACATGAAATAGATGCTAAATAGTAATGTCGTTTACGGTAATCTATAAGTGTACTTTTTAGATACGGCACGGTACAGTTACATCACATTTACGTTTACGGTCCCATAATCCGCCCTTAAGCCAGCCCGATTACAGTTGCCACACTGACCCGACTCACCTGCCTATTATTCTCGTGAGTCACTAATCGTAGTTACTAATCGCATTTACCATATTCCCTCGTTTCCCCGAATTAACCCGACTCACCTGCTTACTATTCTCGTGAGTTACTTAGAAATATTTACTAATCGTAGTTACCATATTCCCTCGTTTCCCCGAGGTAACCCGACTCACCTGCTTACTATTCTCGTGAGTTACTTAGAAATATTTACTAATCGTATTTCCTCATATCCCCGAAATAACCCGACTCACCTGCTTACTATTGTCGTGAGTTACATAGAAATATTTACTAATCGTATTTACAACCTTTTCCTCATTTCCCCGAAATAACTCGACTCACCTGCTTACTATTCTCGTGAGTCGCTTAGACATATTTACTAATCCTATTTACAACATCTCCTCGTTTCCACGGAATAACCCGACTCACCTGCTTACTATTTTCGTGAGATACTTATAAAGATTTACGGGTCGTAGTTCAATACCTAATCATATCGAACCAGTGACAGAGCTATCGACGTTTGGAGGAACTGCAACCACTGCCAGAGTTGCCGAAGATCATCCTGTGCACCGAATCATCGACAACGTTTAAAGAATAACAGTCATTAGATTAAATAAGTAGTTTAAGATCTTGGTAAATAAAACTGTGTGCGATACAGGATCGTACAATTGAATTGAACAAAAGAAACGATTGCTGTTTTATTTCAAAAGAGGCAACCCTTTGACGAACCTGGACAAACTGAGTTTTACCCCGGCCTCAGACAAAACTGCATTTGGGAATATTGTAAATACGATTAGTGACTCACGAGAATAGTAAGCAGGTGAGTCGGGTTAATTTGGGAACTTTAATCGGGCTGGCTTATTCGTGTATACTTCGCCCACGGGACGAAGTATAATAAAACTCCAACTGGATTCAAGCTCTCCTAATTAACCCGACTCACCTGCTTACTATTCTCGTGAGTTACTTAGAACTATTTATTAATCGTAGTTACCATATTCCCTTGTTTCCCCGAAATAACCCGACTCACCTGCTTACTATTCTCGTGAGTTACTTAGAACTATTTACTAATCGTAGTTACCATATTCCCTCGTTTCCCCGAAATAACCCGACTCACCTGCTTACTATTCTCGTGAGTTATTTAGAAATATTTACTAATCGCATTTGCCATATTCCCTCGTTTCCCCGAATTAACCCGACTCACCTGCTTACTATTCTCGTGAGTTACTTAGAAATATTTACTAATCGTATTTACCATATTCCCTCGTTTCCCCGAATTAACCCGACTCACCTGCTTACTATTCTCGTGAGTTACTTAGAAGTATTTACTAATCGTATATACCCTATTCCCTCGTTTCCCCGAAATAACCCGACTCACCTGCTTACTATTCTCGTAAGTTATTTAGAAATATTTACTAATCGTATTTGCCATATTCCATCGTTTCCCCGAAATAACCTGACTCACCTGCTTACTATTCTCGTGAGTTACTTAGAAATATTTACTAATCGTATTTCCTCATATCCCCGAAATAACCCGACTCACCTGCTTACTATTCTCGTGAGTTACATAGAAATATTTACTAATCGTATTTACAACCTTTTCCTCATTTCCCCGAAATAACTCGACTCACCTGCTTACTATTCTCGTGAGTCTCTTAGACATATTTACTAATCGTATTTACAACATCTCCTCGTTTCCCCGGAATAACCCGACTCACCAGCTTACTATTTTCGTGAGATACTTATAAAGATTTACGGGTCGTAGTTCAATACCTAATCATATCGAACCAGTGACAGAGCTATCGACGTTTGGAGGAACTGCAACCACTGCCAGAGTTACCGAAGATCATCCTGTGCACCGAATCATCGACAACGTTTAAAGAATAACAGTCATTAGATTAAATAAGTAGTTTAAGTAGTATAAGATCTTGGTAAATAAAAATGTGTGCGATACAGGATCGTACAATTGAATTGAACAAAAGAAACGATTGCTGTTTTATTTCAAAGGAGGCAGACCTTTGACGAACCTGGACAAACTGAGTTTTACCCCGGCCTCAGACAAAACTGAATCACAATTGGTATTGAAAATTTTGCTGGGTAGGTTTTGCGTAATTTTGTTTCTCGAAAAGTTGTTTTTTTTTTACCAAAAACAGATAAATTACAAATGGGGAGGAGGGAGGAAAGTGCAAGTTTTTTTTAGGATGGTATGAAGGTTAATGCATACGAAAGATATACAAATTAATGTACGGGATCTTATATTCTTTTTTAACTCTCTAGCTCATTGTGGTGTGGTTCTCATCGATTTGGATAAAATAAAAAAAGAGGGGACAGAAAAAATAAAAGTTTTGACAAAATCTAATATCAATTATTAAATTTTTTTATTTTTATGAATTTCGAAAGAGTTATTGAATTTATTTTTGTTCCTTTTTTTAAATAAAATTATTAAAAACACAACAAGTGTATATGGTTCAAATCAAAAAATGTGATAAGTTTTTGGGCCAAATTTGTGAGAAGCAAAAAGTGTTAATATTTCGGTTTTTTCTTAATGGAATCAGTAAGTTTAGTCATTATAAACCTAATTGAAAAAAATCTCTTCAACAAGTTGTCGCAATAACTTTTTTTGCACAATTTTAAACTTTTTTGTTGTAAGTTGTTGGAGTTTACATTTCCACAAGCAAAAGATATAACAAAAAAAAATTGTGTACGAAATTTCTTTAATTTATTAGTTTTTCGTGTTTGGGTTTTCAACATGCTTTTCAATAATATACAATTTGTGTTTATCAAAATTGGTGGTTTCGCGAAAAAAAATACAATTCATTCAGCGAAAAATTTTTTATTTTTTTTTAATTTTGTATTTTTGGTCCTTTTAAATGCTTTTCAAAAATATAAAATTTTTTAAAATCCAGTCAGCGGTTGCGAAGTTACAAAATAATATATTAAAAATATAACATTTCGCGATCAAAAAATTCTTAAATTGTGTGAAACAAATTTAATATGTCAAACTAATGTCAGTAATGGCCCGAGATATCGATTCCAAACCAATGAAATACAAAATCAATCGTTTTTCGCTCCAGCAGTTTGGAGTAAAAAACTGATAACTTTTATTGATTTGACGCAAAATTATTAGTTGAATCATCTTTTGACGCATAAATATTAGTTCAATCACCTCTGTTTATGGTTATTTTAAAATATTTTAATCATTTACCTACATTTTTTGAATGCAATCTGATGCAAACAATTTTGGTTACGGAGTTTACAGTTACGGAATTTACATTTTGTTACTTTTTTCGTTTTCTTTCAGAAACGCTTTATCAGAATTTGCTTTCCGAAACAAAATTGTATGATGCCTGCAAGGTGAATCCAGATATGTCGTTGTTTTTCTTACTCGTTAAATAGTTTGGTGTTAAAATTAGGAACGGAGTTTACAACATTTTTTCAAATCTTATTAAAGTAATATTTTTCTTCTCGAGAATGTTACATGGTGCAGAAAAACTTCAAGTCTGTTATACTAGATGATTATTTACAGTCCAACGATCATTTGAGTACAAATAACATTATACTTTTCGCAATGTAATTAATAGATAACTCCAAAATTCTGGTGTATGCATTTTTATCAAAAATTATGACGAAAAATCGTTACAGAGTTGAAGTCGTGTTAGCATAGATATGCGAAAAAGTTTGTAAAATGTATTCATTTTTGTTAATAGTGTAACTTTTCCTCTTCATATAAATTCTTACAGTTAGTGTTTATCTTCATTGGTTATTAAAATATAAGCTATTATAGTTGAAAAACCTTATGAGTTACTGGTTACGGAGTTTACATTTGGCATATAAAATTGGTCACAAATTTTATCTATTAACCAAAAATTGGTCAGATTGTTATAAATTTTGTAAAACAGGTGACAATGGGCTGATATATATCGAAATATATAACTCAAATGTAATCCATGCATTAGAAATTAGCTGGTTACATGGTTTTTATGACATTTTTTGATATCACCCATATGTATTATTTTACAGAAACATTTTTCGATTAATTGATTAATTTTAAAATTTTATTCGATTAACCGGTTAAAAAAAATCAGAATAATTATCTGCACGATTAATCGATTAAAATAAAAAGCCGATTAATTAAATACCCTAGTTTTCATATAAATTTATAAATTCCTTGTCAACCTTATATAAATAGAAACCTTATTTTTTATGTATGAGGTTTCACATTAAACTCATAAACATCCCGGGTTTACACCGTTTATGAGTAGAATACGAGTTTATATGAAAACCCCTAATATTTTAATATAAAAAGATTTAGGCGATTTGCCTAAAAATTTGAGTAAAAATACTCACTTTTATACTTTTTATAAAAATAATTCTATAGTAATACCTACTACTGAAAATCTGCATGGAAACAAAACATCTAGAAGTAGAAATTTTTGGATTCCTTTTTAACACAAATAGTACGATCTTAGTTCGTACTAGAAAGCTGGTCCGACACAAGTTTGCACTCATTGACAATTCCAATATATCCTGAAAGATGGGATGAAAATAAAATACCTGTGTCTTTCACTTTTTCTATAATTCGTTTAACCGTTTAAATCGCGAATTTATATTTGATTAATGTATTTCTAAGAGATTTTTAAAATTAAGATGGCCTTCCATACAAATATATTATAGTACCTAAATATTAATTCGAGATTTAAACTGTTGAACGAATTAATCTAGAAAAAGTGGAAGACATGGATATTTTGTATTAAGCCCTAATTTCCGAATACGATATATTCAATAGGTTTTCTCATGGCTACAACCAAAAGACTCGTAAGTTGTAACTTACGTAAGTTACTTTCTCGTAAGTTGTTTTGATTAAAATCGAGTTTTTAAAGTCAATATACGTCGGATATATTTATTTTCTAACGAGCGGGAATTCCTGGGATCCCGGGAAATTCTAAAAAAAATCCCGCTGTCCCGGCAAATGAAAAAGTTCAGGAAAAGAAAAACACTAGTTACTATTCACTGTATCCTAATAGAAAAAAAATCGAGATAAGATGAAAGGAATTTTGAAACAACAAATAAAAATCTAATATGACAATATCATATTAGAATTTGGACTTGAGGTGGAAGAATATTCTAACTAAATATATGAAAATATAGAAAGTCCGAAAAAACAATTTTTGTATTTTTTAATGCAAAAATTAAGATAATTGTTGGGAATCCCACAACTCTCAAAACACTGTGAAAATTTTTTAAAAATTGGATTTTTTACTGTTTTTGCTATCTTTTCCATACTTAAAGCGGCGTTAAAACTTTCCCTCAAATTTTGAAAACTTTTCCTACAGAAAAATATTAAGATTGTGGGGAATTTTTCCTAGAAAAAAGAAAAAGTCCTCATATTCTGGGGTCATTTTCTTATAGAAAAAAGAAATCCTTAGATTCTGAGGAGTTTTTCTATTTTAAGTTCTTTTCCCTAAAATTTTTTTTAAGGAAAAATAATAATGATATTTTATAAGAACAATTTCTCAATATCAAAAGAAACTGAGAACTTTTACGTATACCTAGTCTGAGAAGATTTCTATAACAAAAAAGGGTTTTCTGTTGGATCTATTCCTATAGAAAAAAAGGGTTTCTGTTGGATCTATTCCTATAGAAAGCCCCTTTTTCTTTTGGAAAACATTCTCGGTATCTAAAGTTTTTGCTTTAAGAAAACTTCCCCAGCAATTAAAGGTTTTTTTTATTTAAAAGCAGGGAGGTAACAGTTATAACTTTTATTAAAAAAACTGATTGTTTTACAATTATTTCTTGTTCAAATATTTTTAATTTTCTGTTTATTTGCTCTGTTTGATTTTTATTTTTAATTCAAACAAAAACAATCCAAACACGATTTTTATTTTTTCAAAAATAATTAGGTTGTTTATAAGGGGTGTGCTATCTGTTGTATCGTTGTATCGTCCTAACAAAAAACAGAGTTGTTAAAATTTTTATTTGTGTGTAACAACGATTTTCTATTCAGTTTTCTATCTGTTAGCACACTCAAACATAAGACATTAAACATAAGTAAAAATGTTGTATCGTGCTATTCTCAAATGTTGTATTTTTTCAATTTAATTTTTAACAATTCTGTTTTTTGTTAGGACGATACAACGATACAACAAATAGCACACCCCTTGTGAAAACCCTTAATAAAAGTTATTTTGTAATTTTTTTTCTTTATCAAAAATTAAATTTAAGAATTTAAATCAAAAGCCATAGAACCAATGACTTCAACAATTATAATATCCTGATGATGTCAACTAGTGTTAATAAAAGATTGAACAGTGATTTAAAGTGAGTAAATATGTATATCGCAGCAACTTCCGGCATTCAATTTTGGTCAATTTTTAATTTTTATTATCAAATAAAAAAGTTAGTGCTTAATTTTTTCAAAAAAATCATTCTGTAACTTTTATAAAAAGTTTTAAAATAAAAATCAAAAAACAAGAGAAATTTATAGAGTAAAATATAAAAATTGAAAAAATTAAAATATTTGCCAAACTTTGTGATCTTTTTCTGCAATATGATTTATAAAATATAGTGCATTATTGAAATATTATAATTAAATAAATTTGGGTGGTGACTTTTTAAGAAATATAACAGTTATTTTGGGTCTCTGTTTAAAAGTCCTAATTACACTGTCCAACAAATTAAGATTAAGAAGATTAGGTACATTATTAATTACATTTTTAATGTATAATTTTCTGATTTGAAAATTGTTTTTTTACATTTTTTCTTGATTTGACATTTTACATATTTTTTCCTGTTTTAATATTTTTCATATTTTTTCGTACAACTGTGTGGCCAGGATCACGTGGCCGGTGTCAGTTACGATGAATTTTGGGACTCCTGATGCTAAAGATATCTTCGTCTTAGCAATCTGTGTTGAAATCTCAGCAAAGAAAAAAATTTTTTAATTTTTTTATTGGTTACTGCCCAGCAAAAAAAGAAATGCCGAAGCAGCAGAAAAAGCACTACAATTGATGACCTAGATGTACTTCTTTTTTAACATAAACACTAATGATTTTAACATTGAGTTGTCATAGGAGAGGAGTACTCCGATTTCAACATTTTTTCAGTACTTTTTGAGCGAGTGTAAAGGAAGCTCTTTTTCACCAACTAAAAGTTAAAAAAAAAAATTCTTCAAAAAAAAATTATATTTTTTTATTTTACAAAAGTTGTTTTATTGCCGCCACCGGGTATCGAACTTGCGACCTAACGATTGCTAGTCTAGCGCTGTACCGCTGAGCTATTCTTTGATATAAAAGTTGACTGGCATAAAAACACCACTTTGTTACAGCGAGATATTGTTCCTTATTCTCTTCAAAAAAAAGTACTTTTTAAAAAAGTTTAAAATGTGCACTCCAATTCAATATTGTTTTCAGTACTATTTTAACAGGTGCATAAAAAGCAATTTCTCATAATTTTTTTATATATACATATTTTAAAAATTTAAAAAATATTGAATTTAAACAAATTAATTATAAATATTGAAAAAAAAATTAATAGAATAAAAAAATATTGGTCCCGCCGAAAATCGAACCCGGGAACCTCTGTTTGGGAATGCCAAATTATACTAAAATCACTTTTTACGATCACTTAGAGCAAATACTCTTTAGAAGCAATACTTAAGTGATTTTTTGGATGTCGTTCAGAAGTTTGGAAGCAATGTAAGAAGTGATTTTTTGAAGTTGTTCATAATAACTTCTAAAAAAGCAGTAAAAATACACTAATACTTGTGAAACAGTGAAAGAAGTAGTTTGTAAAGCATTACTTAAAATTTTTGTTGCTGGGTGGTTAATATTAAAATACATCTAATTTTCTGTTTTTGATATAATTTTATTTATAAACGAAATATTAAAATTTCTAAACTAAAAAATTTAAAATTTTACTAAAAAATTTAAATTAAATTTAGCCTAGAGAAAAAGCATTGGGCTGATAAACGAAAATTCAAAAATTTGATTGGCGAAAAATTCGGTTGGAACTATGAATATGTTTTCTGTGTGTAAATTTAAGGTATAGAGGGTATCGAGTATTTGTCTTTTTTTTGGGTATTCGATACTTAAAACTAGTATTCCATATTTTCAGAGTTGTATTTTGGTCTGAATAAATATATAAAATTTTGACTTTGACCAAAGTGTGACTCTGTTAAAATATTTGTTACAAAATTACAACTCTGCTAAAAGAAAAGAAATAATAAAAAAAGGCATAAAAGAAGGCAGAGTTTTTGAATTTGTTGTAATTTATTGCTTCTAAATGGGAAATAGGAAACAAAAATCATTTCATATACCCTTAGTAAACAAAATGCTATTCTTTACTGCCTTTTTGGAAGCAGCTTATTTTATTAGGGAATGTGACATGACTTTGTAAAAATAACAACAAAAATACAACAACATCACACACTCTGCCGTCTGTTATTGCTCTTTCGGAAGGGAAGGAAATAAAGGAGCGCTACAAAATAAGTTTCTCCTTTTGCAGTGCTTCTAAAATCATGTATATTTTTGCTGGAATCCGATAATCATACGGAGGACCTTAAATGGGGTGAGTGTACCTTGCAACGAACGAAGGAAATTAAAACCAAAAATTTATTAACGTCACAAAAATAATCAAGTTTTTTAAAGTTTCAGGCTAAAGGGTCAGTTTAATAGACTGAATAAATATAGATTTTGCTTTATATATTTCTCAAATAAAATTTTTATTTAAACTTCTTTCTTAAGTGCCAATTTGGTAGCCGGAAATAAGTTCAATTTTTGTCTTAAAAAATTCTTAACCCAATAAACCAAAGAACGATACGATCCTAAATATCCGATACGATATCATATTCCGATAAGATTATTATATCGTTTCCAATGAGGTTTAATGATAAAGTATACATATTTCAAAATATTCACTATTTGCAAAACTTATAATAAATTTCAGAAATAAATAAAACATCATACTTGTATATGATATATTTTCGATATCGAAATCGCCTGGAATAACGATAGTATTTCGATGCTGGACTGGACTTTAGCGAATTTACTATCATTATTTCAGAGAATTTGTATAGCGAAAACTGTATCAGAATTCCTTAGAAAACGATATCGTTAAGAAACATACATTTTTGAAAAAAAATCTATCGGTTTCGTATCACAAGTGATTATCATATATGACATACATGGGCAAATGCGGCCCCACGGGCCAATGTACCAATTTCGTGCTGCCCTTCATTAATTTTAAAACAATCAAAAAAAAATTTTTTTAATTTTAAATTAATTTTTTTAAATTAAAAAAATTTTAATTAAATTAAAAAAAAATTAAAAAAAGAATTAAAAAATATACATAATATAGAAAACAGCGATAACAAAATAAACATCCATTGGAGCCTCAAAAACATTACACCGATCTTTAAGAACTACTTTTGAGAATTGTCCTTCAAGTACTTAAATTTGGTAAAACAGACGCAATAAAATGTTATTCATACACTCATAGAAATAAACCTGTGAAAATAGCAAAACAATAAGTAGATTTTTCTGCTATTTTTAAAGGTTTATTATTTAAAAGACAATTTTTTCCGGTTTTTGCTAAATATTAGTAAGATAAAAAGAGAAAAAATAGACTGTTATATAAAATAATAGTCATCCTGCTAAAAGCTTGAGAAATATATGATGAAAAATAGTAGACTGCTGATTTCACAAAAACAGATTTTTATTCTCTTAAACCAATTTCAAACAATTTAAAACTTTTTTGTGTTTTTCTACTAATATTTAGCAAAATTTGTTTCTGAAAAAATTCATTTGAATAGACTAAAATTTAGCTCAAATACAACTAAAATTCTGTATATTTAACAGCTTTATTTTTGCTTACTAATATTTAGCAAAGAAAATCTACTTACTTCAGCAGAGTTTTATGCAAAGTAATTTTAACTAATTTTTAGCAGCTTTAACAAATCTTTTTACCAGCTTTTTTCTATTAGTGTACTTAACCTGACCAACCACCTCGCTGTTGACGGGATTATACCGCTTTTTGATGCTTGTGTCGCCTTTAATTTTTATCTTGCTTTTTAAGCCAACAATTCCGCCTTATCCCAATTTTTTAATATGATATTCAACTTTGTCAGCAAACGAGCCTAAAAATTAATCAGAAAAGTGCTCAAGACACTTTCATACTTTCACTTTCATTTGTATGAAAATGGTGCATCCGAAAGAGCCTTTTTTTATTCAAAAATTACTCAAAGAAATATTTTAAAAAATTCTTTGGGCTAAAAAATTTATCTTTTTTTGAGTCATTTTTGAATTGTTCACAAAATATTCAAATTTATTTACATTTGTGAGTCATTTCTGAATTATCTTTGGATTTAAAAATTTGCCTCAAATGTTTGTGCCTTTTGTGATTCATTTTACTAAGGGTGTGTGTGAAACGATAGCAAAATATCATGGTGAAAAATATTTGTTCTATGGTGAAAAAAAATTAAATTTTCCTGTGTGAAATGAAATCTTTTTCGACAATATAAAAGTTTTGACAGTTGTAAATAAAAGGAAACAAATATTTTTAGGAAATATATGCTTTTGCTAATTGCAATTCTCCTACAAACCAGATTGTTGCAATTAATGGAAGTTTTAGTTTTGCATAACAAAAGAGAATAATTACCTACATGTAATGTAATTTTTTACTGCGTCTTTTCTGGTACGTTCATTTTAACTGGATGTTTTTATAAAAAGAATCAGACGAATTCGTTAACAAATTTGTGTGAAAAACACTAATTTAAAAACGTTTTTCTTTCAAAAATTTTGCACAAATTTGTTAGGACTTCTATGTAGAAGAAATGCGGCAAAAAAATTAAAAAAAAAACGTTTTCAAGTTTGTGTTTTCCACACAAATGTTTTAACGAATTCGTCTGATTCTTTTTATAAAAACAGACAGTAAATCTTTTTTGTTTTTGTTCAGAATTTTTCATTATACATTGTTTCTTCATTTCATTTTTCTTTTAGAAACATTCACATTTTAAAATGTCAAAAATTCTACTAGCCCTATGGGCTAGTGAAATTTTATTCACCTCAAAACTGTCAAAAATTTACCATAAAGAATACTTTGCTGCCGTTTCACACATCCCCTAGGACTAATATTTTCATCCAAAAATGAGTAATTTTTGACAAATAAGTTTAAAATTAAAAAAATATGTGCTTTGTTTGAATAATTTTTGATTTACTGAATAAGAGCCCTCATAGAAGTATCCAAATTTTCTGGCTGGGTAATCAGTCAAGGGATCAAAATCCATTAAGTAAATTAAAAATATTTGAAAAATTAATTTAATTAAATTAAACCAAATTTTTTGAAATAACGAAAACTATGGCCCTTACTATAAAAGAATATTTTAAATTTAAAGTCGACTTTATTTTTAATCATACGGTTTTGTTCATTTTGTGTATGAAAACCCTACAAAAATATTTATATTTTCAAACATTTTGATTCAGGCACGTAGCTGAAGTGGGCTGGGGAGTGGGCTTGGGGGCTCGAGCCCCCCCCCCCCCCGCCGAAATGATTTGACAAATTTTGAAACGTAACAAAATACGTCGAAAGTAACAACATTTTTTAAAATATATTTATTTTTTGTTGAAAACAGATAACAAATGGCCAAGTTCCTTAAGTTTTCATTAATAAAATAGACTCTAAATCCAATTACGAAAACTGCTTTCTAAATTTTTT
Source organism: Leucophora obtusa (assembly GCA_949987735.1). Lineage (NCBI taxonomy): Eukaryota > Metazoa > Arthropoda > Insecta > Diptera > Anthomyiidae > Leucophora > Leucophora obtusa. The sequence continues at coordinate 156,052,244 of OX465295.1, read as the reverse complement.
TAAGCTTTTTGCTGGCTGCAGAAACTGTTTTTTATGGGTTTTTTTTGTAAAAATCTTGAATAGTTATGTGTGTTTAGCATAATAAAAGAGGTTAGAAAATAAATAGAATGCAATCCTCTCTTTTTTATTGAGAAAAAATTTATAAAATGTGACAGCAAATAGGAAACAGATACTTTTTTTCGGAACTTTCAATTGATAAGTGGCTATGTTTTTTTGTTTTCGTCGTATTTATTATAAGATAAACATAAAATTGATAAATTAACCTTTGGTTTTCCTTAAAAATTACAGGTTTCCTGCTTGCAGGTACAAGCTGTTACTATAGGGTGATAATTTGGCATAATTCGACAGTTTACAATTTTTTTCCACCCTAAGTTTAGCATTATAATGTTAGCTTTTCATAATTTTTTTTAAATTAAAATTATTAACTGTCCATGAAAAAGCGTACTTTAGGAGAAACAAGAAGTTTATTCTGGAAGTGACTGTAAATTAAATATATATATTGGATTTGTCCCAAGAAGCTTCTTGCAGTATATTTCACAAAACTACCCAGGTAGAAAAATACAAACGGCAAAACGTTGGCAAATCACTGTATATGGTGGTACAAGCGCTGGCAGAGCGTCCGTTTTTCGAAAATTAAAGTACTGGGTCAACCTTGAAATGATAACGTCGATCTTCGGTTGGCCGTTTATCTTTCCGAACGTTGGCAAAGCGTTGGTAACAATAGTAAAATAAGTGCTCTGCCAATCGGTATTTTAGATCAACGGTTTTTAATTCAATCTTCATGAAAAAATCTGTAAAATCCCAAATACCGAAAAAAAGAGAAAAGTATATTTTAGTATAGCAGCACTGTATCTAATAAGCGAATACATCTCTGCTTAAAACTACAAATTCAATAGATTTTCACACAAATTTTACCATAAGAACAATTTTCCAGTTTTATCAATAGACTTGAAAACTGGTACTTAAATAGGGTGAACATTAAGTGATCAGTTTGTGTATTTTTTACATACAGTCATAAGTTTCGTAAAACAAGTACTGGCAAAATCCTTTTTGCAAATGTTGGCAAAGCGCTGCAATCCAATGTTTTGCCAGTAGTATTTTTTCATGCACAGTCGTAAATTTTGTGAAACAAGTACTGGCAAAGTCCTTTTACCTAACGTTGGCAAATCGTTTTGAACCGATGTTTTACCGGTGGTTTTTTTCATAAACAGTGGTAAACTTTGTAAAACAAGTATTGGGAAAGCACTCTTTCCAAAGGTTGGCAAAGCGTTCTAAATTAGTGCTTTTGCAATGCTTTTTTTTTTGTACCATTATAAAGCAACGCTTTGCCAGTGCTTTGTTTTTTGTACCGTCGGCAATTTCTACCTGGGTAGATTCTGCGGTTTTAGAAGATCCTGCAAAATGATCATCGCGGACAGAATCAATGTTTCAAACGCGAAATGAAAGTACACTGTTGCTAAAATAAAACCCTCAAAGTGTTTTGCAAATCTAGCTCGGTTTTTAATTTGATGGCCTCTTGAAACATACGTCTATTTTATTCACGTTCTCGTCACAAAGACGCACCATCAGTTGCTTTTTCTTCCTATTGTTTGTTATTAGCAGTTTTGTTTTAAAAATTGTCGAAATCTATTCTATTTTCCTAATTCTAACACAATGTACTAGCATAAGTATTGGGCTTCGCCTGAGTGTTAGTCTATCATAAAAAAAAAATTATAAATAGTGAGTAAAAATCTGAGGACACCCGGAAATTTTCACACAAAATAAAACATTTCGTACAAACAAACAATTGGAATAAAAATGACTAGAATTTGGTATTACAGTTCACAGTTTATTTCAATCAATTTTATTTTTGAACTAGTGTGTTCTTCTAGTTCACTCGTTCATTCGAGAAATTTTTTCAGTTGTTCATACACTAATATAAAAATCTTTAAAAAATTTTTACTGAAAAAACAGCTGAATACAAAAAATAGCAGTAGTAATTTTTTTGCTGGGACCTTTTAAAACTAATATCGAACAAGGAAACCGCACAAATAAATTAAAAGTTTGTCCAAAAAGTATGAAAATATAATTTTACTGTTAAAATCAAGTAACAAAACTATGAGGTACAGTATTTAAATTGGGATTCGGGTCGAAATCCTGTGTATAACAAAATCCTATTTTCAAAATCCTGTTTTCAAAATCCTGCTTTTCGTAATACTGTTTTCCAAAATACTGTATAACACAATACTGTACCGGTGTTTTGTAACTATGTGAGAAGTTTCTCACATGAAAATTGGAACTCTGGCATATTTAAAACAGAGTGAGTATCATAATGTCAAATTTAGCCGGAGGTATGTAAAAAAAAATTACTTATATTCAGTTTGAAATTTTGTGACTCACCCTGTTTTAAATATCGTAGACACATCGTAGAATTGCAATTTTTATGCGAGTAACTTCTCACATAGTTACAGAACACCGGTACTGTTTTGCAAAATCCTGTTTTACTGGGCGGCGAAAATTTTTACAAACATTTTAATATGAAGATGAAGATTTGCTTAAACTGTGCGAGTGGTTTGAAAAAAACTACGTCAAGGCCTCATATCACCCAAAGTATCCTGGAACCTTTTGGGGGGTTTACGATGACAGTAAGAAATCCTACACAATAACTCAAAATAGTGTAGAAGCTTGGCATAGAAGACTGAAAGCTGTTGTTGGTCGTAGAAAGTCAGGATTATACCACCTTATCAAGCAGTTGGGTAATGAGGTCGTGGTAGCTGTAAATACCATTTAAAAACGCGCGAATGGAGAAAGACGTTACATAAATTTAAAGAAAAGAAAAGCGTACACAAACATTAAAAGAGTTATAAGAAAAAGGTGTGAGTTAAGCTATACAGGCTACCTAAAGCGAATTGCAAAAAATCTTGTACTAATTTAAGTTTATAAAATGCATTGAAATTAATTTTTTGTTAAATGTTTTTATTAATTTTTGAAAATTATATACTTTTGTTGAAGTTATTTTTAATAAAATAAATTTTGTAAACCAGCATTTTTACTTCACAGAATTTTGCAAAACAGTATTGTGAAATCCAGTATTTTGCAAAGCAGTATTATGAAAAGCAGGATTTTAAAAATTTTTTTTACCAGTATTTTGTCTAAACAGTATTTTACATAACAGTATTATATACGTATCCCTTTAAATTGTTTAACCCATTTTTTACCAACATATCTCTAAAGACATGTCTACCTATCCTTCTACGAAGTTTTGTCAGATAATTCACACGGAATCCATGCTTGGCAGAAAATGGGTAAAACAATATACTCCGGATAGCAGAAAATTTTAAATATTGACAAAAAACTGAAGATTAAAATCACCTAGAAATCAAATTACACTAGAAATATATAATTTAGTTTAGAACTTGTAACGAAAACGTGGACTAAATACTTACACGACCGTGCTCAGGGTAAATTGTGGAGATTCTTTGTCCACACATTACAAAATTAAAAAAAAAAATAGATAAAAACGAAGTAGAGGATTTATAATAACACTTAATTTGTGATCATCCCAGCAAAACTTTCTATTACCTGGTAATAAGGTTTGTAAGAAGAAATTAAGGTATGTAACCTCTTACTTTGCTATTCCAACAGCTATTATTTTAACAAGGGCATGTCATTGGAGGTATGTACTTTCCAAAAGAGGGCTAGGTAACAACATAAGAACATGTTACTTTAATGTTACATGTTAGGAGTTACGTAACCACTTACATAACCGATACTGCCCAGGTAGAAAAATACAAACGGCACAATGTCGGCCCGGTATTGGAGACGGTAGTACATGTACTGGCAGTGCGTCGGATTTTTAACTTTCACTATACTGACATGTTGTGGAAATGATAACACCAATATACGCTTGGCCGTAGTTATTTCCCAACGTTGGAGCAGGCTTGAGACTTTATTTTTTTGGTATTATTACATTTAATAACAAATTTAGTAGTTTGCTAGTACTTTACTGTCCTTTTAGTGTATATCACAGATTTTGAATGTATTTTTTGGAAACTTCACAAGGAAAGGATGGCTATGTCTCTCTACATAAATAATTATGTAATATTATGTAAAAATACGTAAAATTTATAAAATTGGTAATTTTAGTAAATTAAAATAGCTCTTTAATTTTCAGAAAACAGTACTGGGAAAGCACGTTTTATGTAGTATCGGCATTTCGTAAAAAACAGTGCTCTCCCAGTACAATTTTTATTGTAACGTCGGCAATTTCTACCTGGGTGAGCACAATACTACACCCAGAAAACAGTCTCAGTTGTGGCCACCGAATTTGTTGCCAATCGAATTCGTGCGGTTACGACAACTATCTTTATATTAAATTATATTTTTCGTCGTGAAAGCCAATATTCTGTTGTCTAATTCAATATTATATTCCACATAAATATTATTATGTTCCACAAAATTTTATTGAAATTAAAATCTTTTTTTCAATTCTCCGGTATTGAACCCGGTCATTCTGATTAATAATCCACACTCTTACCCATTGAACCACAACTACTTTTAATTTTCTTAGCCATATTTACTTTTTATACTTAAGAATATTTTATTTTTATTAAAAAAACAACATCTAAATTTTTGTCTTTTCCGGGATTCGAACCCGGAAATCTGGCGTACTAGGCCAACTCCTCACCCACTAAACCACAAACACTTATTAATTTTGAAGTCTAATTTTTAATTTATATTATTTGCTTGGAAAACAAATATAGTAAAAAATTCGTTTACCAATACCAATCAATAGTTGTGTTTGTTATCAATACAATCCACGATTCGGTTGGTTCTACAGAAACTCGACCTTAAGGTCTTATTTGATTAGGATACCCGTATTTGTAGTTACCACTTTCGAATATTGAAATTTTTTTAATAAAGGTGATAGATAACACCAATTTTCTTGTATATTCACTAAATAAATGGCTGCTTCTACTGCATAGAATTACTAAACTGATACTAATTTTAAAATTGATTGGAGATACCAATAATTTGTTAAAATGATTGTTTTTTAGTTTGCTTTCCCTATTTTTAATACCTATTAAAATATTTTTGGTGTTGTATTCAATTATAGGTAACTCCAAATAAAATAACGTCCTGGCAAATTCATTTTAATAGTTCTGATCGAATTCCAACCAATCTTTTTCCTGGGTGTACTTACATAACAGCTTAAAGTAAGGCCAAAAAAATGTGTTACAAACAGGTCTGAAATAACACATTAAAATTATGCGCTCACTTACTGTATAAAAATATATACTTACTTCTTACAAAAAAAATTAAAATAAGACGTTATCGTGTTGGTTTTTTATAAATGCTAAAACGAAGCATATTCATATTTAATTAATATTTACTCAGATTAATATAAAGTTAACAAAAAACATAAAAGATATTTCAGTCAATATGTATAAAACATATAAATTATTTGTATCGAATATTTTAAATAGAAAATAACACTCATGTATCGCATTACAAATAACTCCTTATTTTGAGGTATTTGAATACACCATCGGTAATAAGTGGCTATTTCTATTAAGTGATCACGTATCACATTAAAAGTAACTCCTTATTTTACGGTTTTAAAATATCCCATCTGTAATAAGTCGCTGCTATTATTTAGAACTCATGTTGTGTATTACAAGTAACTCTTTTCTTTGAGGTGTTTAAATATATCATTGGTAATAAGTTGCTATTACTACCCAGTAGTTATGCAGCACATTATACGTAAGACATTACATTTTAGTTATGAAATAATGCAATGGTAAGGGGTATGGTATTACCAGGTAATGTGTTCTGTAATACCAACATATTACCAAGGTTTTGCTGGGATGTTCACCTGTCACCTTAAGTTTGATCAACCAAAAACAAGAAATTTATGGATTCATTTTAAATATGAACAACAAACATTTGTTAAATTATATAGTATAATTAAAAATTAATTATTAAATAAAAATGAAATTAATTATGAACGACTTATTAAAATTTATAAGAAATTACCACAAAACCTAACAATTTTAAGAATAATATATTTTTAGGATAATAAATAAAATATTAAACGTACTTACATTAATTTCCATACGAAGAAGTGATCACTGATCGCTGGTTTTCTTTTCATTAATTCACAAATTTCAGTTAACCACAATAATATTTAAAATTGTTAGATTTTTATAGGAATCTCAAATCTAGTTATTTAACCGTTAATAAATATTTAAAAAGAAAAAAAAAAAATAAATTATATGTCGAAAAAAATTGTTCTAAAACAAATTAACAGATATTTTTAACAAATTTTCTGCCTCTGTCTATTAACTTCTCCTTTTACTATTAAAAAAATTGTAAAAGGGACAGCTGGTGCAATGATAAACAAATAACACCATTGTGAAAATTCTAAATTTTAATTAAGCAAAGAAATACACAAATTAAAATTGTTATATATAAAAATTAACTGAACGAAGTCAAAAAAACTTAAATGCTAAAAATATGTATATCTGTGCGATTTTTGAGACTAAAACTATACGCATTTTAATTTTTTTCTTTTAAATAGTTTTGGGTTAGAAAAGTGATTTTGTGCGTTCCCGTACTTTTGGGTGATTTTGTCATTTAGGTAGAGGATTTTGTGTTTACTCTCATTTTATTGAACTTTACACAAAAAGTAAAGGAGCACACTTAACTTAAAATAACGAGTTTTTTAAAGTTTTATAAGCTTCCCCAGTAAGCAAAAAAAAAAACGGGAAAAATTAAACAAAAAACGAACGAAGAAAACGCATTTTGCCCGAATATACAAAAAATAAAAGTGTTTCCATACGATTTATAACAAAAAAAGTTAAATTACCATATTCCATGGTTAGAAAAGTGAAAAAAAAACTTTTTGGGAAACTCCAGATAATTGTGAAAAGAAAATTATGTCCAAATTTCCCAAAAAGTACCTGGTTTGGCAAGCAATTTATTCTTGTGGAAGAAAATCGAAACCTTTCTTTACAATTGGATAGATAGTAAAATTTATCGGGAAGAATGCTTAAAAAATGCCTGTTACCATTTGTAAGATCCCACACCACAAAACCATTATTTTGGCCGTATCTAGCAAAATAGTTGTCATTATGCAAGGGACACGACTGACTGGTACAAAAACAACGAAATCGATTTTGTACTAAAAGAAAACAATCCACCTAATTGTCCAGAACTGAGTGCCAACTTTAGAATAGTTCCGAACGAATGTGGCAGCCAGAAAAGTGGATGAAAATCTCGTGAAAATAATAATGGAACGAATTTGAAAAAAGTGTGATGTTTTGCATACTTCTGATTAATTTTTTTTTTGCATTTTTATAATTACTATAGATATATATAATAAAATCAAAAAGGCCCCCAAAATTAGGCTCTTACATTATTTCGGATATTACAGGTTTCTAATATGAAGGTATTTTAATGAAATTTGTTGCGCTGAATCGGTCCATAATTAGACTAAGTGCCCATATAAAGGTCCGCAAAAAAATGGTTTTTATTTACTCATTTAATATATCGTAGTCAAAATGATTCATATATGGAATTCTGACTTCATCGGATATCATTAACCCACTTTGGCCTGGAATCCAATATGACCCACTAATTTCATAAAAATGCAAAAACGTGTTTTTTTAAATTAATTTTAAAGATTTTTTAAAATACCTAATTTGGAGATGTCGATTGCAATTTGTACCATAAAATAGTTGATACTAGGATTACAAAAAAAAAATTGGAAAAATGATAATTCCAGTTTCCAAAGTTTGTACAATTTTCGGAGAAATATCACTTAAATTAGATTAGACTGTAATTATCTTTACCCTTATTTAAAAAATATTTAACCCTTAGTGGCTTGGGGACAAAAAAGACCCATGAAACTTAATATTAATTAAGACTAGAAGATTGTAAAGCTTTTAGATTGTTAAAAAAATGCACACTTGATAAAAGTTATTGTTTTATGTAATTCGATCCATATCCCAGCAAGCATGGTAATACGAAGAAGATTCTCCGATCATATTGCCAGGGAGAAAACATTTATTGCCGGCAATTCAATTTCGAATTGCGGAGGTTTCCTCCGTCGGAAACAACTGTTACCCGAAAGCAATACTTCCAGGACGAAAGCAATACCACAGGAAGATTAATCGGTGATATCGGTAATTTATCACCTGGAAGATAAAAAGGTGATATCGCCAAATTTTTAAATTTAATTTTTAAATTTAAGCCTGGTAAAAAATATCTGCATACATAATCCATTGACCAACACATTCATTATCATGATTTCATTTTTGAAGCGCATTAAATCTTGATTTTTTCAATAAATTTGTTTTCTATATATCTGTTGGTTGTTTTTGTACAAATTTTGTTTTAATTTTTTTCAAAATGACAAAAAATTTCAAACAAATTTTCTTTATCTTCCGGATGATAAAAAGGTAATATTACCGCAATATTATCATAAAAAATTATAACAAAAAATTAAATTTTTGAATTATTTTTTCCAAATGATAAAAGGAAGACAATTTCATAATACTAATTGATTATTTTAATTCAAATGAAAAATAGAAGATATCGCTTTAATATCTTCTTGGAAGATATCTTCCAAATGCTTACAGGGATAGGGTTAGTTTTTACACTTTTGACCAAGACAAGACCTACTCAATTATGGGACATAAAATGTGATAGCTAAAAAAATAAAACTAAAAAAATGGGCATATGAAAAATTAACAATTAAAAAAATAATTAAATTTGATTATCTTCCACGCATATTTGATGTGGTTAGTTCGACAAACAAACAAAGTGATGTTTCGTTTGAGGTTTTCTTGTTGTGTGGCATCGTCTCTATTAAAAAATGTAAAAAAAAAATTAAACACATGTTCTTACGAATGTTCCTTCGTATGTAAGCAGCATACGTATCTGTCTTTTATACATAAAACTAAAGGACTTCAAAAGATGCATATGAGCCTTTCGGCACCAACTGCCGCGCTACTGTAAAAATTTCGAAAATCACCGAAAAAACATGAACTTTTTTTGGGTGGCTACACAATCTGCCGCAAGTTTATTTTTAAAATGTCTGCGAAGTCAAAGGTTATCACTAAATAGGGCTCCAGTATTGGCAAGTATTCAATATTCCAACAAAGCTAGAAAAAAATTTGTCCTTAAAAATTTTTATTTTAAAGAGCTTATACAATAAAATTAATATTTAAAATAACCACTTAGATATGTCATTGTGTTTTTTCATATTTCTTTTTAAATATACACAAAATAAGTTGCAATTATTACTCTTATTTTACCAAATACTGGTAAATTGAGAAAAAATATTACTAGGCAACACTGTTTTCTTTATTTTCATATTTCTTAAGTTAAGTCGCAAGTAGCATAAGTGTTATTTTATTAGTGAAAAAGTGTGAATGTGTTGAGTTTTTAGAACTTGCATGTGGCAACAGGGGGTAACATTATATCACATATATATTACTCACAGGCTTAGTAAAACTCTAATTGAAATCATAGTTTTGTTTTTAGCTACTGCTACAATTACAAAACATTTCGATAGCAGTAGCAAACATAACTGTGTACTTTTGTTTTTAACAAAAAAGCGAGTCATTGTTTTTGAATAGTTTTGTTTTTCTTCTGCGAGCTTTTCTTACTGCTACAACCAGTAAACACAAACGGAGTTGTAGTTATAGCTAAAAAACAAAAAGAAACAACACACAGAGTCATAGTTGTAGCTAAAAAACAAAAACCCACAATCGAGTTTTGTTTACTTGTTGTATGTATGTAGTTATTAAATAAAACCATGCGAGGCTTTGTGAGAGTTTTTCTGGTAGCTTTTTGGGAGTCTTTCTGGTAGTTTTTGTGGTAGTTTTTTGCGAGTTTTTCTTTCTTGTGTTTTTTGTTAAAAGATAGGTAGACAAGTAAAATACAAAGGTGCTAATGGAAAAAAGGAAGTAATGTTATAATCATTGATTGTACATCTTTGTACAATTGAGTTCAATTATATAAAACGCAATGCAAATATTTAGAAAATGTTATAATTTTTTATAAATTAAATTGATAAAATCTTATCTATAAAACACAAAAATAAAAATTTGGAACATATTTAAAAAAAAAATCTCCCGTGTTTTAAAATAGTGCTGGTAAATTTAAACTCTTAAAAATTTTTAAGAAAATGTTTACGTCAGGCACGTAGCTAGGAATTTTTTTCGGGGGGAGTGGGGGGGGGCTTTTTAAATTTAAATAGACTAAATACACTAAAACTTTTAAAATAAAAATTCCAAAAATTTGCGAATTTTAAATTTCTAAAATGAAAATCAAAATTTAGGGAATTTTGTTTTTAACAAGTGTTTGAATAGTTATTTGATCAATTCAAAATAAAAAAGAAACAAAAACCTAAATACCTACAACAAAAAATATTAAATACACTAAACTTGAAATCAAATGAGCAATTTCGCATTTTATTTTTTCTTCAAATTTTTCGGTGTTTGCAAATTTTATTAATAAATTAATATTTTATATGGCGTCTTATATGCAAAACTCGCAATTTGTCAAAAATAACTCTCTCAATAATTTTGTGATGGATTAACTGAATAAAAAATAACGTACAATAAAAAACAAAAATACAAACTTTATAACTAAATCCGCTATTTCGCGTTCTTTAGTTTTTATGGTGTACGCAAATTTGATCGATATATTAATACCTTATATTCAAAACGCGCAATTGTGGAAAATTGTATATGCTTTAAAAAAATTAATTAAAAAACTTAATCAGCGATTTACATTCCGCAAACGAATATATTGATGCAAAAATATTCCTTTTTGCAAAATACATATATTTTTTTGCGAATTATTTTGTAGTTTCTAGATTATGAATTTAAAATAACCGCACTTAAAAATTGCAAAATAATAGCGGAACGCAAAAAAAGTCTTTATGGTACAAAATATTTATTACAAAGCTCAGTCAGCGATTTTCATTCTGGAAGCTTATATATTGATGCACAATTTTTTTTCCAAACTAATTACAAAAAATAATGGCTAAATGCGAAAAAGTATATTGTGATATTATTGTATGAAGGGAACCAAATGTTCAGAACTATTCTTAATATAAAATTTTGTTATTTACATGCTAATCTTTATCAAAAATTTAAAATTTTACCAATTTTAAATACATTTATGTATATTTTTTTGTAGGAAAATAAAACTCCATAAAATTCAAAATACTATTCATTGTAAAATTTTTCAATAGAGAGTTTTATCTTTAGAACTCTTTACTCTATCATAAAGAGTTTTATTTAAAAGTTATGAAGTATTTTTTTCAAAAAAATACTTGTAGAGTATTATCAATAAAGTATTTTGAACTTTTCTGTTGTCTGATTACTAAGATTTGTATTAACTTTTTTTTTTTGAGTGCATATTAAATATTTTAAGAAATAATAATAATTATACCAAATAATTCATTTTCAACAGATTTTTTATTAAATAAATTAAAAGATTATTTTATCATAACATTTGAATCAAAACATTAAACACAAAATTTTAGTCCTTAAGATAATAAAAGAAAATAATTTATATTATATATTATATTTATATATTATTTAAATAAATAAAAATTCAAGTGCGCGCTCCTTAGGAGCCACAATAAATACACATGCATATGTACAAAAGCGATTTTTGGATTTTTGCTGCTCCAGTATACTTTATTTGTTATACGTACATAATCTAAGAAGTTTCTGGTGAAAAATTTAGCCAAAGTCGGTGAAGTCTTCCACTGGCGCAAACGGGTTAAATTTTGGAACTTTCGGTCAAAATTAAAAAAAAAATAAAAAAACGACTAAAAATGGTTAAAGTCGGGCTATAGGTACAATACCCTACACCATTCTGGTTAAAAGCCAACTAATGTTTGGATCCGAAATTCGAATGGGTTAAAATGAGACTTGTGTCAAAATTTTCCTTCGTCCTTGGGCCAACATAGGTCTATGTACCAAATTTCATCAAAATATCTTAATATTTGCGACCTGCAGCGTATAAACAATATAATTTTGGTGGGACCCTTATATGGGCACTAGGTCTAAACATGGACCGATGTTCACCAAAATCAATAGGCTGCGTTATTGGGCCAATATAGGTCTGTGTACCAAATTTCATCAAAATATCTTAATATTTGCGACCTGCAGCGTATAAACAGTATAATTTTGGTAGGACTCTTATATGGGCACTAGGTCTAAACATGGACCGCTGTTCACCAAAATCAAACTTGTTCATCCTTGGGCCAACATAGGTCTGCGTACCAAATTTCATCAGAATATCTTAATATTTGCGACCTGTAGAGTGCGCACAAGATTGCATGGACAGACAGACAGACGGACGGACAGACGGACATCGTTAAATCGAAATAAAAAGAAATTCTGAGCCGATCGGTATACTATAAGGTGGGTCTACGACCAATATTTTTTGGTGTTACAAACATCAGCACAAACTTATAATACCCTGACCACAAAATTCGATGCAATCGACAAAGTAACGTTTTTCTCAGACGGCGCGGCTTCTCAGTACAAGAATAAAAAAAATTTTTACAATCTTCGCATAATTGAAGAAGAACAAAACTGCAAGGTCGAGTGGCACTTTTTTGCGACGTCCCACGGTAAGGGCCCATGCGATGCGTTAGGGGGAACCCTAAAACGCATGGCGACTAAGGCAAGTTTGCAAAGGCCATATACTGACCAGATCTTAAATGTACAACATTTGTTTTCGTGGATTCAAAGCAAGGAAATTGCCATTAACACAGTTTTATGCACTCAAAAAGGACACGATGCCATGGAGCGACGAATTCAAAACAGATATAATAATGTCAAAACTATAACTGGAACGCAAAAGTTTCATTGCTTCATACCAAATATTTCTGATATGTCAATTAATGTAAAGCGGTACTCTTCGTCTGCCGACGTGCTAAATTTAAAGTTACTTTAATTTTATAATGATGCCAAGACAATTGAAATTTTTAATAAATATTGTAATTAAGTATAAGCAGCAAAATAAGAAAGATTTTTTCTTCATAAATGTATTTTTAACTGTAAAATAATTTTTAAAATGTATTTTTAATAATAAATAATAGGTAAAAAAAAATAAGCGATATTTGCTTCTCTTTAATAGGAAAATTTGCGTGTACTACTGGTCATAAAATGTTTTTTAAAGAGGGACTTAATTGGTCATAAAATGTTTTGTAAATTTTTTAAATTACCAGGTAATAAATATTTCGCCATATTTATGGAAAATCCGTGTTTTATGACTTGTTTTTGCACGTGTCATTTTAGGCGAAATATTTATTACCTGGTAATTTAAAAAATTTACAAAACATTTTATGACCTGTAGCCTCAGTCGGGTTTGGTGTGCCATTACATGCCACTGCTGCTATTATCCATGGATTTATGGCCGATCTTGTGAAGGCAGGCAGACCATATTCACTACACACTCAACTTGGGGCTCTTAAAAAAAATTGATTTTTTCTTCATAAATGTATTTTTAACTGCAAAATAATTTTTAAAATGTATTTTTAATAATAAAATAAAATAATGTTAAATAATTACAAATAATTCAATTATAAAAAATATAAAAACAATGAGAACAAGGTGGTCTCTTAAATGCTCCTCTCCTGTCCAAACAAGGAGTCGGGGCCCATTTTTTTATTGCTGATTCTTAAAGCAAAAATTATGAGGAATCAAAAAAAAAAAAAATTAGCCGGAAAATTTAGGAGCTTCTGTGGAAAATCGGAAAATTTAATTTTCATGGGAAAAAAGGTAAATTTCTGAGAAAAATTTTATTTTTCAATTAAAGCCTGATTCAATACCTTTCCAACGAGCTATCACTCGTTGCGATCGCTTTAGTAGTTTTTGTTTTAAACAACTTTCAATGAGGTCCCTTATGAAGAATTCTTCAATTTTGTCACATGACAGTGGTGTACACCACCACTAAACCAGCCACTATAAAAAAAAATATGTAGGTACATTATTTTTTGCTGGGCAATCGATTGAGACTATTTATTTTAAAATCGGAGAGGGGTCGTCCAAAAGGTGATCGCTTTCATATGGAATTGCTCTAAATACAAATATAACACAATACGATAAAATAAGTTTTATTGTTTTTATATTAAAAATAGTGGCTTAGTCTTAATAGTTTAAATAAGTACTTTTTACATAGTTGAATTTTATAAATTTTTTATTTATTATATGTGAAAAGGTTTTTTGTTTAAATTTTTGTTAATTTAATTTTTTTATTTATTAAAAAAATTTTTTTCCCTTTTATGAGGAGTTCTAAAATTACACACTATAAAACAGTTTAATTTTTCTGAATGTGTTTCCTTAAGCTAATAGTATTTGTGTAACTCCTTATTTCTAAGAATCAAGTAAGCAATGGGATAACCACTTATAATACAACTTTCGTTAGCATGTGTGTAACCACTTACTATATAATATCTCGTAACTAAGCGTGACTACTTTTAAATTACGTACGTCGCGTCAAATGGTCCATCGGCTTCAATTCTTGAGTCAGCTTGATCTTGTATGGGTGCAAACCAAGATCTTTACGCACAATTCGCCATGAAGTGGTCTTGGCGATGCCCAGTTCTTGAGAACGCCGCGGAATCGACTGATTTGAATCGTTTGCTACGGACGGCAGCGATATTTTCGTCACTTCGACCAAAGTTGTCAAGTACCTATTGGAAAACCCTATATTTAAAAAAGACTTTGCAGAAAATTTTTTGCCTATTTTTCCTAAATATTAGTAAGATTAGAAGAGCAAAAATAAACCGTTAAATATAGTAATAGTCATCCTGCTAAAATCAAGAGAAATATATGATGAAAACTAGTAGACTGCTGATTTTACAAAAATAGATTTTTATTCTCTTAAAACAATTAAAAATTTTTTTTGTGTTTTTTTATTCTACTAATATTCAGAAAAATTTGTTCCTATTCTCGCAGAGCAAAGTTTTATTATAATTAACTAAAATTTAGAGCAAATACAACTACAATTCTGTATATTTAACAGCTTTATTTTTGCTATTCTTATCTTTCCAATAGTTAGCAAAGAAAATGTGCTTATTTCAGCAGTTTTTTTATGCAACGTAATTTTTGACTAACTTTTAGTAGGTTTAGCAAAACTTTTTACACGCTTTTTTCTATTAGTGTACTTAACCTGACCAACCATCCCGCTTTTGACGGGATTACACCGCTTTTTAAAGGCTTGTGCAGCCTTAAATTTTTATTCCGCTTTTAAAGCAAACAATTCCGCTTTATCCCAATTTTTTAATATGATATTTAACTTTAGAATAAAGTTTTCATAATGTATTTTTTATAGAGTTCCCAGCCAGCAAACGAGCCCCACGAGCTGAATCAGAAAAGTACTCAAAATATATTATTAAACTGTCACTCGTATGAAAGTAGTGCATCCCAAAGAGCCTTCTTTTTTGATTCCAAAATAACTCAAAGGAATATTTTAGAAAATTTTTGAATTTTTCACAAAATATTCAAATTTATTTGCATTGCTGAGTCGTTTCTGAATCATCTTTGCATTTAAAAATTTGCCTCAATTGTTTGTGCCTTTTATGATTCATATTATAAAGACTAATACTTTTGTCCAAAAAATGCTCAATTTTTGACACATAAGTTTAAAATTTAAAAAATATGTGCTTTGTTTGAATAATTTTTGGCATACATAAAAGTATCCAAATTTTCTGGCTGGGTAATTAGTGTTGTGATTGAATTTTTGAAATTTAAAGTGCCTATGCATAATAATTTGAAAAATGAAAAATTTGTTTTATAAGTCACTTATAAATATTAAAAGTGATTATGCATATGACCCTAAGAATTCATTTAGAGGTTTGCTAATTGTTGTAAATTTTCGATACGAAAATGTTGTAGACCTATGAGTTTTAAATTTCATTTACATTCAGACTTTCTGTAAAAATTATATTTTCCACGTTTTGTAACAAAATTTCGTTCGTCACGTAATTTACGCGACACATTTCAATAAATAACTTGATCCCTTGTTTTATCCATTAAGTAAATTTAGAAATATTTGAAAAATTGTTAAACCAAATTTTTTGAAATAACGAAAACTATATCTTCGAAGATTAATTCGACAATTTTGACTTTAGATGCCTATTAGGTAGGGCAATATATTTTTAAAACATTTATTGAGTCTGTGCCTATATTTTTAATTATACATATTTGAAGCAAAATTAGAAAAAAAAATATAAAAGATTTTGACGTACTTTTCCACAATATTGACTTATAAAGTATTTCCTTGGGTGAGGGGATAAAAAAAGAAAGACCCACAATTCCAAGGATATTCAATGGACCTTTGTCGACTTTAGATCCAGGCTTAGCAAACCAAAATACTCAAAAAAAAGGGTTTAGCAGAAGGCTGTACAAAAAATTCATTTTTGTCGAATAATGTATTAATTGGTGCGGCCCTCCGTAAGTTTGTGAAATTCCAAATTTAGCCCTTCAAGCCATTTGTGTGCCCAGACCTGATATATAACATAAATATTTATAAATGGTGATTATATGAAATACAATGATAGATATTTTTGTAAGTTGTTTGGGTAATTTTATTTTGTTCCCCTTCGTTTTTTAAGAAAAATGATTTTATAATATAAAAAATAGTTTTTCTTTTTTGTTATTTAGAATTATCAACTAACGTGGAATTGACGAAGTTTCCCAAATAATATTCAAAAGAATCCTAAAAACGCAAATTTTAGGGTTAAATTTTCAGCAAATAAATCAAATGTAGTATAATTTCTCTAAAAATTTTTTGATTTTTTTTTTCAGTCTACTAATATACAGCAAAATGTTTTATTGATTTTAGCAAGGATTTTTTCATTTGCAATCGGCTAAGTGTCAGCAAAACTTTTGCTGAGATTACAATTTTTTGGTTAATATTAGATACCTGATTTTTACCAAACCCCTTTAGCTCTTGACTAAAAATTTGCTGACATACCAACAATTTTTCTCACTTTTCTGGCTTTTTCTTTTTTTAGTGTACGATTAGTTTTTACTTGACCCAAAGTAGAGTATTGTAATTAATTTGTTTGATTGCGTATGCTTTTCACATTTATGTAGTAAATTTTTTATAAGGTAAATTTGTTCTTATAATTTTTATAAGGTAAATTTGTTCTTTTAAAGACAAATTTACTGCAAATTTTATGTATTAGGGTGCTTTGGGAAAAGTCTAAATTAACACAAATTGGCTAAAGATAATATGTCTTTGAAAAATATTTATCAAATATTATATACACATATAAAACTTAATTTAGTTTAATTTTAGTTTAGCCGGTTCGAGCCCACCCTAAATTTACCCAATGATATTTTAATAATATCTCACTATTTTGTACATAATTTATCCAAATACAATATTTCCCTAAAATTCAAAAGTTGTTTGATGTTCTCAGGTGTTTGTGTTGAAATCACTCATACGCACCAATGCTCTATTTCGTAGGCTTTATCATTAAATAACATTTAATAAATATAGTATGCATCTATAAATAAACGGTTAATGATTAAAGTGGTGTAGGGTAGCGGGGGGATCCTTTGGCAGTGGGGCACATACACTAATCCCATTTTTCTACGATGTTATGGGAGATAAAAAATTGTAAAAAATATATCTTGTGCATTTTTGAATTACCTTTCTTTGACATCTACTTTGACGAATTTATACCACATGTGGTCGCAGACAGACGTGTTTTTGTGTTTTTTGGGGTGCCAAAAAAATAATTGAAAGCAACTACATTTTGCAATTACTCCCTCAAATCGTGCGAAAAAAAATAATTTTTCATTATGTTAAACCTACCCAGGAAAATTTTCTGTTCCAAAGAATCGGTTGTAGAATAGCTACTTTTCCTTTACAATCCCGTCTACTGTCGATTTCAACACCGATTATTTTTGTTTGAAATTGTCCCAAAAGCAACCACTTCTATACCTCCACAGTGCTTAGTGAACGGTTGTGTTTAATATATAAGCACTTGACATACGAATAAAACTTAAATAAAATCTTGTTACACATATTTTTGTTTTTGTAATTGCCTAGTTTTGTTAGATTTTAATTGAACTCTCACACGTGCTAGACAATTTAAACAAAAGCATTAAGCAAAACGATGCCAACGACGGCCCGAGGGGCCAAACCCCCTCAGTTTAAAAGATCCCAAAGGACAAAAAAGAAACAATATTTGCCGGTCAATGTTGATCCCAACGTGCAGTCAATCTCACGCAACAGATTCAGCTTGCTGTCTCAACTTAATGACATGGGTACGGACCCCGAATCAAATATTACCGAAACCAAGCAACATAAACCACCACCTATTGTTGTTGAAGTCAATACTCCTTTTGTAGAAGTTCAAAATCTTCTTGGCAAGGAATGCATTTATAAACGTACTTCTATTGGTACAAAAGTGTTTCCACCTAATAATGAAAAATTTGATTATTGTAAACAAAGATTAAAAGATAAGAAAATTGAATTTCACTCCTTTAACCCAAAGGAAAATCGTTCGTTTACAACATTTTTGTAGGGTTTACCTAGAAGGTTATAATCTAATCCCATCAAATGTCATTGAATTAAACACTAAATTCAGTTCCAGCAATAATGCTGTTTATAAAGTACAGTTTACACGTAAAACTTTCAACCCAAGTTCATTAAAAAACGTAAAAACCATCTCTAACATAATAATCAAATGGAAAAAAACATAAACCAAAAAACAACGAAAACCCAACAGAATGTTGGAATTGTTTAATATATGGCCACGGAGGAGAGCATTGCAACCGGCGTGCAGCATGTATGATCTATGACAAAAAACCTGCCATGTTTTCATGTTTTAATTAAAAAAAAACGAAGAAGAAAGATTTGATCACTCTGCTAACGATGTTGGCTGTCCTATACGATCTCTTTACCTGAAAACTAGAGCCAGAGCAACAGCAAAAAATTCGCAGAGAAACATCAAAGAACAAAATAACAATACTTTCCAGTTTAACACTAGAGACTTCCCATCTGTTTTAAATAACGACAATAACAACAATATTAATAATACTAGATCCAGTAATAATAGCTGTGTTTTCGACTTAACTATATCCGTTAACTCATAAAAACCCTCAAAGTGCATAAAAACGCTTTTAAGACAAAAACTAACACATTACTTTTCGTATGCACGTTAACTTTCAACACGGATATTTATCAACGTTGAAAACTCAACGTTTATACATTTTTTTATACGTAACTTATTCGCGTTACTTCCTAGGAACTTTTGCTGACGTAGGTTCGATTATAACGGAAAAATTATAAACATAACCTGTTTAAAAAATTTTTATACTACAATCGGTTTAACGTAGATTTGCTTTAAAGACTTAACGTTGATAGGCACGAGACAAAATACAGCTAATGTTTCGTACGCAAATCAGCTTAAATCTAATAATGATCTCTTTAGTGTTGACGAACTCTTTGATATTTTTACCACAGCTATGGATGATCTACAGAGGTGCACATCAAGAATACAACAAATTAAAGTTGTAATGTCTATGGTCAAATACGCTCATGGATTGCATTAATACTAATGAATTCAAATTGCTTCATTGGAATGCTAATGGCATTTCCAACTTTTCCAAATTAAAACAATTTGAATTATTACTCGAAAGAGAAAATATACATCTAGCCTCTTTAAACGAAACTTTCTTCAACGAAGAGCATAAACCTTATTCTAATAATTATTATTTATATCGAAACGACAGACCTGGTGCAAGAGGAGGAGGCGTCGCTCTGTTAATTCGTAAATCTGTTAAACATAAAAGTCCCTATGTCTGCAATACAAGTTCAATTGAAAACATTTATGTAGAAGTAACACTAAATAATAGGGCTTTCGTAATATCTTCCGCCTACTCCCCTCGTTACTCAACTTGTTTTTCTAAAGACATTTTACAACTTACTCCATCTACCAAGGAGTATATAATTTTAGGAGATCTAAATGCCAAGCATCCCGCATGGAATTGTCCTACATATAATACCTCCGGTAATTATCTGAACAATTTACAACAATCATGCAACTTTTTTATTCATTATCCAAATAGTCCAACTCTATATCCACATCAAAGAAATCGTGATGCATCCACTGTTGATATTACTATCAGCAACATTACGCTTAATTTGAAATTAACCACAATGGGTTACAAAATACCATCAGGTCATCGCCCCGTCATCTGTACACTCCAGCGATCAAAAGCATCATTAGTTGACGTCAGCTATTATGATTATAAAGCTTCGAATTGGAACATTTTTAAAAACTTCATTGATGACAAAATTGTTTCAAACAATGCTGTTTACAATACAAAGGCGTCAGTCGAAAGAGAAATTGATAGATTTGTCAGAATTATATGAGAAGCAAGAGATGCATCTACTCCTAAAGTGACGAAATGTAACAATTATGGTAGGTTTGAGGTTAAGAAGAAGAATAAACCTTCCTCAAAAGTTATAAACACATTCAATTTGCAAATTTGCAATTATTATGTTTTGCCGAAAAATGTCATAAAATATATGAAATTAAGAAGATCATATAAAAGGAAAAGCCAAAGATCAACAAACGTTGACGAAGCTAATTTCTATGATCAATATTCTAAATTTTTAACTAAATTAAGTGATAAAAACATAAACTTAGAACGTAATGAAAAATGGTCCGAATTATTATCTAATCTTAGGCCAGGTGATAAAAATTTTTGGAAAATTAGCGGAAGTCTACGAGGAAAGGGTAAAAACCAGATTTCGCATCTTAATATTGGTAACACTAAAATAACCTCTGATAATGAAAAAGCGGAAATTCTTGCTAATACTTTTGTACAAGCTAATAGTCTTACGTCAAAATATAAACACTCTATAGACGTGTATGTTAATGCAAAAGTAAACAATTTTAAAAACGAAAATCCAAATACAGACTCTATAATCCCAACAACGTTTGAAGAAATAAGCTACGTCGTCTCATCTCTTAAGGCCTCAAAATCGCCTGGATTTGATAATGTACCCAACCTGCTTTTAAAGAAACTTTCCACCAAAGATTTAAATTTGCTGGTATTAATTTTTAACAGCTGTTTTAAACTTAATTATTTTCCAGAAAAATTTAAAACATCCAAAGTTATTGCTATTTACAAACCGGGCAAACCTAAAAACTCCCCAAGTAGCTACAGTCCCATCAGTCTCTTAAGCAATTTGGGTAAACTGTACGAAAAATTAGTACATACTCGCCTTAATGAATATGTTACTGATAACTCCATTATTTCGCACGAACAATTTGGATTCAAAAAAGAGCACAGCACTATTCATCAAATCAAAAGAATAAAAAACAAAATAATCAGCAATAAAATGAACAAACGATCAACAGGGATAATTTTACTAGATATCGAAAAAGCCTTCGACACTGTTTGGCATAACGGCTTATTATACAAACTCATTGCTGCAAATATTCCTAAATACGAGTATCTTAGTAAAATCATCGCCAATTTCATTGAAAATAGAACGTTTATAGTCTCAGTTAATAACGATATATCATCCTAGAAAACAATAACAGCCGGATTACCCCAAGGTTCGGTTTTGTCACCACTACTATACTCTATTTACACTTCAGATTTTTCAGTTCCTTCCTATATTAAAACAGCATATTACGCTGATGATACAGCGCTAATCTCATCAAGCAAACTTACAAGCGCTCTTTTGAAAAAAATGGAAAAGGGTCTTTTAGTTTGCAACAAATATTTCTATAAGTGGAAAATCAAGATCAATCCCAACAAGACTCAAGCAATAGTTTTCCCGTATAATAGACAAAAAGCTCCTTTTTAGAAAACATATTGATGAAACGTGCCAAAAAACCGTTAAATATTTCAAAGCTTTATGGCCCTTTTTAAACAGACGATCTCATTTAAGCTTTAAAAACAAAAATCTTCTCCTTAAAAGTGTTATTAGGCCTACTTTAACATATGCGTGCCCTATCTGGTACAGAGCTGCTAAATGCCATTTAAAGAAATTCCAAATCATTCAAAATAAATGTCTGAAAATGATTAACAACAAGCACTGGAGATGCTGGAGATGTTCTCTTACACCGTGAAACTGGCTACGAAACACTTTCTGATTTCATCACTCGACTTAATCTTAAATATTTTGACAAAATTGAAAATTCGACTTATCCATTGATAAGAGAATGTAGGGAAATAACGTAATCAACCCGGAAATTAGCAGATTGAAAATCATATGTTTATTGAGGATTATTTTGTGTAATAAACCTCACATAAACATGTAAATTTTCTACCAATCGTATATCGTATAAAGGTTTTTCCCCTATTTTACCTTTAAGAAATCAAAACCAAAGAAATAACAAAACAATATCATATGATCCCAAATTATTATTTGTTGTAATACCTAGTTGATAAGATCTCAAAAAAAAAAAAAATACCTCCCAAGTGGAACCGGTTGCCCTAGAATCAGTTCTGGAACTA
Source organism: Leucophora obtusa (assembly GCA_949987735.1). NCBI lineage: Eukaryota > Metazoa > Arthropoda > Insecta > Diptera > Anthomyiidae > Leucophora > Leucophora obtusa. Next base: position 156,029,730 of record OX465295.1, on the reverse strand, counting down.
GTTTTGGAACTGATTCTCCATCAATTACACCTTGCAGTGGAATAAGTTGTAGAATAGGTGTGGTTTGCTACCGATTGTAGAAAATTTTCCTGGGTATGATCCTAAGCTTTCAAATAATAGTAATTTCAACTTGATAAATGCTTAAAAAGTGTGAAAAGATATTAGTTTTATGTTAGTGGCTGTCTCTGGGGCACAATCACTAGATGGTCCCTGAAGCTACAAAGTGTTGGTGCATCCCTGCCTAAAATGTTCTATAGGACTTTTCTAAATGTTTAAAATATGTTTAATAGTAAATTAGAACAATCCAATTCTTAAATTTATATTAATTATTCAGTTTTTTATAATTTTGAAGAATCATTATATTATAGTTTTAAATTATGTTTTTTTAATGTAGTGGAGATTTATTTATTAAAAGGATTCACAAATCTTAAACAACTTATTCTAAATTATTTATCTCAGTCATTAAAAGATTGACTTTGCCTTATTAACAATTTTTTTTTGTTTAAATTGTAGTTTGGGGCAGTTACGCCGATTTGGGTTACTTTGAAAATCATTAAAAACGTAATGGAAAATATGCAAATAATTAGAATAAAAATCATAGAAATAAAAGCCAAGATATGTAGATCTTCAATTTGAAAGTAATTTTTGAAAAAGAATTAGGGGTTAAGAAATGACAGTGCTTTGGAAAAAAGTGGCGAATGATCCCCCCTCTACCCTAAGTCCAATTTTATTTACACTGAGTTATAAAGAGTTTTGCTCTTTTATGTTTTTAAAACTATTAATGGCACTTGTTATGCTTTTTTTTATTATCCTTATCAGGTGACATTCAGTTTATTTATGCTTACAGCCAACCACATATTTGTTTCTAGAATGGACTTATACAACTTTCAAAATAAAAACTTACAAAAAATATGCTAAAATATTTTCTGTTACCCTGTTAAAAATCGACATATATGTATCCATTCATGGACATGTGTGAACTCACATACAAATTCATACATGTCCATATATTTCCATATAGGATTCATATGTGTTCCTATATATTCATATGTGATCATACATGAACATATTACCTCAATATGGAAACATATGAAAATGTATGATCATTACACCACCCAAATTTCAAAAAGTATTTTTTTGTTTGCTTCACCGGCAGTTTCATATAGAGTGGACATAAAAAATAATACGTGTACAAAAATTGGATCTCTCGGGCGCATACAGGCCAGTCAGTTTCAACTTTTGACCCTAAAAATGAACTAAAAACACTTCAAAATAAAAGGACAAACACTTTCTCCATACTAATTTTTGGCCTAAGTGTTGCCTATTGTGGTGTTTTAAGCGGATAAAGTAAAAATTTGTGTTAAGAATTCATTTTAAACGGCCCTCGTTAAAATTTGGACAGAGCCAGTGAGGATCGGTTTTAATTTTTTTGTAGAGCAAGATATGTTGTTTTTATAAACCAATTACATTTGGAACATATATCTGTTATTCCATGAAAGAGAGACCAAAATCGGCCTGAAGTACCGATTTATTATATGTTGTACACTAGGCCACCCAAATTTGCAAAAGTATTTTTCCACCGGCAGTTTGCGATAGATTGGGCATACAAAATGATATGTGTACAAAAATTGGATCTCTCGGGCGCATATAGGCCAGTCAGTTTGGACTTTTGACCCTAAAAATTAACTAAAAACACTTCAAAGCTTTTTTGTGCCATAACTCCTAAATTTTCGGTTTTCCAAAAAAATACCATATAAGTGTTTTTATGCAGAATGAGAGGACAAATACTCTCTTCATACTAATCTTTGGTCTAAGTATTACTTCTCGTGGCATTTTAAGTGGATAAAATCAAAATTTGTGTTAAGACTTCATTTTAAACGGCCCACGTTAAAATTTGGACAGAAACAGTTAGGATCGGTTATCATTTTTTTGTAGGTAAGATATGTTGTTTTTAAAAACCAATTACATTTGCAACATAGATCTCTTATTCCACGAAAGAGAAACCAAAATCGGACTTAAGTACCTATTTATTATACCTATTTATTACCTATTTATATAAATGTAGTGCTATAGAGAAGCATATTCGATTAATTCCATAAATTTCTTGGTTTATCAATGGAGGATCAGGATGTTTTCTTATATTTACCAATATAAAAATTTCATTTTTGCATTAATATATATCTGTGGAATGTCCTATTATGTGAGATAGGGTTTTTGGTAGCAATAAAATTATAGCAAGCTAAATAATAGCAAAATATTAAAAAAAGTAAAATTTTAAGTTAATTTGCAAGGATATCTGTTATCCTTTTTAAAATTAAAATCAGTGTTATATATAATGAAGGCCCTTGGTAAGTAAATTGCAAAAGTATAACAAACTGGATTTTTTGATAACAACTTGAGTTTTTTTGAATTTTCAAAAACCACAAATTTTTTAAAATTTCGATTGCTAATTCATAATCTTAATTAAAATAAAGATCGGATTTGAGAAATGTTGCGTATACAAGGTAAAAACAAGTTGAATTTTTAATTACATCTTTTCAGAAAATTTGGAAATTTTAACTAAAATATGTATTTTTTTGTATAATTTTTAAAAAAAACCGCGAATTACTTACTTAAAGTTACTTAATTTTTTCAAGTTTTGATTTCAAATTCCTTTTCTAGACTAGATTAAAAAAAAAATTGTTAAATAATAGCGTACAGCTTAAGAAATAATTAAATTTAAAGTCAACCCTACTTTTTGTATAAATTAATCTAATAGAGATAAATTACTAATTCGTAAACATAAATTACTTGGCACAGAGAGTTTTTAGCCATTAAGGAATAGGGGCAACATTGTGGAGATCGCGAATTCCAACTTTCATGTTTTTTTGGACTACTCTAATATACATATATAATAAACCGATACTTCAATGTCAAATTTTGGTCAATTTGTCACGGAATAACCGATATTTGTTAAAAATGTAATTACTTTAAAAAAACTAGATATATTACTACACAAAATAATGAAAACCAATCTTAATTGTCTCTGTCGAAATTTTAACGAGGGTCGTTTAAAATGAAGTCTTCACACAAATTTTGACTTTGTCCCCTTAAAACATCACTGTAGATCATTCTTAGGTAGAAGTATAGTATGAAGAAAGTGTTTTCCTTCTTATTCTACATAAAAATGCCTACATAGTATATTTTCAAAAAACGTCAAATTTAGAAGTTATGGCGCAAAAAAGCTTTGAAGTGTTTTTAGGTAATTTTTAAGGTTAAAAGTTCAAACTGACTAGCCTGTACGCCCCCGAGAGATCCAATTTTTATACGCATATTATTTTTTATGCCCAATCTATCGGAAAATGCCGGTGGAGCGAACAAAAAAATCAGTTTTGAAAATCTCATACACCAAGGAAAAAGATTGGCTGGAATTCGATTAAAACCATTAAAATGAATTTGCCAGGACGTTATTTTATTTGGAGTTACCTATAATTGAATACTACTCCAATATTATTTCACTAGGTATTAAAAATAGGGAAAATTAACTAAAGAACAATCCTTTTAACAAATTATTGGTATCTCCAATCAATTTTAAAATTAGTAACAGTTTAGTAATTCTATGCAGTAGAATTTGAATTTCACCATTTATTTAGTGAATATTAGCGTTTGGGGTTCGGGAATTCCCGGGCAGGAATTCCCGGGAAATCCCGGGAAAAGTTTGCCGGGAATTCCCGGGAAAATAATATATTTTTCCCGGGAAAACGGGAAATTTTAAAAATATTAAATTTTTTAAATTGTTTTTGTTTCGAATAGGATTTTTTAATTTTAGTCATAAAAAACATTTTAAACACCAAAACAAAAATGTCATTGTTAAAATTTTTTAAAAGGGAATACATTTATTTGACACACAAATAAAATCTTTGTCAAGTAATTAAGAGCATTTCAACTAACAAAGATTTTTCGCATAACTTATTCAAAATTTAAGTAGTAAAACCTAAAAACTTGGTAAAATGTTTAAAAGAAATATGAAAAAAAAGCTTTGTTTCTTACGAATAATCGCCCTTAATATCTAAATTTTTCAAATGTATAATTTAGGTTAGTTAAAATATTGGGTGGCAGTATACCTTGACTTGGTTTATTTTTGGAGCATTCTGATTGGTTAATTTATTTTCAGGTTTTCATACACAAAATGAACAAAACCGTTTGATTAAAAAGAAAGTCGACTTTAAATTTAAAATACTCCTTTATATTAAGGGTCAATAATTTTATAAGTAACGTTTTCATTAATAAATGTGAAAAGAAAAGACTAATGGTTAACGGTGGTATCTAAATTTGGTTATCCGACATCTAAATTTGGTTCACAAAAAAAAAAAATTGATGGTCATGCAACTTCTCTTGAAGAAAACAACAAGAATAACGTTTCAGCTAAAATTAGCAAAGTACCTGAAGAAAAAAGTGTAAGCTGAATAGGCATTAAAGATTTTATGGTAGGGCAAACATTTCCTGAAATGGTATCCAAATTAGCTGCAGTCAATCCGCACCATAACTAGATCTTCGTTTATTCGAGAAAGTTTTTATAATAAAAACCTGGCATTGCAAAAAAATGAAACCGATGTAAAGAACATTATATTAAATTACTACAATAATGTAAAAGATATCATGATAAAGGAAATATCGAGCAATATTTCTAACAATAGGAGATTTACTATAATCTTAGATGAATGGACAAGAATATCACAAAAGAGATATTTGAACATATGTATGTATAAACGGAAATAATTCATTTTATAACCTGGGGTTGGTTTATATATCAGGAAGATGTAATGCTGATGAAATAAGAAGAATTGTAGAAATAAGACTAGAAGAGTTTTATTTGTCTTTGGAAAATAACATTGTGGCCATCATATCTAATGAGCCAAGTGTGATGAAACGGTTTGTTTCCGACAGTCCAGTAGTAGGTGCTTTCTGCTGGAATCATGCAATTCATTTGGCAGTGCTGCGAGTAATTTATGTGAAATCAAATGTTCAACATTCTGATATTTTTTACTTTGAATTCTCACTACACAGACTGCATTTGTACAGAAATAGTATTTTTTTTTAACAAAAATTACTTATATAGGTGGTTTTCATTAACAATTTTGTTCAAAAATATTTCCCGGGATTCCCGGGAATCAAATTTTTTCATTCCCGTTTCCCGGGAAATAAAAAAGTCCGGGAAATCCCAAACCCTAGTGAATATATAAGAAAAATGGTGTTATCTATAATATTTATTAAAAAAATTTAATTTCGACAGTGGTAACTACAAATACGGGTATCCTAAACCTTAAAGTCGAGTTTCTGTAGAACCAACCGAATTGTGGACTGTATTGATAACACACACATCTATTAATTTGTATTGGTAAAGGAATTTTATACCGTATTTGTTTTCCAAATAAAACATATAAATTCAAAATGTGAGGAGTTGGCCTAATACGCTGGAGAGAGACAAAAATTTTTATGTTTTTTTAATTAAAATAAAATATTCTTATGTATAAATAGTAAATATGGCTAAGAAAATTAAAAGATGTTGTGGTGCAGTGGGTAAGTGTGTGAACTATTAACCTGAGTGGCCGGGTTCAATACCAGAAAATTAAAAAAAAGTTTTTTTATTTCAATAAATTTTGTGGAACATAATAATTTTTATGTGGAACATAATATTGAATTAGACAACCAAATATTGGCTTTCGCGACGAAAAATATAATTTAATATAAAGATAGTTGTCGTAACCGCACGAATTCGATTGACAACAAATTCGGTGGCCACAACTGAGACTGTTTTCTGGGTGTACATTTCATGGGTGGTCTATTGTACACTAGACCAACTCACGAAAAAAAGTAAAAAAAAAGCAATTCACCCTCAAAATAAACCTTGGTTTGTTATAAGATGATTCCCAAAATATTTATGGTCTAGCAATGAGATCTCACGAGCTGGACCATTTTTAAAAAAGGTATTTTTTTAGTTATTGTAAGAAATTTGCATCCTAGCTGAAGACAACATACTCAATATTGGTATCATATGAAAGGTTTTTTATAGGCGCGTCCTACGGTATATATAACATATTCAAGCATATCCTGACATGTCCTATTTTCAAGGATATTCTATAAAAAGCTAATTTTTAACTCTTTTGTACGGAGGTATTTGTGACTGAAATGTCAAACTTACATATCATAATCTATAGACGATTTAAGTGAACACGTGTTTCAGATTTTTTTGAAATTCGAGATTTTCCGCGTTTTATCAGAAATTCAATATGGTGGAAACAATATTGAATTTCAATTCATCGATGAGTGAATATAGTTTAGAATTTTGCAAATTTACTACATTTTTCACGGTGCTCTGGACCAAATTTTGATAAATATTTTGAGCTACCCCAATTCAATAAAAAAATTTTATGAAATCTTTTGTAGGTTTATTACACAGCACAACACTAAAAGTGCATCGGGCATGCGACTTATCAATTCTGATAGATTTTATTATGAATATCATGAATGTGAACACCAAATTTTAAAATTATCTCTAGTTATTGAAATATTCGCAAAATTAATTTTTAGCAAAAAGTCAGCTTTTCCGTTAAAATTTCTTATTTATTCATATATCTGACTAAACCACGAATAATTCTAAATATGGTTTAAAAGTATAGACTTTGGGCTTTTGCACACATACCCACTTATTTTGATTAGGTAAAGGGCCTAGGATCTAATTGCAATTCAAGTGAAAACTTCACTTATTTTCTTATTTTAAAAATATAGCAAAATCCCTTAATCGGATTTGCAAACTCTTAACTAGTGTTTCCAATTATTCGATGTAGGCGGTTAACCGGTTAATGAATTATTCGAAAACTGCTTAAAATTGATTAACCGGTTATTCGGGTCGGTTAATCGAGAAAATTGGCGATTAATCGATTACTCGTTTAATACAAAATTAATGTATATCCTTAAGTTTTTATGAATAAAAACACAAAGATCTGCCTGTTTTTGTTAAATATCAACGTGACATATAAACTCGCTATATTTAAAATAAGTTTTAATATTCTAAGGTTGAAAAGGTTTGGCATCTGAGGTTTTTTTTAATTAAAAATTTTCTTAGTAGACAAAGGTCTGCAAAAATTTTTCTAAAGCTTCTAAAAATTGATTGAAAATGGCAGAAAGAACTGCTGAAAGATTTTTGGTTTGGCAAATATTGGTAATTTAAGAACAATAGTCAATACTGCCGCCAAAAATTTAATATTGCATTTAAATAAATGTTATATCTGAAGTTTTGAAGATTTTGTTAAGATTCTTCCTTCTCCCCTGAAGAAATAAAAATCGTGACCTCGATGTAAAAAAAATAGTTGAGTTGAATTTCAGTTAATGAAAATACTAATTTACGCTGCAAAAATCAGAATAACATTTTTCAGATTTTCTCAGTCTCCGTTTTCTAAGGGCCATTAATAATAAAAAAAATAACCTAAAGGTTGAGCGACGAGTTACGCAGATAGCATTTCGTCAGACGAGTTTTAATGTAAATTTTCAGTAAGCTAATGAAGTTTTCTTCCCAAAGTGAATTATTTTTATGAAGCTCTTTTTAATAAAACTTTTTTTGGGTGTATAAAATTTTTAATAAATAGTATGAAACTTTTCATAAAATTTTATCAAAAACTGTATCAGTTCAATGAAAACTTTCAATGAACGAATTCCAGTGAAACTTAATTGAATCAATGTAAAAATTCATAAATAGTATGTACACAATTTTCTCAGTGTGCGGTTATAGATGTTAAATTTCATATAAATTTAAATTTTTAAACTTTCATTTTCTGCTTTTTGGTTATTTTTTTAATTCGAATTTAATTTCATTGAATCGGGTTCTGGTTACATGGTATTCTACTGGAACATGTCGTAGAATTGATGTGGTTTTGAACCGATTGTACACACTCTCTTGAGAGAAGTAAGAAAAGCTAGAGTTCTTATAGAATTAATATGTCAATTGTGTGACACAGTTTTAAAACAAATCCAACCTTGTCTTAAGGGACATGGAAATATAAGGTTTGTTTTTTTCGAATTTTATATCTATAACTACTTGTAAAATGAAGGCTATCCGTACTTACGTGACTTGTTTTTATTTTTTGTAAATAAATAAAATTTAAACATTTGGGGCCGCCTTTGGGCGAAATCTGTTTTCGTGTATGGGCTTGCCCGGAACGCGAAATAGAGCGATTACCTTGAGTGGCATGCTCTCCCTTTACTCACAACCACATAATTCGTTTGTTAGCATTTGTTGTTTTTAATATTTTATCAATTTTAAAACACTAAAATTTCAAAAAATTCTGTGACAAATATTTTTGTTTACATTTAAAAGAGAAAAGTCAAGAATTTTCAAGCCAGCATTTTTATAACTACTTAATTTTTAAGAAGCTAAATTTATACCTACCCGAGTAAAAAAAATTATATATAATCATATATGGCATATATTACAATATATAATTATACATGTCGTTATGTATATCCATATATAATTATATATGACGTTTTTTCCGAAAAATTTTCCTTATATTATGCCATATATAATTTCATCTAATTAGATATCGGCCTTCATAATATTAGATATGGCATATATAATTATATATTACATAACATGGTTGATCTTATTGCATATATAGTTATATATAGAACTATATCTTAATATATATGGTGTCATTTAAGAAATATATAATTATATATGGTATCATTTAAACAATATATAATTATATATGGTGACAGTTAAATTAGATATTATCATATATGGTGCCATTTAAACAATATATGGTCATATATGGTACCTCATAAACCAAATCTTTAATTCAGTTCCAGATATGATAATATATGGTACTATATATAGTGCGATATATATTTATATATGGTGTTATTTAAGCTATATATTATCATATATGGTGCCATTCAAACCATATATTATCATATATGGTGCCATTCAAACCATATAGTATCATATATGGTACCATTTAAACCATATATTATCATATATGGTGCAATTTCAACAATATATGCCCATATATGGTACCTCATGAACAATATTTTTAATACAGTTCCACATATGATAATATATGCTACCATATATAGTGCCATATATATTTATATATGGTGTTATTTAAGCAATATATTACCATATATGGTGCCATTTAAACCATATATTGTCATATATGGTGCCATTTCAACAATATGTGCTCATATATGGTACCTGATGAACGACATTTTTAATACAGATGCATATATAATAATATATGCTACCATATATAGTCCCATATATATTGATATATGGTGTCATTTAAACAATATTAATATATAGACATATATGGTATCATTTAAACAATATATTGTCATATATGGCACAATTTAAACAATATATGGTCAAATTTGGTACCACATCAACATTTTGAATACAATTCCATATATGGTTTAATTTGAATAATGTAAAACTATGTATGGCGCTATAAAAAATATTATCAGATATGTTACTTCATTAACAATATTTATAATACAGTGTCATATATTGTAATATATGTATATCATTTAATATATATTGATGTATGGTAATGGTACAATAATTCCAATATCAATTGAGATACAATTTGTGGGTCCATATCAACAATTTGTTCACGTACATTTAACAAATATATATGTACATTTAAGTTATAATTTAAAAACACTTTATAAAGTTAAATAGTTCCATAAACCTCGTCTAACTGTATAGAATGTTTATGAATATACGATTTAATATATAATAATTACAACTACAAATTGGTGCCATTATCTAAAATTTAATTTAATGTTAACTTCCCGAGTAAAAACAGTTACATATAGTCGTATAAAATGCGATTAAATTATATCTGTATAAATATACTGTTTCATCCGAAAAATGGCCCGATGTAATTGTATTAGTTGTTTATCAGTTTTTATCTAATTGTATTAGTTTAGATCTCAACTAATAAAATTATGCATTATTCAGATGAAATTATATCCAATTTTTGACCTGATACAATTTTAGCGGTTTATATCTAATGGTATCTGGTTAGATCGATGTTGGTACAATTTTATATAAATAAAATAAATTTTGCCTTATATAATTGTATCAAAGTTTTAAAGCAGATCTAATTGCATCAGGTCAAAATTCAGATATAACTATATAAGTTTGTATAGTAATGTATCAATTTGGATCTAAACCAATACCATGCGACATAAACCCATAAAATTGTATCAGGTCAAAAATCAGATAAAATTTCATATGCTTAATATATAATCTAATCAGTTAAGATCTAAACTGATACAATTAGATAAAAAGTGATAAAATTTTTCGGATGAAATGGTATATGGATCACATTAAGTTATATATTACCATATAAAGCTCCATATTAATTTTTTTTAATAGGGTTATAATAAAATAAAATTGTATTTCCTAAAAATAAAAATATAGTGTTAATTAATGTTAATATACAGTACGTTTAAGTTTAACATCCCAGACAGAAAAATATAATCGGCACAATGCTGGCAAACCGTTGGCGATGGTCAGAACGTTGCATTATCTTGGCAAAAAAATAGATTTCAAAAAACATTTTTAAAAAAATTGAGAAAACTTTTTTTAATATTTGCTTTTAAAAACACGAAATTTAACCCAGTCCACCAGATTGTCAGCCAAGACCTCTAACCTCTAATCTAACGAGACTTGTTATAGATGTGTGATAGCTACAAATTAAATGAATGATAAAAGCATTTCGAGCTAACTTATAAGCATCGAAAAAAGGTATTCCAGAAATTATTAAATGTATTTTAGAAAATTTTAATTGTATATCACAAAATATTATTTGCACTTCAGAAACTACAATATTACGCAAATTTAATTTTATTTATTTAGTTGTGTCCAGAAATAATGAAATCTATTTCAGAATTTCATAGCTAATAGAGAAAAATTTCTCAAATACATTTCATAATTTCGGAAATACGATTGATAATTTCTGAAATACAGTTTGATAATTTCTGAAATACAGTTGTGAATTTCGGAAATACAATTAATAATTTCTGAAACACAATTGATAAAACTGAACTTCAATTGACTAGTTCTGAAATACAATTCATAAATGTGAAAAATAATTGATGAGTTCTGAAACACAATTGATAAAACTGAAATTCAATTGATTATTTCTGAAATACAATTGATAAATCTTAAAACAATTAATACAATTGGAAATGGTGTAGAGCGTCAAAAAGATGTAAATAAAATTATTTTATTCAAAGATTTCAATTTAATAAAAAAATATATAATTTATAGAAAAAAAATTTTAATTTTATAAAAAGAAATTCATTTTGTAAAAGAAATGCATATTGAACTCGTTACCTTCTGAGTTTAAACCTTATTTTAAAAAAATATTGTAATTTTTATACAATCAGTGCTCTGCCAGTCTATTATTTTTTGAACAGTTGGCAATATATGTCTGGTATCTTATTTAATCCCAAATAAATGGAGATCTTACGTAGTACCCAAATATAATGCGGCATCTAATTTTATCTGTCATTTTTATGGATACTTTTAGATGTCAATCCCCAAATATATTGCTGTTTCTAATTCGATCTGCCATTTTAATACCGAAATAAATTGCTGGATCTAATTAGATCTGCCATTTTTCTGATAAATTTAGATCCAAGTTTATCCCCAAATATATTGCTGGATCTAATTTGATATGCCATTTTTCGGTTAAATTTAGATCTAAGTTTATCCACATATATATTGCTGGATCTAATTCGATCTGGCATTTTTCGGATAAATTTACATCCTAGTTTATCCCTAAATATATTGCTGGATCTAATTCGATCTGCGACTTTTTCGGATCAAATTAGATCTAAGTTTATCCACAAATATATAGCTGGATCTAATTCGATCTGCCATTTTTCGGATCAAATTAGGTCTTACTAAATCCCAAAATATATTGCTGGATCTAATTTGATCTGCCAATTTTCTATTCAATTTATATCCAAGTTTATCCACAAATATATTGCTGAATCTAATTCGATCTGCCATTTTTCGGATAAATTTAGATCTAAGTTAATCCACAAATATATTGCTGGATCTAATTTGATCTGCCATTTTTCAGATCAATTTATATCTAAGTTTATCCACAAATATATTGCTGGATCTAATTCGATCTGCGACTTTTTCGGATCAAATTAGATCTAAGTTTATCCCCAAATATATAGCTAGATCTAATTCGATCTGCCACTTTTTCGGATCAAATTAGATATACGTTTATCCACAAATATATTGCGGGATCTAATTTGATCTGCCAAAATTGAGATCAAATTAGATCTAAGTTTATCCCCAAATATATAGCTGGATCTAATTGGATCCGCCATTTTTCGGATAAAATTAGATCTAAAAATATCCGAAAATATATAGCTGGATCCGCCAATTTTCGGATCAAAATAGATCTACGTTTATCCCCAAAGATATCACTGGACCTCCCAATTTTGAGATATAACTTGATCTTAGTTTATCCCCTTATATACAATGGGATCTAACACGATATGATTGGATACACCCAATTTTGAGATCTAATTGGATCAGCTAGATATTACAGCATATCTTAAACAATATCAAATTGGATATAATTAGATATTGCGCGAGATCAATTTTTTTTACTCGGGTACTTAAAATTTTTATAAATGCTTAAATTTGTATGGAATATTTATATAAAATTCGAAAAAAACACACCTATAATTTAGTTTTAATTTTTAAAAGAATGACGTGTCTCGCTGGTGCAATGCCGACTTGCTTGGAGTTTCTCCAAAAAAGGTATTTAAAGGCTTAAGGTCCTCTTTCTGTCGATTTTTAAAGAGTTTGGTGGTATTTTTAGTTAGTATTTGTTTTTCTAAGCTTTTCTTGCAATTTTTTAGCCAAGGCTAAGAAAATTATGAAGTTTTGGGGAAAAAATAAAGGAAAAATTCCATGTTAAAAATGTAACCGGTTAATCGACCTATTTTAACCGATTATTCGGGTCGAATAATTATTTGAGTTTTAAATTATTTCTTTCGACATTAACCGAAATAGAGGCGATTAATCGAGAAATCGGTTAATCGATTAACCGAATTGGAAACACTATTCTTAACACATGACGTAAACTCAAATTCCACTAAATTCATTTTATCAAAAAACTCACAACTTTTGAATCAACATTTTCCGAAAATTCAATCTGAAACACAAATTTCATCGCCCTTACTATCTAAGTATTAAAAATGTATATTTTTCTTCATTTAAAATTTTGGATGGCAGTATGCTTTGACTTGGTTTATTTTTGGAGCATTCTGATTGGTTAATTTATTTTCAACCAATCAAAATGTTTGAAAATATAAATATATTTGTAGGGTTTTCATACACAAAATGAACAAAACCGTAAGTTTAGTAATAAAATCAATTAAATTTAAAATGCTCTTTTATACACAGAAAATATTATTACAGTAACTGACTGTAGTTTATTTAAAAAGGTATCCGTACATTTACTTTTAAATGATTATATCGTCACCTAAAATGAAAAAGGGCGTAACAACACTTTTTATTTTTTTACGCCCTTTTGCATTTTAGGTGACGATATAGTTAAAATACAAAGAAATATATTTTTTAACTGTTTTTGTCATTTATTTAAAAATAAATTACATATAAATACGGATTTTCTGTTACAGTTAATATTTTTATTTAAAATGTTTTGTTAAAAAAAAATTCCTTTTCGATTTCTAGGTCAGTTAAAAAAACGAAATGAACTAAATATAATTTATTCTTACGGATTTTGTAATTTATTTATTTATATAAATTTAATTACAAAATACAATTATTGTAATTAAGAAAGAAAGAGGAGTACTAGCTACCAGGGCTTACGACTCCGACTTTTAAATTAAATTCGATTTTTTAAATTATTTTCTACTAAATATTTACATAGTAACTTTATATTATTATCACAAGTGTTTTTCAAATATTCTGATGGTGGATGAGATCCGAAAATTTTTGTTCTGGAGTAATTATAAATACTGCATTCGTCTAAAAGGTGTTGTATGTTGAGCTGGGTGTTGCAAGTTGTGTGTAAAATTACAGTGACCTATTCTGAGTCGCGTTATAGCATTGGTTTCATTTCGTGAGGATGATTTTGGGAAGGTTGGTTTGATTCCAAGTGGATTTACGTTTTTGTAAGAGTGTTGGTAGGAGGCCCATCTTGAGTTGTATGATGATTCCAACTGAGAATAAATTGTGTTTATTATGTCTGGATGTTCCCATGTGGAGAATTTTATAAGTGGCCTATTTTTAGCTTCATTGGCTGCTAAATCAGCATTTTCGTTACCAAGGATTCCCACATGTGACGGGATCCACATAAGTTTTATTTTATTTGGGTTTTTGTTGAGCGTATTTCGGATTTTATTAATTAAAGGAGAATCATGTAGGGTGTTTTGAATAGCAAGGATGGATGAGAGGCTATCAGTACAAATAATGCATTTGGAAATTTTTTGAGCGGCAAATTCAGCTGCATTAGCTATCGCTAAAGCTTCTGCTGTAAAGTTAGAGCAGTAGTTATAGATGTGTCCAGCTTTGATCAGAGTGCCATCTTGTTGGACTATTGCAAATGTTGTGTGGTTATTTGCTTTGGATCCATAAGTGTATAAAAATTTCCAATCGTGTTTTATAAAGTTATCAACTGTTGTTTTAAAGGTTTGTTCATAAACAGTGGCTGGTGTTGTTGTTTTTGGAAGACTAACCATAGACAAAATTAAAGAAGAGCGGTCAAATAACCAAGGAGGTTCGGATGACTGTTTAAGAAGAATTGGGCGAAGTTGTAGATCAATTGTACGCGAAAAGTTAATGCATTTTACGATGGTGGACTCGATCCTGGGAATTTTTTTGTGATTTATTGCTTTCGAAACTTCTTGAAATATCATTTTGTTGCGGCAAGTGAAGAGTTTTGGTATAAGTTTGTATGTGAGTTTAGAGGTTCGATCTTCGATGGAAGGCATTCCTGCTTCGACTAGTAAATTTGTTGTAGGACTTGTACGAAAAGCTCCAATACTATAACGAATTCCTGCATGGTAAGGAGTTTTAATTAGTTTTATATGGGAGGGAGCACACCATCCATAGATTGGAAGACCATAAAAAATTTTAGAGAGTACAATTGAACGAGTGATGTTTATCATTGTAGATATGTGTATATTAAAGTGCTTCGATGTAAGATATTTTATAATATTTAATCTGCAGCTGAGGTTTTTTCTGAGTTGTAAGCAGTGCTCCTTGAAGGGGAAACTTTTATCGAATATAATTCCCAAGATACGCAAATGTTCCACTCGTTTAATTTTAATGTTGTTGTATTCAACGTTGAAAATGTTGCAGTTTTGTTTATTGCAGATGTGTAAAAGGGAGCATTTTTCGACAGAAAGTTTTGCACCAGAAAATATGCACCAATTGTCGATATCCCGAAGAATGTTTGCGAAAATCTCCTTGACCTTGTTATTATCCTTAATTTTTGTAATTAATTTTTTGAAATTTAAAAAAACCAAATAAATGAAAAATCATTAATTTTTTAAGGATTTTGTAGTTTATTTATTAACATTTAAAAATAAATGAAAAGTTCTTTTGATTTAAGTGAAAAGTCAGTAGACCGGTTTTCAAGTGATTTTTCATTTGTTCTAAATTACATTTTCAGTTAATTTAAACTACACACAGAGAATTAATTAGTTGCAATTCGGTTGGAATAATAAAAAACCACTTGCTAAGCCACAAATTTAATATCATCTACAAGATTACGTTATTTAAAGCCATTAAAATGCTATTATAATTAATAATATTTTTAAGCTATCATAATAAAGCCGTAATCCTCAATAGTTGGTGAAAACAACCACTACTGAGTCAAACAATTATTTATGGTAACAATCGGTAGGCCCTACCGTAACAAAATTTTTAATTTAGCCATAAAAACTACAAATGAATGGTTGCAAAAGATTTTTAGTATTCCCTTTTCAATCAAATGTCAATTTGAAAATAAAAAAATATTGTAAATTTATTTTAGCAAAAGTTCAAAACTTTAAAAAAAATCAAAACTTTTCATGTAAAACAAATATATTTTGCAAATTATTTATAATAATTCAGATTTTTTGGTCTTTTTTTACAGCTATAAATAAAAATCACAAAATGTAATTGGAATACATCTAATTTAAAAAGTCTAAATGGAATGCCGCTGTTTTTTCAAATTTATGAATATTTTAATTTTTAAACGAATTGGGAGAGAAATGTGGAAATTCTTTGATTAGGATCCCTGGACTTTTAAAAGAAAAAATCTTATGATTGTAGTTTCTACACAAGTGGCCCTCAGAACTTTTCATTTTTAAATAAGCCTTGTATATGAAAAAGGGTCTCTGAATCTGAGAGAAGTCCTTAAAGTAGGAAATCGTTTTTGATCTGATTTGATTCATCAAGAAAAATAAATTTGGTCGACATTTTTCAAATGTAAAAATTTTCTTTCAGATTCTGGGAAATATCGGTATGTCACATTTTGCCTTTATTTATTAGGAGAATTCATATATTCTGAAGAAAATTTGGCCATAGTAAGTGTTAACAAGAAACATATTATTTTTGCATTTTTAGTTTAAATGGATTTTAATAAACATCAAACAATTTAAAAGTATTTTTTAATTGGAAAATGTGTAGGATACTTTGAAGTTCGATTATAGCTACTGAATTACTTTTTACTAGTGTTTGTATTCACAACTGAATATATCAATGCTCATAACGGAAACTTTCAATTACGCCGATCGATAAAGTATTAAAATTAAAGTTAGTTGTCGTAACCGCCACAATTCGATTGGCAACAAATTCGGTTATCACAACGAATCTCTTTTCTGGGTGTACAAACTATTTTGAGTGTAGTACTTTTTTGATCATACATATTTTAAAATCGTCTTTTTCAGGAATTTGCAATTCAATTATCTAAAACTTTGTCGAAATTGACCAGAAAATATATGTGTTGCATATTTCAATGGTTTTATCTTAGTTTTCAATTTAAGATTAATCACAGACTGCTTAATTTTTAGGTATTAAAAAAATCAATCTTTTTCAGTTTTAGTCAATTTTTACTTAAAATTAAAACATAAAGTGCGAAATTTCTCTGATAAATTAAGTAACATGAGATGTTATGGTATAAATTAAAAAAATTTATATTCCTTTCATCGCAGATTAATTACACTATGGAACATTTTTGGGATTATTGTCTGGGGGGTGAGAAATTCCAAGTCAGGGTGATGGTACTAGGTCAGTATAGTAAAACCCTCAAAGGGTTTGGCGTTCGTATGTGTCATTTTTTTTATGACCTTTTAAATTTTTTCCTTATCTTGATGTTTTTTCGCTTAGTTGTAACTCGAGAACCACTTGTCCGATTTTGATGAAACAAATTTAGAAAAATTTAGAATTACAATTTCTTTAATCCGTTCATATAACATTTTTCTTTATAATCAACAGTTTTGCCGGTAAAAATAAATTTGTGGAGAAAAAAAAATATTTTTTTGCCTAAAAATTAAAATTTTTTTTTTTTAAATTCATAAAAAATTTTAATTTTTAGGCAAAAAAATATTGTTTTTTCTCCACAAATTTATTTTTACCGGCAAAACTGTTGATTATAAAGAAAAATGTTATATGAACGGATTAAAGAAATTGTAATTCTAAATTTTTCTAAATTTGTTTCATCAAAATCGGACAAGTGGTTCTCGAGTTACAACTAAGCGAAAAAACATCAAGATAAGGAAAAAATTTAAAAGGTCATAAAAAAAAATGACACATACGAACGCCAAACCCTTTGAGGGTTTTACTATACTGACCTAGTACCATCACCCTGACTTGGAATTTCTCACCCCCCAGATTGGCTGTTGTACTGTGTTATTAACGAAATCGTGATAAAAGTGAAATTTCAACTTCCCGATTTTGGTTTTTCTTTCGTGGAATAACACATATATGTTCCAAATGTAATTGGTTTATAAAAACAACATATCTTGCTCTACAAAAAAATTAAAACCGTTCCTCACTGGCTCTATCCAAATTTTAACGAGGGCCGTTTAAAATGAATTCTTAACACAAAATTTTACTTTATCCGCTTAAAACACCCCGATAAGTAACACTTAGGCCAAAAATTAGTATGAAGAAAGTGTTTATCCTTTTATTCTGCATAACAACACTTATATAGTATTTTTGCGAAAAACGTCAAATTTAGAAGTTATAGCGCAAAAAATCTTTGAAGTGTTTTTAGTTCATTTTTAGGGTCAAAAGTTCAAACTGACTGGCCTGTATGCCACGGAGAAATCCAATATTTACATATATATTATTTTTTGCACCCAATCTACCGGAAACTGCCGGTGTAGCAAACAAAAAAAAAAACACTTTTGAAAGTCCCATACATTTCATGGGTGGTCTAATGAACCTGTATGTAAATATTACCTCAAATTTCGTTAATGCACACGTATGAACATCTATGGAAATTCATATGAGCATATATGAATCATTCATGCACACATATGGATCATATATTGATGCAAATGGACATGCATGAATCATATGTGCTCATGTGTAATCGATTTTTAACAGGGTAGTTATATTGTAGTTTTTCAAAGAAATTACCCAGCAAATGTATCTGTTCCAAAGAACTGGTTGAAGAACCAGTTCCTGTTGTATTGCAACCATTTCCCAACTAGTTGCGAATAACCGCTTTTTCACTTTATTCAGCGGTTGAGAGAAACAAGAATGCTTTTTATACCCTACACCACTACGTGGTCAGGGTATTATAAGTTTGTGCTGATGTTTGTTACACCAAAAAATATTGGTCCTAGACCCGCCTTATAGTATACCGATTTTTTTTTATTTCGATTTAACGATGTCCGTCTGTCTGTCTGTCCATGCATTCTTGTGCGCACTCTATAGATCGCAAATATCAAGATATTTTGATGAAACTTGGTACACCGACTTATGTCGGCCCAAGGACAAAGCCTATTGATTTTGGTTAAAATCGGTCCATGTTTAGACCTAGTGCCCATATAAAGATCCCCCCAAAATTATATTGTTTATACTCTGCAGGTCGCAAATATTAAGATATTTTGATGAAATTAGGTACAAAGACACATGTTGGCCCAAATACGAAGCCTATTGATTTTGGTGAACATCGGTCCATGTTTAGACCTAGTGCCCATATAAGAGTCCCCCCAAAATGATATTGTTTATACGCTGCAAGTCGCAAATATTAAGATATTTTGATGAAATTTGGTAGACCGACCTATATCAGCCCAAGGATGAAGCCTATTGATTTTGGTTAACACCGATCCATGTTTAGACCTAGTGCCCATATAAGGGTCCCCCCAAAATTGTCTTGGTTACAAACTGCAGATCGCAAATATTAAAATATTTTAATGAAATTTGGTTCACATTATAGAAAATTTTGACACAAGTCCCATTTTAACCCATTCGAATTTCGGATCCAAAATTAGTTGGTTTTTAACCAGACTGGTGTAGGGTATTGTATATTGTATAGTCGGCATGCCCGACTTTAACCTTTTTACTCGTTTATTGTTACCTTCATTCGCTGAAGTTTTGAAATTGCTTTAAAAAAATTTGATATTTTTGGCCAAATGTAATTTTTATATATGTATAAACAAAAAAAATAGCCCAATCTAAACTCTTAAAATTACTTTTAAAAATTCTTTGTACAACGCTGAGCATCTCTAATATACATATTCAGTAAAGCGATTGCCAACCATACATATTTAAATAAAGTTGTTTAAAACTTGAATACATGCCCAGTGTAGAAACGGTAATGACATATCATTATTTTTTGGACTACCAGTAATGACACCCACTTACCTTCTGTATTATTTTAAAATATATAATAATGAGTTACTGATAATTACTTATTTTTATCATTATTTCAAATAGAAAATAATTTTTTAGATTTTTTTGAAAATTTTTTGAAATCTATTTTTAGACTCAATATTTTTTAAACACTGGTAAGGATATATGTAACCACATATTTTTTGATTTTTTGTATGTTGGCGAGTAAGCTTACTTGTGTGCAGCAGGTCAAGTGTGTTTTTATCTATTAAATATTATATGTCGATATAGCTCAGATGGTAGAGCTGTTGACTGGCAATCTGTAGACCCAGGTTCGATTCCCGCACCAGCAAATTTTATTAAAAAAAAAAAAAATGCAATAAAAAATATGTTTTTTTATATAATTTATTTTTCAGAAAATCAATTTTTAGACTCATTATTTTTGTCAGTACTGGTAAGCACATAGGTAACGATATATTTTTTGATTTTTCGTATGCTCGTGTGTAACGACAACTCATTATTTTTCGCGACATCGCCATATAAAGGTAATAAGAAATGTAATAAAAAAAAGTAACTAGTTACCATTACCAACCCAGTGTAGAAACGGTAATGACATATCATTATTTTTTGGACTACCAGTAATGACATCCACTTACCTTCTGCATTATTTTAAAACATATAATAATAAGTTACTGGTAATGACTTATTTTCATCATTATTTCAAATAGAAAATAATTTTCCAGATTTTTTTAAAAATTTTTTGAAATCTATTTTTAGACTCAATATTTTTTAAACACTGGTAAGGATATATGTAACCACATATTTTTTGATTTTTTGTATGTTGGCGAGTAAGCTTACTTGTGTGCAGCAGGTCAATTATATTTTTATCTATTAAATATTACATGTCGATATAGCTCAGATGGTAGAGCTGTTGACTGGCAATCTGTAGACCCAGGTTCGATTCCCGCACCAGCAAATTTTATTAAAAAAAAAAATACAATAAAAAATATTTTTTTTTATATAATTTATTTTTTTGAAAATCTATTTTTAGACTCATTATTTTTGTCAGTACTGGTAAGCACAAAGGTAACGATATATTTTTTGATTTTTCGTATGCTGGTGTGTAACGACAACTCATTATTTTTCGCGACATCCCCATATAAAGGTAATAAGAAATGTAATAACAAAAGTAAGTAGTTACCATTACCAAGTATGTAGTTTCATAACCACATATCTGGTAATGATTTTCTACACTGGGAAGTATGTAGTTACATAACCACATATCTTGTAATGATTTTCTACACTGGGTGTGTAAGTTTTTCCGCACAAAAACTAACAACTGAACATAGAATTTGTACTGAATATGTTTATACGATACAAAACTGTTTGCAACAAATGATAGAATGCAATAATAATATTGAATTACGATAATCTAAATTATATGACATATGGAGATATACACACAAAGTATACAAGCAAACATAAACAAAAATATACACTTATAAATGTTGATATTTACAGCATAGATACAATCAAAGAATTATGTAGCTAAACTCAGCTGTAAGCGACTGCTAAAATAGTCATTTAAATCAATTACAGTGCTAAAAAATTGAAAAATTTTCATTAATTTAATAATTAATTTTTTTAATGAAATTATGGAAAACTAAAAAAATAATCGAATGAAAAAATTCACAACAACAATGAATTTTCATACGTTAATGAATTTTTTCGTTAAACCAATAAATCATTTTTGATGAAATTGATTCATTATTACAATGAATGAAAATTCCATCAGTGTGGTTGTTTCAAATACAACTTCCAAAAACTTTGAAATTTTTTCAAAAGTATAATAATTGTAATTTCAGTTAAAATAACTACAATCGATTTACTAAATCACGTAGTAACTGCAGAACTTTTCTGAACAGACATATATGTGACCTTCTCCGAGAAAAGGGACCTAGTGTGTGAAAATGAAGTTTTGAGAAGAACGAATTTAAAGTTTTCACTTTGAACACACCTTCAGTTGGGAGATGCGATTTGGTATGGTTAGTTACTCATTAACGCATTTAACTCATTTCATCTTATTCTACACCCTTTTAGATACCAGAATCCACTCTTAAGTCCAAACCCGTTTTTTGATACACTACGTCTCTTTTCTCGGAGAAGGTCACATATAACTACAAGCTAATATTGTTTGTATATTTTGAATTACTTTACATAGATAATAAGGATTGCGTTCGATGAAACTAGTGCACGTATTAATACTTATAAATTTTTTCAAATTCAAAATTAATTTTTTTTTTAATCAAGATGCCATTGCTAAATATGTACAAATCCCCATGTCAAGTTTCACAATTATTCGATACTTATTGGCTTTAAAATAAACTGTGAAATAAAAGTGCGTGAAAAAAATAAGCTGTGAAATAGAAGTGTCTGAAAATATGCATATCCACCTGACTGCTCAGAGCTCAGACCCATCGACAGATATTGGGCTCTGGTAAAAGGGATCATGAAGGGCACAAAACCGGTTTCTGAAAACACTATAACATTTTCAAGCAAATGGTTATCATCAAGCAAAAAAATCACTGAAGACACTACTAAAAGTTTAATGGGAGGAATTTCAGAAAAAAATAAATTTTTCATTAAAAACTACTAATGTGTAATATTTTTTTATTAAATGCTAAAACGTTTTTTTTTTAATTCCTTTTGTATATGTTAACTAAATAGTTCAAAAGTTATTTGAATTTATTCGTGCACTAATTTCATCGAACGCAAACCTTAGTTATATTACAATATAATTCTTATCTATGAAAATTTATTTTTATTCACATTTAAGCGGTGCATGCTAGTGCGTTTCACTACACAGATTTGTTTAATTTTTGCACTCTTAAAACGGAATATAAATGGTTATGGCCCAAATATGTTTTTCGGAATTATTTCAGAATTTCTGATCGGAGTACGGAACTCGCTAAAATTTCTTTTATCAAAAAAAAAAAAAACATAAACTGCTTTTGTTTTTCTTCTATATATTTAAAGTTTTTTGAAAAGAGAATACCTTATTTGTTGGCTGAAATCTTTTCCAGCGTACCCTTCAAAGTTTTAATAAAATTCTCAAAAATCTTTTGAACCATAAGCATTTATTAAAGGAATTAAAAATGCTAAAATCCCAAACGTATTTAACAAATTGTGAAAAATTATCCGTTGTAGGCATGTCCCTATCCGGATTTCATTCTTGCCTCAGGAAATCGTCAGGGGATTACTGCCACTTTAGAAAACATTGTTTTCTATTGTTGTTTATACATGAATGGATGTCACTACATTGCTAGATCTGTCAAAACAACAGAGTAGTTCATTGGAAGATCACAAAGCAAATTGTGGACATTTTTTTGTTGTTGTTTTTTCTTTGATATTTTAAATGTTTAATAACGCTCCTAGACGAGAACAAGAAATCCTCATTGAGTTTGTAATTTAACTTAACAAATATTTCCAGAAATTCTAAAAACGTCGTCCCCTGACGATTTCCTTAGGCAGGAATGAAATCCGGATAGGGACATGCCTACAACGGATAATTTTTCACAATTTGTTAAATACGTTTGGGATTTTAGCATATTTAATTCCTTTAATGCAATTAATATATATCCCGATAAAATAAAATTAAAAAAAAAATAAGCATTTATATTCTGCTAAAGAGTTGGAAAAACCCAAAAAGGCTTTCAGTGAAACGCCCTAATATAGATGTATAAGATAATCTCGTGTTTGTATCGTATGTACACTAGGGTCATCCAAAAAAATTTAAATTTTTAACCGTGCTTCCCCCTGGAAATATTTATTTGGGTGTAAAACTACGTCCTGCAAAAAACTAGGATAATCGGACATCGGAAAGACGTGCCGCATCGGCGCTGAAGTTTGGAACACGGATTACAAGGGAAAAAATATGACTTTTTGTGCATTTTCTCGAAATCATTGATATTTTGAAACTAATTCGAATTAAAACCACTAAAGAATCGTAATTTAGAGTGAATTCTCTTTGTAATAAAGCAATAAAAACTTAAATCGGTTAAAAATCAGCCGAGTTATAACAATTTCCCCAGGCAACTGATGTGTCGCAGGCCATTTAATCAAGAAATTCGGGTCCAAATTTTAAAACTTATTGAAATAATTTACTACATAAACATTTTTTTATTCTATAAGTTCCACGAACTCAGATAAGAATTATTTTTTTCTATTGTGTTTTGCTAACTCGTTTTAAATTAGTGCTAATCGCTGTTTTCAAGAAATCCGCACAAATAAAATCTCTGCCGCAGCCAAATTAAAAAACGAAATCCTACAATTTTTGTAGTTTTTAGTCTCTAATATGTTCTTAATAAAACCTTAAAGTTCAATCGTTGATTTTTTAAAATTTCTTTAAAAAAATTTTAAAAAATTTAAAATTGTAGATTTGAAAACAGTGTTTAAGAATTCCGACCTTCTTTAGCACTAATTTAAAACAAGTTAACAAAACACAATAGAAAAAAATAATTCTTATCTGAGTTCGTGGAACTTATAGAATAAAAAAGTGTTTCTGTAGTAGATTATTTCAATAAATTTTAAAATTTGGGCCCGAATTTCTTGATTAAATGGCCTGCGACACATCAGTTGCCTGGGGAAATTGTTATAACTCGGCTGATTTTTAACCGATTTAAGTTTTTATTGCTTTATTGCAAACAGAATTCACTCTTAATTACGATTCTTTCGTGTTTTTAGTTCTAATTAGTTTTAAAATATCAATAGCTGTATTTTCGACTTAACTATATCCGTTAACTCATAAAAAAATTCAAAGTGCATAAAAACGCGTTCAAGAAGAAAACTAACACATTACTTGTCGTATGCACGTTAACTTTCAACACGGATAATTATCAACGTTGAAAACTCAACGCATATACATTTTCACATCTACCGTAACCTATTCGCGTTACTTCCTAAAAACTTTTGCTGAATTACGTTTGAATATAACGGAACAATTATAAAAATAACCTGTTTAAAAAAATTTTATACTACAATCGGTTTAACGTATATTTGCTTTAAACACTTAACGTTGATAGGCATGAGACAAAATACAGCTAATGTTTTCGCAAAAATGCAGAAAAATTCTTATTTTCCCTTTGTAAGGAGTGAGATCATAAAAATGTTAACACATATTTTTGCAGAACGATTAAAAAGGTTAAAGTCGGGCATGCCGACTATATAATACCCTACACCAGTCTGACTTAAAGCCAACTAATGTTTGGATCCGAAACTTGAATGGGTTAAAACGGACTTGTGTCAAAATTTTCTATAAAATCATAAAAGAAGAGAAAATCGAAAATATAGCCCATATGGGCGATAGGTCCAAATATAGACCGAGCCTATCTATAATCAATAGGCTTTTTTCTTGGGACTAGTTGAGTCAGCGAACCAAATTTCATTGAAATATCTTCGTATTTGCGACCTGCCGCGTGTAAAAAAGACAATTTTGGGGGGTACCCTTATATGGGCACTATGTCTAAACCTGGACCGATTTTAACCAAAATCAATAGGCTTCGTCCTTGGGCCGACATAGGTCCGTGTACCAAATTTCATTAAAATATCTTCGTATTTGCGACCTGCAGCGTGTAAAAAAGACAATTTCGATGGGTACCCTTTTATGAGCACTAGGTCTAAACATGGACCGATTTCAACCAAAATCAATAGGCTCCGTTCTTGGGCCGACATAGGTCTCTGTACCAAATTTCATTGAAATATCTTCGTATTTGCGACCTTCAGCGTGTAAAAAAACAATTTTAGGGGGTACCCTTATATGGGCACTAGGTCTAAACATGGACCGATTTCAACCAAAATCAATCGGCGTCGTCCTTGGGCCGATGTAAGGCGGTGTACCAAATTTCGTCGAAATATCTTAATATTTGCGACCTGTAGCGTGCGCACAAGAATGCATGGACAGACAGACAGGCTGACGGAGGGACGGGCGGACAGACGGACATCGTTAAATCGAAATAAAAAAAAATTCTGAGCCGATCGGTATACTATAAGGTGGGTCTAGGAGCAATATTTTTTGGTGTTACAAACATCAGCACAAACTTATAATACCCTCTCCACGTAGTGGTGTAGGGTATTAAAGCAAACGAAATTCCATAAAAAAATCCTAGTATGGCAAGCCATATGTAGCTGCGGCCAAAGAAGCCAGTCATTTGTGACATCTGGCTCTATATACAGAGAAATTTATATCAAGGAGTGTTTGCAGAAGAGACTTCTTCCATTTTTGAGTCAGCACAATGTATCCACTTACTTTTGGCCCGATTTAGCATCTTGTCACTACAGCAAGAAAGCGCTGGAGTGGTATAATGATAATAACGTGGTGTTTGTACCAAGAGAGGCAAATCCACCAAACTGCCCGGAGCTCAGGTCAGTGGAGAGAGGTCTCCTAGGACATGCAAGATTTCAAATGTAGATGGACCACCTGCTCTAAAAAGCTGACAGAAACTACCATAAAAGCCTTAATGGGAGGGTTTCCGGAAAAAGTGGATAACTTTGTTCGTAGTGGTTAGAATTCCATGCGGTTTTTTTTGTTCGATTTTATATTAAATTTCATTAAATAAAAATTTGGTTTGAGGTCTTAAAATTCAGTGGTTTGTTTTTATTTAACTTTATGTGTGTTAACATTTTTATGATCTCACTCCTTAATCCGTGTTCCAAAATTCAGGGCCGATGCGCCACGTCTTCCCGATATCCGATTATCCTAATTTTTTGGGGGACGTAGTTCTACAACCAAATAAATGTTTCCAGGGGGTAGCACGGTCAAAAATTCAAAATTTATTTTCCTCCATACAAGCTTGGAGAACTCTAATGAACACACAGAAAAAAACTTGGTTGGAATTCTTTTAGAACCAAAGAAACATTTTCGTTATTCAATAATATTAACTACAGTTACTTAATATTCATCATCAGAAAAGTTACATTTAATTATGAACAGAAAATTTATAAGATTAAACAAAACACTGCCACATTAGCTAAAATATTGCCTTTTCAAATCAATATTGAAAACCCAGGAAAATTTTTTACAATAGGTAGCCAACCACACCTATTCTACAACTGGTTCCACTGCAACCGATTCCATCGAACTGGTTCCGGAACCAGTTCTTGGGATCCCATATGGAAGGTATGACTGAAGCAGAACCAGTTCTAGAACTAGTTCCAGAACTGATTCTAGGGCAACCGGTTCCACTTTGGAGCTATAGAAGTAGTTGCTTTTGGGATAATTTCAAACAAAACGAGTAAAAAGATTAAAGTCGGGCATGCCGACTATACAATACCCTACACCAGTCTGGTTAAGAGCCAACTAATATTTGGATCCGAAATTCGAATGGGTTAAAATGGGACTTGTGTCAAATTTTATATAAAATTATAAAAGAAGAGAAAATCGTAAATATAGCCCATATGGGCGATAGGTCCAAATATGGACCGATTCTATCTAGAATCTATCGGCTTTTTTTCCGGACCATGTGAGTCAGCAAACCAAATTTCGTTAAAATATCTTAATATTTGCAACCTGCAGCGTGTAACCAAGCCAATTTTGGGGAGACCCTTATATGGGCACTAGGTTTAAACATGGACCGGTGTTAACCAAAATCAATAGGCTTCGTCCTTGGGCCAACATAGGTCTGTGTACAAAATTTCATCAAAATATCTTAATATTTGCGACCTGCAGCATATAAAACATATAATTTTGGGGAACCCTAATATGGGCACTAGGTCTAAATATGGCCCGATTTCAACCAAAATCAATAGGCGTCATCCTTGACCAAATTTCAGCAAAATGTGTTAATATTTGCGATCTATAGAGTGCGCACAAGAATGCATGGACAGACAGACGGAGGGACGGACGGACGGACGCACATCGTTTTTGGTGTTAAAAACATCAGCACAAACTTATAATACCCTCTCCACGTAGTGGTGTAGGGTATAATAATCGGTGTTAGAATCGACAGTAGAAGGGGTTGTGAATGAAAAGCAGCTATTCTACAACCAATTCTATGGAACAGAAAATTTTGCTGGGGACTACTAGCTTCTATGTAACTTTCAATAAAATTTCATTTAATGTCAAATTCCAAAAAAATACTCGCACTAATAATAACATATTGAGATTAGCAACAGAATTTTGATTATTATAATAAAATTTTGAAATGTGCAACAACAACTAAATATGAGTACAACAACTAAATATGAGGCAATTTGTATGGAGGCAAAAAAAATGAAAAATCGTAGGGGGAAATGATTCTACGAAGAATTCTAAGCAATTTTGCCCTAGAAACCATAGGTGTAAAACGGATTTCGAGCTTGCGGAAATTCAAAAATATGTTGCTATAGTGCTTCACTGCAATGTTTGTGTAAAATTTGCGTTAACATGTAAGTATTATTAAGAAGGATAATAGTTCTGGACTTTTTAGATAGGAGTCTCATCGGCTTTCCTTATTATAAGAAAAAAAAAATCTCAAAACTTTTTTATTTTTGATTAAACTGCTAAGCTGATGACATAAATCAGCCTAAAATGAGCGCACGCTACAGCTTGGCAATGTTAAGATATTTTGATAAAATTCGGTTTACCGACTTATATCATCCCAGGGACGAAGCAAATTAATTTTGGTTGAAATCGGTCCACGTTTGGAATTAGTGCCCATACAAAGTACCCCCAAAATTGGTATTGATTACAAATACGAAGTTAATGAAATTCGGTTCATCGACTTATATCTGCCCAAGGTCGAAGTCTGTTGATTATGGTTAATATCGGTCCATGTTTAGACCTAGTGCCCATATAAAGGTTGCTCCCAAAATTGTTTTTTTTTTTCATACTAACGTCTCAAATACGAATATATTTTAATGAAATTAGGTACACTAATTCACATGGGCATACGGACAAAGTCTATTGATGTTTTTTACTACAGTTCGCAAATATTAGGATATTGTGATGAAATTTCGTGCACCGACTTATAGTGGCCCAAGAAAGAAGCATTACGCATTATGATTAAAATCGGTCCATGGATACACCCAGTTGCTATATAAAGGTCACCCAAAAATAGATTTTTCGCATGATACAGATCGCAAATACGAAGGTTAGGGCAGGTCAATTTGTATGGAGGCAAAAATAATAAAAAATCGTAGGGGGGAAATGATTCTACGAAGAATTCTAAGCAACTTAGCTCTAGAAACCATAGGTCTAAAATGGATTTCGAGCTTGCGGAAATTTCAAAATATGTTCTGAGTAGTGCCTCACTGCAATGTTTGTGTAAAATTTGCGTTAACATGTAAGTATTGTGAACGAGGATAATAGTTTTGGACTTTTTAGATGAGAGTCTTCATCGGATTTCATTATTATAAGAAAAAAATCTCAAAATATTTATATTGTTGATTAACTGCTAAACAGATAACATAAATCAGCCTAAAAATGCACGCACGCTACAGGTTGGAAATGTTAAGATATTCTGATGAAATTTGGTATACCTACTTATATCATCCCAGGGACGAAGCACATTGAATTTGGTTGAAATAAGTCCATATTGGTTGAAATCGGATATTTTAATGTAATTCGGTGCATCGACTTATACCGTATCTGCCCAAGGTCGAAACCTATTGATTCTGGTTCATATCGTTCAGTGTTTAGACCTAGTGTCCATATAAAGGTTTCTCCCAAAATTTACTTTTTCGCACGCTACAGGTCTTAAATATGAATAAATTTTAATGAAATTAGGTACGCTGATTCACATGGGCCTACGGACAAAGCTTATTGATTTGTTTTAGAATTGGTAAATTTTTAGATCTATTGCTTGTAAAAAGGTCCCCCAAAAATTTTAATATCCGCACTCTATAGTTCGCAAATATTAAGATATTTTAATGAAATTTGGTACACCGACTTATATTGTCCCAAAGAAGAAGGGTATGTATTACGGTTAAAATCGGTCCATGGATACACTTTAGTGCCCTTATAAAGGTCACCCAAAATTGATTTTTCGCATGCTACAGTTCGCAAATAGGAAGATATTTTAATAAAAATTTGGTACGTTGACACACATGCGCCCTGGGACAAATCCAGTTGAATCTAGATATTGTCGGTCCATATTTGAACCTATCGCCCATATGGACTTTATTTCCGATTTTCTCTTAAATACATCTAACATTAGATAAAATGAAAACTTTTACCGTTTTTCTAAATTTTTATCGTTTTGTAGACAAATTTTGACACAAGTCCATTTCAAGCCATACGAATTTTAGATCAAAACATTAGTTGGCTTTCAACAGGACTATTGTAGGGGATCATACAGTCGGGCATGCCGACTATACGATGCCCTACACTAGTCTGGTTGAAAGCCAAAAAGCTTCGTCCTTGCGCCAATATAAGTCTGTGTACCAAATTTTATCAAAGTATCTTAATATTTTCGACCTTTAGCGAGCGAATATGTCCATTTTTGGGGGACCTTTATACGGGCACTAGGTCTAAACATGGACCGATTCTATATAAAATCAATAGCCTTTATTCATGAGCCCATTTGAATCCGTGTATAAAATTTCATTAAAATATCTTCATATTTGCGACCTGTAGTGTGCAAACAATATAATTTTGGCGGAACATTTATATAGGTCTACCCATGGACCGATTTGAACCAAAATCAATAGGCTTTGTCCTTGGACCGAAATTAGTCAGTATACCAAATTTTGTAGAAATATCTTAATATTTGCGACCTCTACCATGCGCACAAAAATATGTGGATATACAGACGGACGGACAGACGGATATCGTTATATCGAAACAAAATGTTATTATGGGTCAATCGGTATACTTAAAGGTGGATAGTTTCAATATTTTTTGGAATTATAAACACCAGCACAAAATTATTATACCCTGTCCATGTACTGCTGTAGGATATAATTAATAAAACTCATTATTCAAACTCATAAAGCCCCACTTACAATATATTTTGGAATTTCCGCAAGTTCGAAATCCATTTTAGACCTAAGGGTGCTAGGGCAAAATTGCTTAGAATTCTTCGTAGAATCATTTCCCCCCCTACGATTTTTTGTCTCAGAAATTGACCCTCCCTAGAGTACATATCTGTGGTGCTGCAGGTAGAGACACAGCCTAGTAGTCTTAACAATTTGAGCTAAAATCTCAGCAAAGGTTTTTTTCTTTTTAAATATTTTTTTATTGGGTCAAATTAAAAAAACACAACTCCCGTGAAAAATCTTTAAAATCGGTAGCCAACCACACCAATTCTGCAACGGGTTCCAATGCAACCGATTCCATGTAACTCCTTCCGGAACCAGTTCCACGGATCTCATATGGAAGGTATGACTGACGTAGAATCAGTTCTAGAACTAGTTTCAGAACTGATTCTAGGACAACCGGTTCCACTTTGGAGCTACAGAAGTGGTTGCTATTGGGACAATTTCAAACAAAAATAATCGTTGTTACAATTGATAGTAGAAGGAAAAAGTAAAGTAAAAAGTAAAGGAAAAGTAGCTATTCTATTGCCGATTCTATGGAACAGAAAATTTTCCTAGGTAGTTCAAGTTATACATTTTATAATCCATAAACATTAAAGCAACCAATTAATACAACAAATATTTAAAATTTGTAAATAAATTTCAGTAATTACAACCGTATTAAAAATTAATAAAAGTGTTTGCACCTGAAACTAAAAAAATTCGGTTGGTGAAAAATTCTGTTGCATCTACCGATACCGATTGTGTATGTACACAAAAGTTTATGAGAGTAACCCTGTTGGCCATGTCTGCAAGACATCCTTGAAGACGCGTGCACGACAATAGTAAATCGTAAACGACACTTTGGCGACGGTCCATGTAAATCGTCGACGACTTTTTCATACAAATGTCCGCGAAATCGTACACGACGATCTGGGCGACATTATCGCTCTCAATGTCGTTGACGATCACATGGGCGACAATATGCATTACGCTGTCTTTGATTAATATATAGGCGACTTTTTTGTTGTATTATCGTTGACGACAATATACCCTACATTGTCGTCGACCACAGTATGAACGACAATATTCTGTATTATATCGTCAGCGAGCACCCAAGATATAGTCGATTTATTCGATTTATAAACCAAAAATTCTACTCCTGAATAGAAAAAATACAATTTTTTTAATTTTTTCTGTAAAATAAAATTTGTAGAAGTACTTTTTGAGATTAGTTTTATGTTCTAAATAAATTTAGTTAGTTTTCTTTGATTGCCCAACTTCGCTGTTTTTTCTTACTCTTAATTTCTGCCATTTACTCTATTACAGTAGTTTTGACTTAACTGCCTTTTTCTTAAGTGCACATTTGATATAACTGCGAAAAAGTTTGGTTTCGTTTCTATTTTACAAAATTATGTACGCAATTGTCTTCTTTAAGTGCACTTTTTGTACCTGCGCATTCAAGATAACTGCCTCATATTTTTGGCAGTTTTACATTATTTTCATAAAAAAATATCACCGTTAGCTGCCTCTTGTGTTTTGCTTTGTTTTTCAATTCTAGGACAAACACACATAAAATAAATGTGTTGTCAACTTTTTTTGTAACAAAAATATCCTACTTTAGTCGTTTTAATCGCAAGATCTGGTGGAAAGCATAAAATTGTCATCATTAGCTTCATTTGTTTTGTCTGTTTTCAGTCTGTATTGGTATACCTGCACATTAAGGCAGGTAAACAAATTTGACTTAGCTGCGTTTTTGGCTTAACTGCACAAAAATTCTTGCAAAAGTTGGTTGTGCAGCTAAGTCAAAATTATTGTAATAGTAGTTTTGAAACGATGGAATTCTGAGCGAAATTCTTTTAAATAGGCTTCATAAGTTACTCTTTCTTTTGGTGTATTCTGTTATTAAGGCACGATATTAGATTAGGTTTTGAATTTGTCTGAAAATCATAAAAGAAAAATTTAATTTTTCATAGTTACTTACCGTAAAGAGCATTTAATATGACAGCTATTAACTATAAAATGTTTACGTACACGCACATTGAAATACGATAAGAAATATGGCTTTTTACCCGCACTTTCGAGAATCAACTGAATATTTTTACATTGTTTCTTACGCTTTTTTTGGTTCTTGTGTTGTTTTTGTCCCGTTATTTTGCATTTTTTCTTAATACAGCAAGTTAAAGACATTGTCGCTCATCAAGTCGCCAATGTTATATAATACGCGACAAAATAGATGGAATGAATGAAAATGAGCCACCATTTTGCCCTTAATAAAATCTTAGTACAGACAAGTTATATACATTGTCACTCAGTTAGTCGTCAATTTGGTATGAAACACGAAAAAATGCATGTAATGGTCGCTCATTTTGTCCTCAATAAAATATTATTTAAGACAAGTTTGTGAATTTGTAGCTCATATAGTCGTTAATAAGGCTAAACCACGACAAAATATACGATCTTGTAGACGAACTTGTCCTCAACAGTGTAATATACACGACAAATTCTAAAATGTCTTGAAGACATCCTTGACGACAATTTCATGTCAGACTATTTGGCCAACGGGGAAGCGCAATTTTTGCATTGTATAAATATTTTGAGTGTATGAGTGGATGTTTGTTGGTATAATATAGTTTTGCATGCAAATGAATATTTTATTTTGTTATTGTTGCTTTCCCAGTTGGCTCTGTCTCGAAGACATCGTCGACGCTGGGTGCACGACCATAGAAATTCGTAAACGACATATTAGTGACAGTCCATACAAATCGTTGACGACGTTTTCAAACGATTGTCCGCAAAATCGTACACGACCATCTGAGTGACATTTTCGCTGAGATTGTCCTAGAATTATATTTGACCATTTGGGCGACAATTTGCCCCACTTTGTCGTTGACGACGAAATAGAAGACATTGTTCACAATGCTTACGTAGACGACCTTGCTGGTGACAGCTTCGCCTAGATGGTCACTGACAACACTGATTTCTTTATTATTTTTTTCAAACAAATTTAAACTAAAAATTTCTCATCGAGTTAATATTTTTATTTACTTAAATGTGAAACAAACGGCGCGAAAAAACGGTTTTTAATTTTTTTTGCATATGTAAAAATATTTTTTTTTATAATTTAAATTATATTTATTATTAGCTGTTAATTTGAATTTTTATTTAAACAATTAAACTCATTTAAATAAACAACATTTCATTTCAAAAATTGCTTTATTAATTTAAAAATAAAGCGCTTGTATTAAGCAATGCTAATACTAAAAGTTAATATCAAAGTTTTATATTTAAGCAATAAAATGATGAATTAAATGAGAATTTCTAAAAATAAGACATCTAAAGACAATGTCGCTCATCTTGTCGTCAACGGAGTCGTAAGACGACAGTAATAATATTTTTTCGCTCACCATTTCGTCAACATAGTGGGTTATACAACAAATACATTATAATATCGCTGAACTTGTCACCAACAGAATGTTATACACGATCAGCTAATATTTTGTTCATGCAGCTAATCGTTAAAGATGACTTCCTTTACATAGTCTTTCAAGACAATTTCAGCGACAAATGTCGTTAGCGAAAAATTCTAAAATGTCTTAAAGAAATCGTTGAAGACCATTTCATAGATGATGATTGGCCAACTGGGTTATTATGGTTATAAACAATTCACACATTCACAATTTATTTGTTGAATATATATGTATGTACCTACATACGAGGTCAGACATAAAATTTGCCTTAACGTCATTTTCGAAAAGAACCACTTTTTATTTAAACAAAAAAATTTGTTTATAACAAATTATAGATAATACATTGATACCACAACAACAAAAGTAAATCATATAATTTTCTTCTTTGGTTATTGACAAATAATATTAATTTTTTTGACCCTAATATATTTTTTTACTTAGTACCATAGTACGTATGATTAATACGTGTGAAACAAAAAGTTCATATTACGTATATGTACTAACTAAAATTTGTTTTAATTTTTAAAAGAAAATTTTGCAAAGTGTAGCACCAATTGCAAATTGTTTAAACGATTATAGAATAGTTTTAACTATGCCCTCGTGAATTGCAGTTTGTTATCCATTCATATATCAACAATAGTTGCTTTAAACTAGTGAAAAAAAAACTGCGAAGAAGGGGGGTGTTAAAGTGAACTGTTTAATTTGTTTGTAAATCGTAAAATCTTTGGTTATATACTCATGAATTAAAATATTAACATTCTCGAAAAATCAAATAAATATCTACAGTAGTATGCACTAACAGCTTATATTAAAACAATTATTTTATGACATGGCTTTTAAAAAAATCGTTTTACGAAAGTGTTTTAACTATTTATATCTATCTAATCACAAAAAGATATTTTGAACTTGAGTCAGAGTGACCGACAGCATGTCTAATAAATTACAGACCTCATGCAAGCATCGTAGTTAACCCTTATATGCATTCGGGGTTAAAATGGCCCAACACTTTTAAATGTTAAAAGTATCAGCATAATAAACTTAGAAACCTTTTTCTTGTGGATTTTTTAGGAGAAAACATCATAATTAACAACCTCTTTAATCGCAATTCACTTGGGGTCAAAATGGTCCAACATCTTTAAAACTTTAACATATACCTTTTGATAAAAATATTTCCATAATAAATTGAAAAAACTCTTGGCTATGGATTTTCAGGAAAAAAAAATCTGAAAAATAACGTTTGTATTAGGGATGCCAAACGGGAAATTCCGAATCCCGAAATCCCGGGATTTTCGGGATTGACAAAATCCCGAATCCCGGGATTATTTCTCAAAAATCCACGGATATCCTTATTTATTAATATTAATATGAACGCAAATAAACAAAGTGAGCAATTTTATATTACCGACGTTTTTTCTTGAATTTCCTCATATTTACAAGAAATTTATGCCAAGATATTGGTAAAATTATAAATTAAGTAGATTATTCGAGTAAACTATGTAAAGACTTTGTAGAAAATTTTGAAAAGTTGATAAACAATATTAAGTTTTTGAGTAATTCATGGAAAAAATCAAGTTTGTTCGTTATTTTACCGGTTTATTCTTCCAAGCGAAATTCGACTTCTGAAATATAATTTTGGCTGGGACCGTAAGTTTGAAATCTGCCATGAAAACGTTTGATAACGATAACCAAATAACTTTGTTGCTGTAATTATACGATTCAGTGGGCAAGGTTGTCGCAACGAATCTGTTTTAAAATCTGCTTACAAAATACTGGGTCAGAAAATATAAAAAACGGGAAAGATATGGCAAGGTACTTTAACGCTGTTTGCAAACGCTGGCAAAGCGTCCCAAATGAGTGTTCTGCCAGTCATTTATTTTTAACACCGCTGTTACCCAGTATTATGCAGGTACTTGATTTTTTATACCACTGGCAATTTCTGACTGGGACGTTTCAATATTCATAAAATGTACCGCATTATTAATTAACAACTATTAAATAATAGTAAAACGTTTTATTCTATAAAAAAATTAGTTACATAGCAAAAAAAATTTGATAAATAAAGGAAAATTTATATCCCGAAAAATCCCGGGATCCCGTAGGGATTTTTAAATATCAATCCCGATTGGCATCCCTAGTTTGTATACACTTGGAGATGCATTAGAAAGATAATTTGAATGTTTTCTTTTAAAAAATTCATATTTAAATGTCTTCTAAGTCTATTACTGAAATGTTTTGACCAACCTATGTATTTCATCATTTTAAAAATTTTGGCTAATTTTGGCCCAAAGTGCATACAAGGAATAATTTTGATATTTTTTCAGTACAAATTTAGGACATCAGGCAATATTTAAGTAAATTTTTATCAAACTTCGTAAAAACTAACAATATATTTTAAATACATTTTATTAAAAAATCCAAAATGCACCTTAATTTGACATAAGTGGTTTCATACAAAAAAATGGAAATAAAAATACCACATCTAAACTACTGGACGGATTTCGACACAACAAACCGCTAATATCGAGGAGGAGTTGTTGTTTTAGAATCTTTATTTTGTTGTAATACTGAGTGAGCTAGAGGATGGCAGAGTTAACAATCTCGAGGATAAAAAACCTATAAAGGCTTACCCTTTTTACACTTCAGGCTGGATTATTATGATTTTGATTTCTCGTAATCTACTTGAGGGACAAACCAAAAAGTGTATACATGCCTTTGCTAGCTGTTACACATCAAAGCAAATTGTATCACGTACATCATATATAATTAGATGTGGCACCAGATGTAATTAGATTCAATCATACCTATTTAGATCTAAACCGATCTGATCAGATATACACATTATTTTTTTTCAATGCACCGTTAATTGAAATTCCCTTCCCGGAATTTGATTAACATATGACGTAAATCGTGCTGTTGTGTTGATTTTTATATATATTTGGTATGCTTGGCTTTATTTTTTCAATTGTTTAAGTCATTAATATCAATCGTACTTCTTTCATGGGGTGAAAATATTTCTCATTGATAATCTTTTCATTTTGATTGGTGGAAACTAATTTCTTTATAACACTTCCATTTCAATCTGTCAAAAGTAAATTTTGCTGACTATTGCTTCTAATAGTAATGTGCTAAATTACTATATTTTTTATAACTGTTGAACAAAAAGAAAAAAATTCTTTTCATTGTCAGTTCTTTTAGTGGCAATTTCAGGCATACTGTAGTTATTTACTCTTAACTATTCTTTTCATATTGAGTATTGTTAGCATTTTCATTTTGTTCTTGTTCTTGTGGGTGAATGTGGATTAAGCGTCGTCTAGTGATAAACGACATTGTTTGGCCTTTTTGGCAGGGATCTCTTATTCTGTTTTTTTGTGTATTTTATTTAAATGCCGAGAAAATTCCACCACTAACAGTACAGTTACTATAATACACCCAGCAAAATCTCAGTAATGGGTGCTCGTTACTAATATCTAAATAATAAGCAGAAGAATAAGGGTCTACTGCATAATATAATTCGGTGTCAAAACTCATTATTTTTATTCGACAAGTTAGTTTTTGTATGTAGTTGTCCATATTTTCTGCATGCAAAAACGCACAAAATTTGTGCACCCGCTTACCCGCTGCATTACAAAAATATATAAAATAATACGTTACCAAAACAAGTAGTTATTCGTGTGCTGATACGCAATTAAAAAATTAGTGGTTACACGTTGTTAAATAATAAGGTTTACTCACATACTTATTAGGAGTTAAAAATTAAGTAGTTACCAATATCACATCGTCTTTATAACTAAATAAGTAGTCGCGCGACTGCTTATAAAAACAGCTTCGTCTAAGAAAAATAACTAGTAGGGTAGAGGGGGGATCCTTCGCCAATGGGGCACATACACTAATCCCATTTTTCTCCGCTATTAAGGGAGATAAAAAATTGTAAAAAATATATTTTGTGCATTTTTCAATTATGTTTCCTTGACATCCACTTTGATGAATTTATATCACATGTGGTCGCAGACAGAAGTGTTTTTGTGTTTTTTGGGGTGCCAAAAAAATAATAGGAAGCAACTACATTTTTCAATAACTTCCTCAAATCGTGTGACAAGAAAATAATTTTTCATTATGTTAGACCTACGATCCTAAGGTTTCGAAAAATAATAATTTATATTTAATAGATGCTTAAAAAGTGCGAAAAATATTAATTTTATGTTAGTGCCTGTCTCTGGGGCACAATCACCAGATGGCCCCTGGAGCTACTAAGAGTTGGTGCATCCCTGCCTAAAATGCTCTATAAGACTTTTCTATATGTTTAAAATATGTTTAATAGTAAATTAGAACAATCGTGTTCATTCTTAAATTTAAATTAATTATTCAGTTTTTTGTAATTTTGAAGAATCATTATATTATAGTTTTAAATAATTTTTTTTTAATGTAGTGGACATTTATTGATAAAAAAGTATCATATATCTTAAAGAACTTATTATAAATTATTTATTTCAGTCATTAAAAGATTGACTTTGCTGTATTAACAAATTTTTTGTTGAAATTGTATCTAGCTCTTTTGGCGAATATACCCCAGGTTTGGGGCAGTTACGCCGAATTAAGTTACTTTGAAAATCATTAAAAAAAATAACAGAAAATATGCAAATAATTAGAATAAAAATCATATAAATTAAAGCCAAGATATGTAGGTTTTCAATTTGAAAGTAATTTTTGAAAAATAATTAGGGGTTAAGAAATGACAGTGCTTTGAAAAAAAAAATGGCGAAGGATCCCACTCTACCCTACTGACGCCGAATTATAAGTAGTAAAACATTTTAGTTTCATTAAATGTATAACCACTTATCTGGTAATGAAAGATTTCGCTGGGCAAGAAAGAAAATATACTGTAGCTTTTACTGTTCTATATCTATAAATTTTTTTCCATATATTTTTGGCGTTCAAAAATTTTAACCCAAATTACATTTTTTTTTATTACAAATATTAGTGTAGTAAAAATATGTACATTATACTCATGCTTGGGATTTTTCCATTGGCACTGAATTTGTTCGACTACTGTTAATGGAGTCGCACTAAAGCCCTAAAAACAAATAAAAAATTTAGGATGCGTAAGTTGCTTTACTTATATCTGTAAAAATTCACCTCTCGGGAGCTCTCCCGGATGTGGCCTATTTATACACATAAAATAGTTTGTAGTTTAAATTAACTGAAAATGTAATTTAAAATAAATGAAAACTCACTTGAAAACCGGTCTACTGACATTTTATTTAAATCAAAAGAACTTTTTAAATGTTAATAAATTAACTACAAAAAAAAAAAAACAATGATTTTTTAACTTTCAAAAAATTAACTACAAAATCCGTAAGAATGAATGATATTTAGTTTGTTTCGTTTTTTTTTTTAACTGGCATAGAAATCTAAAAGGGATTATTTTTTTAACAAAACATTTTAAATGAAAATATTAACTGTAACAGAAAATCCGTATTTGTATGTAATTTATTTTTTAAATAAACGGCAAAAACAGTTCAAAAAATATATCTTTGTATTTTAACTGTATAATCATTTAAAAATAAATGTATGGATAACCAAACTACAGTCAGTTACTGTTATGATATTTTCAGTGTTCTAAAGGAGTGTGTTAATGCTCGAATAAAGTAAAAATTTTGTACTGGCCATTTTAAAAAATCGCCTTTATGCAAAAGAGCCACTACTTATCTCAAAAACTAAGCGAGATATCGCGAAAAGGACAATATTTTTTGCAAAATTCAATTGAAGACCACACTTTTATAAAACAAATAAGGTAGGTTCGTGACGGATCCTGAGGGTGGAAATAAATAATATTGGAATTAAATATATTTAATCACAAAGCCCTACAAGTCACCGGTATCAGTTTAAGATTTCTCTACCGAATTCTACCAATGTGTCTGCCTATCACAAAAAGAATTGTTTTAATAAACCCATAATTTAATTTAATTAGTAGAATAGAATACAATTGGGTAGAGAAACCTTAAACTGATACCGGTGACTTGTAGCGCTTTGTGATTACTTACTCTGCTAAACGATGTTTTGTTTTGTTTTTAAATACACTTTTTCTATAGTTTCCTTTTATTTTTTAAAATTTTTGTTTTCAAATTATATTTGTATATTTTTATTTGTCATTCTTACAAAACAATTTTTATTGTATATGAGCAACAACAAATGTATCAGTTATTGATCAAAAGTAGCAAACATTTTTTACGCTGCCAAAATATGACAGCGCTACCTCAGCGCTCAAAGCGAGCAGTTGCTGATCAAGTCGTTCAGCAGATAGTTGTACAACTGTCGTAGAACTGTTGACTATTAAATTGTATCTGCCGAACGCACCCATTGTTATATATATAAATCTGAATTAAAATTTGTAAATCAAACAACAATGGCAACCCTGGTGGCCATTTAATTACACATCTTTTTTAAAAGCAAAATGGAATGACTTTTTGTAGCCATGAGCAAATATCTGAAAATGAAACAGAAGAATATTTTACAGACGACTGAAGTCCATGACGTGCCCAGATTTTTAAATGTTTTATTTGCCTAAAAATAGTACGAGGGTAACTTAAAAATTTAAAAAACACCAAAAAGACATTGTTTTTTTTAAAGAAAGTACACACAAAAAAATAGTTCATACATATAATAAATTCTTTCATTAACTGTTTGAACCTACCATGTTTATTTATTCCCAAAACTTTTTAATCATATATGTAAAGGGTTCTTCAACAGGGACGCTACAAACGTAGAAAGACAGGGACAGCAAACGACGCCGCATTTCTTGCCGCTCTTTTGACATTTCTCTTCAGTAAGGTTTGCCATTTCATGATGGAAAGATATACGAGCCAACAGCGAGTCGAAATTATTAAAATTAACTACCGAAATTCGGAGTCAGTGGCCTCAACGTTAAGAGCGCTACGTCCAATTTATGGTCGTCATAATGAATGGCTTCGTCAATAAACAAAATATGCGTTATTGGTCAGACAGCAATCCACACGTACTCCATGAGTCATCATTGCATCCCGAAAAAATTACGGTTTGGTGCCGTTTATGGACCGGCGGCGTCATTGGGCCGTACTTCTTCCGTGATGATCTAGACCGGCACGTTACTGTGAATGGGAATCGCTACCGTTCAATGATAACCGCATATTTTTGGCCCCAATTGGATGAAATGGACTTGGAGGACATGTGGTTCCAACAGGACGGCGCCACAAGCCACACAACGAATGTCACAATCAATTTATTGCAAACCAAGTTTGGAGAACGTGTTATCTCACGAAATGGTCCAGTCGATTGGCCGCCTCGGTCGTGCGATTTGACGCCGTTGGAATATTTCCTGTGGGGCTACGTCAAATCTATGGTCTATGCCAACAAGCCAGCGACGATTGATGAACTTCGTACGAATATCGGCCGATTTATGCTTGAAAACCGTCGAAAATTGGGTTCAGCGTCTGGACTTCTGCAAGCGTGCCCGTGGTGGCCATGCAAAAGAGATCGATTTCCATACATAATGGCATCGAACGTACTTTCACAGGAATAAAGAATTTCATTGATATCCAAAACCGTTTTTGTTTTATTTAAAAAAACTTTTGTAGCGCTCTTATTGAAGAATCCTATATATAAACTAGCGGGCAAAGCCAGCCACGATGTTAGCATGCCTTATTTCCAGTTTATTCAGAAGAACACCTGGTAATTCAAGTGAATTCACAAAATCCAGTGGAAAGTTTACTTTTATGACTTGCTTCGTTACCGCCAGTTTTAAAAATCGGAATATATAAGTTGCATTCATTTTATCAGGTTTTTTCTCTTTTAATAAATTTGTTTAACCTTTTTGTGGAGTATTTGTCAATGCTAAGTTTTATATTTCTGGTTTAAAGGCTTTGCATAGATAATTAAATAGGGTTTACTACCCCTTTTTTGGTTAACAAACCCCGTAAAAATGTACAAATATATCGTTGCTGCGCCTCAGAAATTAGCTATTTGTTTTTAAAAATTATTTGTGAGGCACCTAAATTAGGTGTTTATTTTGTACCTTGGCTATGTTTTATGCATATAATTCTTTTATAAATGGAAAGTTTGGAGCAGAGGAAGAAGGCAGCCGCCGTGAGCCATTTAAACCACTGGTAATTTTTACCTCAGCCGTCGCCGCCGATTTTTTTCGGCTCGTTTCGGCTGGAAGGATCAATTTTCCAAAATAAAAAAATTAAAACAAATGTCATTTTTAAAACAATTTTTCTACTTCATCATTCCCTGAACCACCAAAAGTAACTTTTTTTTAATTGAAAAGAAATAAAAGAACCATTCTTATAGTCAGAGCTAAGAACGATTTTTGTCATAAATATTTTTTAAGTTGGAAATTTTGCTTGAAAACTTCTGACAGATTTCGGTGAAATTTGTATATGCAATAGAGAATCCAAATGAACACGTCTTTAGCACCCATGGTTTTAGGTACAAATTACACCATCCGCGGCTCCAGCAATTAATATAAGGGGAAAAATCATACGCCACCGTAGACAAAAAACAACAAACACATTGACTTGGGCACTGTGGCGTATGATTTTTCCCCTTATATAATTTGCTGGAGCCGCGCATGAATTACACAGTGTTACAAAATAAAAATGTATAGATATATATATATTAGGGCGGGTCGATTTAATAATCGCCCATGGCTCAGTGAAAATCGTATTCTAGGGATCAAAATAAGAAACTTTGCCGAAGGAACCATACCTCTAAAACGAATTCTACTACCCCCAACTGTTGACTTTTGTCCCGTAGGGTCAAGTTTTGAAAAATCCCACTTTGACCCATTTAGAGTGCCCCAATCGAGTCCAAATGTATGACCGACCCCCACTAACTTTGGAGGGCCGATCCACCCATGCCAGTGGTACACCCCCTGGAACTCCCCTGGGGGGTTCCCCATACAAACATTTTAAAAAATCACCATTTTTGGCACTTTATTTTATTATTTTTTATTTATTTTATTTATTTTTATTATTTTATTTATTTTTTCTCTTTAGAAATTTATTTAGTCAGAACATATGTAAATGAAAAAATTAATTTAACTTAGTAATAGAAAAGAAAATAAAAAAAATTACTGTTTGAAGTCTTTTTTGCTTTCAAGTCTGGGCATTTTTTCTTTTCTATTACTAAGTTAAATTAATTTTTTCATTTACATATGTTCTGACTAAATAAATTTCTAAGGAGAAAAAATAAATAAAATAATAAAAATAAATAAAATAAATAAAAAATAATAAAATAAAGTGCCAAAAATGGTGATTTTTTAAAATGTTTGTATGGGGAACCCCCCAGGGGAGTTCCAGGGGGTGTACCACTGGCATGGGTGGATCGGCCCTCCAAAGTTAGTGGGGGTCGGTCATACATTTGGACTCGATTGGGGCACTCTAAATGGGTCAAAGTGGGATTTTTCAAAACTTGACCCTACGGGACAAAAGTCAACAGTTAGGGGTAGTAGAATTCGTTTTAGAGGTATGGTTCCTTCGGCAAAGTTTCTTATTTTGATCCCTAGAATACGATTTTCCCTGAGCCATGGGCGATTTTTTTGCCTCCCCACAAATCGACCCAGCCTAATATATATATATGTATGTGGTGCGCATAGTTCGGAGACATAGCCAAAAATGTGCCCAAACTATTTTGTATATGAGACAGACATTTCTGACTCATATACAGCATAGTTTGGGCACATTTTTAGCCATGTCTCCGAACTATGCGCACCACATACATATATATATATATATATGTATATATATATATATATACTTTTCAAATGACCTAGTATAGATTGTAGGCAGAGCCTCGAAAGAATTAATTCAATTTTAGCTTAATTCGCACAAAACCGAACTCAGATTTAGAAATTGAATATATATCATTCCATCAAACCATTCCTTTATAATTAATTCATAGGTTTCATTCCCAAAGTTTAATATTAAAAAGAATGCATTCTTATGTTGAATACATTCCTTATAGAATTACAATCAATTTAAATAATTAATGTTTTTCATTAATTCTAATCTTTTACAAAATGGCTTATCAAAATTGTCATTTTATTCAATTCGTAAAAGATCTAAGGTATGAATATACTAATGATTCTGACAACACTTTATTTTATAATTACAAATTAAATAAAATGTGGCGTATTTTAGGGATTTAATATTTAG
Source organism: Leucophora obtusa (assembly GCA_949987735.1). Taxonomy (NCBI): domain Eukaryota; kingdom Metazoa; phylum Arthropoda; class Insecta; order Diptera; family Anthomyiidae; genus Leucophora; species Leucophora obtusa. The sequence goes on along the minus strand of OX465295.1, from coordinate 155,985,208 downwards.
CATTTTTTTTTTAATCACCTGAATTTAGAATTTTTCATACAAAAAGGGGATTTATTAAATCCAAAAAAGGCTGGATTTAATAAATCCACAATAAAAGCACAATACCACAATAAATATATGAAACAGTGTATTAATTTAATGTCAGAAAAAAATACGAATGAAAATTAAAAGAGAAACAAAAAAATTTAAATACTAACAAATAAAAGGTTTTTATTAAATTTTTTTTTATGAAATATGTTTAGAAAAAAAACTACACCTCACCAAATACATATTTTCCATCTTGGACATGGAGAAATAGCTCAAATAGAAATGGCAATTTTTCACTCTACTGTATGTAATTTAATTAAATCCAATTAGTGAATATTAAATATTGCAATGGAATTTTTCAATTGTGTAAAAATATAAATTGAAGTGATAAAACTGAAAAGGCAGACGGTCTATCGCTGTTTTATATAAAATATAATTAAAACTTAAAAGTTAAATTAAAATCCTTCATCATCGAATTCGGTATTAAAAATTAGGGTGAAAGAAGTGTCGGACAGAAAATTCTTTTTAAAATAGGGAGAATCTAACCCCATCTGTTGAGCACAAGTGATTAGAAAATACGACTATTGATATCATATACACAACCCATCAAAATAATGAAGGTAATTACCAAATTTTAAAAACGCAAATATTTGTTTTAATCTTTTACAAACCGAACGAAACGTGAAAGATCATTAAAAAAAGAATGAATTCATGAAAGAAGTCATTCACTATGTATGAAATTTAAAAGAATGAAGCCAGTGAATGAATTCATAAAGAATGGTATAATCGAATGATATATTAGTAAATTTTAATTAAAAATCCAAAAGTGAATTAAAAATTAATTCATTCGAATCAATGCTTGTATTTAGGTTCGGTTAAGTAGATCACATTACATTTTTCAGAAATTTCAGTCGATACCCCCCGACTCTAGGAAAAATTTTGTTTTTGAATTTTTTTTTATATTTTATTTCTCTTCAGTACATGCCCAGAAAATATCAATAAAAAATTCGAAGAAATAATTTCCACATGTTTTTTTATAAAATATATTTTAGTCACAAAGTAATATTCTACACACAAAGAAAATTATAGGTAATATTGCCTAAAACTGTAAGGTGATATCACCTATTTCCAAAGGCGACATAGAGTTTGCTATATTTGACGGCAATAAGACAATAAAAAATAGGTAAATTCTCTTTGACTTTTATGTTCGAAAAATCACCTATAATTTTTGTTAAATTAACTGAGAAAAAATGCGTGTATTACCTATTTTTATGTAGGCAAATATTGGTAATATAACTTTGATATTAGGTATTTTTATTGCAGAAATCGCCCCTAATAAATACATTTTTTATTTTATTTAATCTAAATTTATTTATTAAAAAACGGATAAAAGTACATGTTAATTTAGCAAATGATTAAATAATGCAAATACAGATAATATAACTACAATACACAAAATAATATTGCCGGTTTCCGGTATCCACAGAATCTGTTTATAGAAAAAGTCCTTAGAGTTTGAGAAAGTATTTAGAGTCTGAGTTTTTTTTTAATGTTCGGAGAATCTGAGGCTTTCCTATCAGAAAAATTCTTCAAAATCTGATGGTTTTTCTGCCGAAAACAGTAATCCAAATCTAAGGGTTTTCCTATAGAAAAAGTCTACAGAATCTGAAGGTTTTTATCAGAAAATGTTTACAGATTCTGATGGTTTTTCTACAGGTCTTTAGAATCTAAAGGCAAAAATCTTCAGAATCTGAACGATTTTCTATAGGAAAATACCCTCTCAATCTGAAGGAAAGGGTTCTCAGAAACTAAGAGGTTTACAACAGGAAAAAGTTCACAGAATATGTGGGTTTTCTATTAGAAAAAGTAATCTGATTCTGAGGGTTTTTCTATAGGAAAAAGCTCGAATTCTATATTTTTTCTGTAGAAAAAAGTTTACAGATTCTGAAAATTTTTCTGTGTAAAAAGTCCTTAGAATATAAAGGCAAAAATCTTATATAATATAAATAAATAAATAAATTTAATTATATATTTAAATACTAATTAACTAAAATGGGGGATAAGCGTTGGATACTAATATTAAAACAAAAATATATACATAAATTAGTTTTCACAATTTTAAAGCAGAAATTACTGTTATTTTTAAAATGTCCAATGCCTCCCAAAACATGATGTAAAATATGGATGAAAATATTCAATAGGCCCAGAATCTCTGTAATTGGAGGAAGACTACATATCGTCACCTAAAATGCAAAAGGGCGTAACAACAAAAAAATTTAAGCCGATTTTCTGATTGATTATGATGCACTAGACTAAATTACATTTCCCTACAAAATTTTAAACTTATATGTCGAAATAAGTCTATAGTCATGTTTTAAACAAGAGAAGAAAATATAGAATATCTTTAATTCTACAACGTTTTTTTTTGGTTCTAGTGTAAAAAAATAAAAAGTGTTGTTACGCCCTTTTGCATTTTAGGTGACGATATGTAAATCCTAAAAATCCATTAAAATCATGATACCTTAAACTTACCTTCTTTTAGTCAATATATTTAAACCAGGGTTGGCAGGCAATAACTCTAAAATACCGTTATCGATTCAAAACCCTTTCAACTGACTACCGTTACCCCTAAAATACCGATACCGAAATACCCGGAATGCCGTTATCCTTAAAATACCGTTACCGAAATAACTGAAATACCGTTATCCTTAAAATACCGAAATAAATGAAATATCAATACCCTTAAAATACCGTTATCGAAACAAATGAAATATTGTTATCCCTAAAATACCGTTACCGTTATTTTTAATTTTCTGCTTTTGGTAATTTCACGTCGTTATTGAGTATTTTTTGACATTAAGTTGATAAATTGGTTCTGTTTTTAATCTCGTTTGGTTTTCGTAAAAAAAAAATTACGGGATGCATCAAATTTAACTGACTACCGTTACTCTTAAAATACCGTTACCGATATAAATGAAATACCGTTACCGAAATAACCCAAATATCGTTATGTTGAAAATACCGTTACCGAAATAACTCAAATACCGTTATTCTTAAAATACCGATACCGAAATAAATGAAATAGCGTTACCCTTAAAATACCGTTACCGAAATAACCTAAAATGTCGTTACCCTAACGATAACCGCATTCGTTTCGGTTACCATCCATGATTTAAACTGTTAAGTGAGGTAGGTTCCAAGAATTGGGAATGAAATGCATCTTATTTTATTTGTAGACTTTTAAACAATAAATTAAAGATATAAATACATTTCGCTTACAAAACTATGTTACATACCTCTAAAATATTTAACTTTTATTTATTTTTGCAAATAAAAATAAAAAATATATTAATTTGTTGTTTGCCGAGAATGAACAGATAAATAATTTAATTTTTACATTATATATTGAAAACATTTCTTCGAATGATTGCCTATTTTCGAAAGTAAAACTTACGTGGCGAATAGGTAAAATTATTACCAACTAAAACTATATTGTTTAAATTTATATAAATAGGGGGTACCTATGCCAACCAAGGCAATATACCCTCATGTATTTTTTTGTGTGTATGCATTAAATTTGTATATAAAATTTTTTGGGAGCGTTTTAATTTCATTGTCTTTATTAGAAATCTTATTTCGCATAATACAGCAGTATAAAAAGAAAAAAACTACATCCAAAAAACAAATGAGGATTTCCCGATTGTGCGCGAAGGCACGTCATTTGAGGCAGGTATTGATGGCTTTATATTAGCTACAAAAGTAATCAGCGTGTATAAAAAATAAGATACAAATACGAAATAAATTTAAAAATGTACAAAATTATAGCATTTTGACCGAAATGAAATGTATAATAATTTTTCTGCCATCGTTTATAAGAATATTAGGGTAAGTATATCAACCCTGTAGAAAACTGCGAGATATAAATTTTATTCATATACGGTTTTTTGAAATTTTGTTGTTTTCTTAGCGTAAAATTAATTTTAAACTTTAAACAAGTTTTCCCACAACCCTGAGTTCAAAATCGACTGCCACTGTACAGCCAAGGCGGGTTAACCGATTTCGATCTGGGTTTTTTTCTTTCGTAGGCAACAAAAAACTCCAGTCCTTATTGTGGCCCTTTTTTGAATTTTGGTCAAGTAAATTTAATATCGCCAAGCAAATGTGTTTTTTCATGCCTTTTTTGGAAATTTTTAAATTTGTGTTGCAACTTTGTTATAAAAATATTTTTTAATAAAAATCGGGCCACGGTAGGGACTAGAGAATTTATCTGAGATTTAGAATCACTTTACATTTTTATTTTCCGATAATTAATGAAGGTTGCACAGTGGCAGCCGATTTTGTCTTTTTTAAAAAAGACCAAAAATGAAGTCGCAAGTCTGGCGATTTTGGCTGCGGAAATATAAAACCCATATAGCATGATTTTTAAATTAAAGATTAAAAATATTGTTAATTGAATTTTTGACAACCGTTCAAATATGCCGTTCAAATATGCTTTAAAATGCTGTTTTTATAGTATTTACCCCTCTTAAACACATGAAATTATTATCAAAAAACACATTTTTAAGTTATTTCTCGGTCGACTTATAAAATTGGTGGAGATATTTACAATAATATCATAATTTTTTAACTTTTCTTCTAAGTTTTTCAACTTTGACATCTTTTCGAGCATAATTTTTTTCGAACCATATTTTTTTCAGTTTATTCTAAAAACGTATTTACAATAATTTTGAGTGAAAATAGCGTTTGTTTATTTAAAAATATTGAAAATTTGCAAAGTTATGGCACTTTTTTTATAATATATACGACGCTGTTCTAAGTTCCGAATCCACATAAAAAAATTCCGAATGTTTTTGCTGTTCTGTGAGCCACATCCGAATTATTTTCTTCATTTTATTTCGTGTAAAAAATTCTTGGTGAAAGTAAAACGAATATGTATTTTGATGCAACAATTAATATTTTGAATTTTGTGTGATTTTGCAAAACCACTCTAATTAAAAAGTTTTGGAATTCAGAGCAGGGGTGATAGTGTTAAAATTCTGTTTTTGAACAACCTCAAGCACTTAACAATTTGAAATTCTGCAATTTTTCAACCGATTTTGAATCTAGGAACGTTTTTGGAAAGAAAAAAAATTAGCTTTCCAAATACAATATATATAGAATTATTTTTTTTAACTGAAATATGTTGACAGTTTTTTTTTAAATATTAAAATTAATTTTTTTAGTTAAGTGTTGTTTTTTCAAACTCGTCGTATAGACCAAATACAATTAATATTGTTATTAATATGTGTTTTTATTAATTCTAATTTAGTAGGTTTGAGGTTAAGAAGAAGAATAAACATTTGCTTCAAAAATTAATAACACATTAAATTTGCAAATCAAACTAGATCCAGTTTCTGCCTTCTTTTTTATGGACATTGTATTATTGTTTATATTTTTATTGTCAGATTGTCTCTATATGAATACTTTCAGAAGTGATCAAACAGCCATATACAAACATTCTACTTTAGATTTCCTGTTTATCTTCTTATTTCCTCCGTGTCACCTTTTCGCAAATGTTGCCACACTGACGTATGGTTTTTACGTACAAGTGCAAGTATATTGGAGACGGACAGCCAACAGGGCATTTTCATTTTCTTAGTTAGACCAAATACAATTAATATTGTAATTAATATGTATTTTTATTAATTCTAATTTAGTAGGTTTGAGGTTAAGAAGAAGAATAAACATTTTCTTCAAAAGTTATAAACACATTAAATTTGCAAATCAGACTAGATCCAGTTTCTGCCTTTTTTTTTAATTTGTATACTTTGACGGCTTTTTTACAATATTAAAAAAGAATTCTTTACTATTGTAATTTATTCTGAAAGTGGGTTTAGTTCTTAATAAAATAAGATTCTTTTGCTTAAATTAACTGAAAATTTAAAAAGTTATCGTACTTTTTTTAAAAAATTAATTTCCGCTGTTATAAGCAATGGCCTTGCAACTCTCTCAATATTTTTTATTTAAAAAAATATTATGCGGCTTGGAACAGGAACGAACTCCGACTGGTTAATCAGGGATGGAAAAGGCTCTTTTAATCGGGCTCTTATACCAAAAAATGTTAGATCGCTCTTACATATTTAAAAATGTAAGTAACAAAAAAGTAGCTTCCTATTTGGCTCGTTAAAAAAATTAAATATTTAGATACTAACAATTATTAGCACAAATTGCGAAAAAAAACATTTGCAAAAAGCGAAATTTTTGCAACATATATTCGTTTGCAGAATGTCGATCGCTAATTACCTCTTTTAATTCATTTTCTGTACCATAAAGCCTTTTTCGAATTCCGCCGTTATTTTTTAACTTTTTAATTCCGGTTTTTTTGAAATATACATATGTATAACCTAGGGATTAAATTTTTTTACCATAAAGTCTTTTTTCAAACTCCGCTATTATTTTGCAATTCTTTACATGCGTTTTTTTTTTAATTTATAATCTAGGGGCTATAATACACATTTCATACAACAAAGTTTGGTGGCTAGTTGCAAAAAAAATCGCGAAAAATAAAATTTGCAAAAAGGAAACTTTTTGCATCAAAATATTTGTTTGCAGAATCTAAATCGCTGATTACGATTCCTAATTCATTTTTTGTACCACAAAGCCTTTTTTCGCGTTCCGCTTTTATTTTGCAATTTTTTAAGTACGTTTCTTTTTAATTTATAATCTAGGGACTATAATACACATTTCATACAACAAAGTTTGGTGGCTAGTTGCAAAAAAAAATCGCGAAAAATAAAATTTGCAAAAAGGAAAAATTTTTTCATCAATATATTTGTTTGCAGAATGTAAGTCGCTGCTTAAGTTTTTTAATTAATTTTTTGTACCATAAAGCCTTTTTTCGCTTTCCGCCATTATTTTGCAATTTTTTAAGTGTAGTTTTTTTAAATTTATAATCAAGGGTCTAAAGTACCAATTTTATACACAAAAGTTTGGTGCTTAGTTTGCAAAAAAAAAAAATAATCGCGAAAAAAATATTTGCAAAAAGGAAAATTTTTGCGTCATTGTATTCATTTGCAGATTGTTAATCGCTGATTGAATTTTTTAATTATTTTTTTCTACCACAAAGTCTTTTTTCGCGTTCCTCTATTATTTTGCAATTTTTTAAGTGCGGTTTTTTTAAATTATAATCTACGGAGTATAATGCCCATTTCATAAAACAAAGTTTAGTGGTTAGTTGCAAAAAAAGAAAATTTTGGCATCGTTTGCAGAATGTAAATATTTTAATTAATTTTTTGAACCCCAAAGCCTTTTTTCGCATTCCGATATTATTTTGCAATTTTTTACGTATGGTTTTTTAAAATTCATAATCTAGGGCTATAATACTGTTGGAATAGTATAATTCCATAGTATAGTTCCATTCTTGATTTTTATAACTAAATTATTATTTTCCATCCCTGGTTACAATCGATGTTTTGAGTCATACAAAGAGCACACATAATGACCCTGCAAACATTTAAAAGATACCTTCCAAGAAGATATTAGAGCGATATCTTCTATTTGTCATTTGAATGAAAATAATCAAGTAGTATTTACTTTGAAATTGTCTTCCTTTTATCACTTAGAAGATAATTCGGCGATTTTTGGAAAAAAATAATTCAAAAATTTTATCTTTTGTCATAACCTTTTATGACAATATTGCGGCAATATCACCTTTGTATCATTTGGAAGATAAAGCAAATTTGTTTGAAATCTTTTATCAATTTGGAAAAAATTAAAACTAAATTTGTAGAAAAACAATCAAAAGAGATATAGGAAATAAACTCGTGAAAAGTTAAGATTAATTGCGCGGGAAAAAACGGCTAAGATGAAATCCAGATAATTCATAAGTTGGTCAATGGATTATGTATATTGTTTTTCAGGCTTAAATTTAATAATTAAAAAATTAAATCGTTTTTTTAATGTACCAGGAGTTTATTTAGCGATATCCCTTTTATCTTCCATATGAGTTATTGCTTTCATATTGCCTGGAAGTATTGTTTTAGTGTAACAGTTGTTTCCGACGGAGGAAACTTCCGGAATACGAAATTGATATTGCCGGCAATAAATGTTTTCTTCCTGGCGATATGTTCGGAGAATCTTCTTCGTACACACAGAAAATAAATTGGTTGGAATTCTATCGGAACCAACGAAATTTTTTCATTATTCAATAATTTTAATTGCAGTTACTTAGAATTCATCATCAGGAAAGTTATATTTATTTGTGAACAGAAAATATATATGATGAACCAAAACACTGTCACATTATCAAAAATTTTGGCTTTTCTAACCAATATTGAAAAAATACCAACTTCCACATTAACTTCAATACCAACAACCACCAATTAATCGAAGATTTAGCCATTTGAATAAAATATCGGCTGCAAAAATCTAGTATCAGTTGTGTTTCAATAAAATCGATCACTCTATTCAAAGTATTAGTTTTTCCAATCAATTTAAAATTTTTTTTAGCTTTAACTATTAATTTCCATTATTTTGGTAATTCTAATAATATATTGAGACAAGGAACAGAATTTTTATTTATCATAATAAAATTTTGGAATCTATCATATTTTTTCGTTTCATACATATGCATGTTTAAATTCTAAGTTAGACAACAACTAAATGTAAGTATCTGTGGCGTAGGAGGTAGATACACAGCCTTATAGCCTTAGAGATTTGAGTTCAAACCTCAACCAAGGCATTATTTTTTTTTTTTTAAATTTTTTTATTGATTCAAATTAAAAGACGCAACTGATTTTCTGTTGTGAATATAATTTTATTCAAAAACAAAATATTCAAATTCTCAACCTGAAGAAATTCAAATTTGAAATTTGCCAAAAAAAAAATTTAAGTCGAGTTTAGCCTAGAGGAAAAGCAATGGGCTGACAAACGGAAGGTCGCCGGTTCTATCCCGGTTCGCGATATAAATTTTTTTTTTAAATTTTTTTTTATTCAAATTAAAAGACACAACTGATTTTCTGTTGTTTATATAATTTTATTTATAGAAAAAATATTCAAACCTGAAGAAATTCAAATTTGAAATTTGACTAAAAAAATTAAATAGAGCTTAGCTTAGAGGAAAAGCAATGGGCTGACAAGCGGAGGGTCGCCGGTTCGATTCCAGTTAGCGACGTAAAAAAAATTTAATTTTTAAATAACTTTTGTGGAACGTGTTTTTACTAACACAACAAAAATTCAAAAATTGTAAATAAATTTCGGTAGTTACAATGGTATTAAAAATAAATAAAAGTGATTGTACCTGGAACTACAAAAATTCGGTTGGCGAAAAATTCGGTTGGAACTACGAATCTGTTTTCTGTGTGTATTGTCATGTTTGCTGCGTGATATTGGTTTGAGTATGTTCCTGTTCCAAGGCACATAATAGAGCAAATGCTTTCTCAGTGATAGAGAGTCCCCCAATCTCTTTATTATGTATACTCTTTGATCAAGCCAATCAAGCCGATTTTTATCCGGCTCAACCTCGATCGCCTCCGCCGATTATTTTGATCGGCATGTTTCTCTGGTTTGGAGTTGTGTTTATATACGTGTGAAAAAATAATTTATAAAAAGTTCCGCGACAGGCAGCAAGAAAGCTGTTTTGTAGAACTCCTCACAAAAATTTTTTTTCACAAATAGCTATTTTCTTAGGCGCAGCGACGATATATAATCCTAAAAAACTATTTTCAAAGCTGAGTGACGGTTTTTGAAATTCAATGTGGTGGATCCACTACGACGTTACTTTTTTATCATTTATCGGATTATTTAGGGTTGGTAAAAAAAATCTGAAATTTGATTTCTAAAATGGCGTATCTAAAATATAAAAATAATTTGTTACCACAAAAAAAAAACACCAACGCCGCAGTTCTAAAGATACCCAGGAAAATTTTTTACAATCGGTAGCCAACCACAGCGATTCTGCAACTGGTTCCACTGCAACCGGTTCCGGAACCAGCTCCTGGAATCCTATATGGAAGGTGTGATTGATGTAGAATCAGTTACTAGTTCCAGAACTGATTCTAGGGCAACCGGATCCACTTTGGAGCTATAGAAGTGGTTGCTTTTCGGACAATTTCAAACAAAAATAATCGGTGTTAGAATCGACAGTAGAAGGGGTTGTAAATGAAAAGTCCCAAGAAAATTTTTTACAATCGGTAGCCAACCACACCCATTCTACAACTGGTTCCACTGCAACCGATTCCATGGAACTGGTTCCCGAACCAGTTCCCGGGATCTTATATGGAAGGTGTGGGTGACGTAGAATCAATTCCAGAACTAGTTCCAGAACTGATTCTAGAGCAACCGGTTCCACTTTGGAGCTATAGAAGGGGTTGCTTTTGGGACAATTTCAAACAAAAAGAATCGGTGTTAGAATCGATAGTAGAAGGTATTGTGAATGAAAAGTAGCTATTCTACAACCTATTCCTTGGAACAGAAAATTTTCCTGGGGTAGGTTTTCTGCAACCGATTCTTTGCAAGAGAAAATTTTCCTGGGTAGTTGCACAAAATTTGGTATACATATATGTTTGTATTTGCCCCAGGACAAACCCTTTTGAAAATGTTTGAAATAGTTTAATGTTTTGGTTTAGTCGCCACAGAAAGGGCCTATCTAAATTGGGCCTAAATTTTTTTTGTGGAGTATTTTTTTTGCACCTAGTTCTGGTCCAGAACTTCTGGACCACCTGTGATATGAAAATACAGAAAGTGTAAAAATCAATTCTTGTATTTTTTAATGCAAAAATTAAAACGATTTTGAACAAATACCCAGGAAAATTTTTTACAATCGGTAGCCAACCACACCCATTCTACAACTGATTCCACTGCAACCGATTCCATGGAACGGGTTCCGGAACCAGTTCGTGGGATCCTATATGGAAGGTGTGGGTGACATAGAATCAGTTTCAGAACTAGTTCCAGAACTGATTCTAGAGCAACCGGTTCCACTTTGGAGCTATAGAAGGGGTTGCTTTTGGAAGAATTTCAAACAAAAATAATCGGTGTTAGAATCGACAGTAGAAGGGGTTGTGAATGAAAAGTAGCTATTCTACAACCAATTCTTTGGAACAGAAAATTTTTCTGGGTAGCATAGCAGCCCAGGAAAATTTTCTGTTCCAAAGAATCGGTTGTGCAATAGCTACTTTTCATTCACAACCCCTTCTACTGTCGATTCTAACACCGATTCTTTTTGTTTGAAATTGTCCCAAAAGCAACCCCTTCTATGGCTCCAAAGTGGAACCGGTTGCTCTAGAATCGGTTCTGGAACTAGTTCTGGAACTGATTCTACGTCACCCACACCTTCCATATAGGATCCCAGGAACTGGTTCCGGAACCAGTTCCATGGAATCGGTTGCAGTTCCATGGAATCGGTTACACCCAGTTGTAGAATGGGTGTGGTTGGCTACCGATTGTAAAAAATTTTCCTGGGAGGGTTAGTCCCTTGTTATTGCTTTTACAAATGTTATTGACAACGAACACACAACCATACATATATTAGTTCCCAAAGGGTACTTTTTTTAAAATGTTGCTTTTCAAAAATGCTGATTTGTGACTAGATTTCACCAAATCAGACAGTTCATATATAAAAGTACAAAATTCTCGTGCCGTTGTAGTTTTGTATGTTATGTAATGTCTCGGTTTGTGTATTCCAATCATTATTTTCTTATTGCGGAAAACTTGGGGTTATGCCCACGAAACAATTGTATTATCTATCATAATAATGGTCAACCTTTTTGAAACAACAAATGAAAATCTAATATAAGAATAACCGCTTTTTTTGATCACTTGGATTTAAAAAATCCAAAAAGTAGTTCCAAAAGTTCTCAACAGATGGGGTTAGATTCTCCCTATTTTGAAAAGAATTTTCAATCCCACGCTTCTTTCAAAGAGTATATATTATATAGAGAGAAATTATGCTAATCTTAACTCTCTCGAAAAACAATCGAACTCGGGTCAACTCGATATACAACATTTTCCCCTTAAAATTAAGTTGAGTTGCAACATTTTTAAGTTCAGTTGCAACATTTTGTATATTTAGTTATGGTGGAAGAATGCCATATTTACAAAATAAGTAAAAAGTATAAATTTGCCGGTTTTTGGTAAAATTTGCCTGTTTTGGGTTTAATTATGCCGAGTTTTTAGGTTTGTTCCACGTAATTCTGGGTAAAGTCTGGTAAAATGAGAGTAAACAAATAATTATCTCAAAAAATGGTAAAATTGCTCACAATACCGGAAACGCACAAAACCACATTTCAAGCCCAAAAATAAACGTCAAAGTTATTCATATAAACAAAAGCTATTTTTAACAATAAAATATCGTAGGGAATAAAGAGAAAGTGTTAGAACGTAGTATTTGTTAACGATATTAATTAATGTTTACAACTTTTGTTAATATTTTAATTATTTTTACAAATTTAAAACAGCTGATTTCTAAACAACAAGTGATTTGACAGTTTTACCATTTTACCCGAAAAAAAGTGCGGGTAACTTCTGGTAAAATGAGAAACAAATTATTCTCTCATCAACGCTCTCATTTACCCAATTTTTAACAATAGAAACGCTTTTTGGTAAGATTGGGTTCCCGCGGGCACCCACGGTAACGTACGTGGAACAGAGCTTTTATTATAAGTGTTTTATAGGACGAATATCTCTATTTCCAACATAATCAATGTAAAACGTTAACCACAGATATTTCCATATAAATTTGACATGGATGGACTATGGGTAAGCATTAAACTTAGTTTATTTTGAAATAAGTTAATAGTTAAAGAAAATTAAATTTTTGCTAAAGTGCAGTTTACGGGCATAACTCTGATGAGTTCAAAATTTTTATTGTAGGTAGGTAGATATTTTTATTGTGAGTTCAAAAATATAAATATTTTTTGTCGGAAACGCCTACTTTCGAGTGGGCGGGGCTTTAAAGTTGAAAATTGAAATTGGAATAAGTCTGAAGATACTTATCCCATCACGATAAAACGCACACAACATAAGCCAACGCTGATAGTTTGCCGCTAATATATTAATAAGGATGGGTGCGAACTGGCTAAATAAAATCTAAACTAAATTCAGGTTTCCAAATTTTTATGAAATTTGAAAAAAATTAAAAAAAATTTTTTTTAAAGAAATTTTAAAACCTTTTGTCAAATTGTATTTAGTTTAGAATTTATTTAACCATCACGCACAGGGCCTACTTACAAATTATATTTTTGAATATACAATCTTCTGAAATAAAACCTTTTTTCTAAAAAAAAACTTATAAAAGTTAAAATTTTTAATTTGAGCCGTAATGGGTTAATTAACATTAAAATCATTAATTTCACATGAAAAATATTTTAAATATCTTTCCAATAGTATGCGTACTGTCCAAATCCGACCAAAAACGCGCAGTTATAAGCAAGTCCAACTTCAAACTTTGAACCGAAATAACTCCCGAGATAGGCGCAACCGATAAAAAAATAAAGTTGTTTTGCAAGCCCTATTAAAAGTTTTACCTGTGTTAAAAATTTTGACCCGATTGGACCAATTTTTTTTATTTTTTATTTATTTTTGGAGACTTTTTCATTTCCATCTGAACGTGGCATTTTTAACACAAAAAATGGGTAAAATTTATATGGCAGCACATATTTCTGACATTTCTGCACATTAAACCAATTTCTGTACTTTCAAACCAAATTTCTGCAATTTCATACCAAAAATTCCCTTAAATAAGGGAATAAATCGAGTTGGGGACAGCTTGTGAACAAA